>CM077079.1:243609419-243936919 GCA_039513925.1 Platanthera zijinensis | reverse complement strand
ACTGGAGCTGAAAGGCTCTGGAGAAACTATTGCAAAAGATCTGTGCTCACTAGAGCAGTACAACACACAATATCTATACAATACTAAGGTGTAACAAATGAAAGAATTGAGCTAAAAGAAAGATCAAAAAGATCTAGGATAACAAACAATTCCCCTGAAGGATAGATAGAGTGTCCAACAAGAAGAACCTATACTTCCAAAGAATCAAAAGATTCATCTGTCAAAAATATTTCAAGCTCTACATCTATCAAAACTGTATCAGCCTCTGCAACAGCCTATGTCAAAACTGTATCTAAAACTTACAAAATTATAGCTGCCTCTGCTGCTGTAACTGCTGGAGGTGGGGGAACTTCTTCACTAGACATCTCCCCCTGCCTGGTAGAAGTAATGTCTGCTACCAGGCCTCTAGATGAAGAAGGGCCAGAGATAGAGGCAATAATGAAATTGATGGAAGCTAAGAGAGGTGCAATGGCATCCTCACAATAGTTTTGATGGTAGGGGTCAGAAGAGCAATGAGAGCAGATGGGCCAGAAAATGTGGATGGTAGATAAGAAGTGGATTGTCCACATGCTGTACAGATGGTGGAAGTGGTAGGGGGAATGGCTGAGTCAGGGATATCTATTGGTTCTGGATGGGGGGAAGGTTCATGAGATGGTAAATGAGGTGGAGAAGGAGAAGGGGAAGGAGTTGGTGAAAGAATGTTAAGATCAAAGGTGGGTGAGGTTTGGATTGAAATGGTAGTGGAAGGGATCTCCTCTAAATAAGTTGGTAGTGAAGATACTGGAGGAGGAGATGAAGGAGGGATTGGTGGTGGAGTTTGTTGATGTTGTAGTGGAGAAGGTGGTCTTGCTAGAGATGGAGGTGGAGGAGGAGGAATCTCTGGTTCATCTTCACTAGGGTGAGGAGCGACTGAAATAGTCCTTGTGTCCTCAGATGCCCTGTGGGAGGAGGGAGCCCTGGAGGGCCTTGAGATGGTCCTCTCCCACTTTTCAAAGAGAACTGGGGTCAGCCTCTTGGAAGCATTAATAAATACTGTTGTGGATTTCAATAATTCAGGGCATTTTTCAGTGAGAAAAATCTTGTAGAAGTCTGCCAAGAGAGACCTCTCCCTTATTTGTTTTCTTCTTTATCAACTCAAACAAAATTGCAGCCCAATTCACTGCCTTCAGATTTACCAAGGCACTCATCAAAAGAAACTGATGCCTGGAAATGTTATCATGGGCAGTGTGCTTCCCAAGCAACACTTTTCCCACAATATCTGCCAAGAACTTGTATTGAGGAGACAAGTTCTTCTTCAGAAGCTTGCCAGGGTTTGCATCAGCATGACCCATTTTTGTAAGCATGACAGCAAACTCTTTCTTATCCATTTCAATATCATCTTCACCATTAACGAAACCAAAAATCTCAGTAAGAACGACAGGGGTTAGACTTACCACCTATCCAGAAATGGTTCCAACCAACGACTATCCATTTGGGGATGATGATGTATAAGCCCATTCCTTAATTTTTGTCACTGGCAACTTCATCCTTGTCTTCATCAACTTCTATAACCTTGGCTCATCAAACAACTTCAACACATCATGAAAAATCTGGTCACAGTGCTTGAATGATTCAATACCAATGTCGAAGCTAGAATCGAACTTCATGCTTGATAGAATCGCCGCTGTGATTGCCATTTGAGAGTTCCTGCAAAGAAGACAAAGATCAAGTGCAGAAGGGAAATAGAAAGCGCGAGACTATTTATGTCTAAATCATAGATTATAAGGTGTAATTCGAAGAGACGGAATTAGTCGGGCGAATTAACTAATAAAATGACTTCAAATCCGTGGTTTGCGAAATATTTTAATATAAAATGAGTTCGATAACCGCAGATTGAAGATAAAGAATAAATCGTCGATCTCAGATCGATGATGAATTCTCTGAACCAAAAATCATCGGTCTTTGTTTGACGACAATTGATTCACTAAGAAGTGATCGTCGATCTCAGTTCGACGATCAACTTCACGAGACGCTAGCAGATCGTCGATCTTCGTTCGACGATCTGTCAACAAATCGTCGATCTCAGACAGAAAGTCAAATAATCTCATCTCCATTAATCATACCTAGCTGATTTATAAAGAATAGATGTTTCTTTTCATCCAAGGGTTTGGTGAAAATATCTTCCCTTTGCAAATCAGTAGGGATGAAGGTGAGATTAATTTTATTTTTATCCACACACTCCCTAATGAAATGATGTCTTACATTTATATGCTTTGTCCTATAATGATGGACTGGATTCTGTGCTATAGAAATATCACTAGTACTATCACAAAATATAGTTGAATTATTTAAGTTGTATCCATAATCTAGTAGCTGATTTTGTATCCATAGCATCTGGGAACAACAATTGCCAGCTGTTATATATTCAGCTTATACTGTTGATGTATACACAGATGTTTGCTTTTTATAAAACCAGGAGACAAGTCTAGAACCGAGGAACTAGCATATTCTAGAGGTACTCTTCCTGTCTACTCTATATCCAACAAAGTCAGCATCTGAGTATCCAATCAACTCAAATTCTTACTCAGTAGGATACCAGAGTCCTAGATTTGGGTAACTCTTTATATATCTCAAAATTCTTTTTAATAAAACTAGGTGAGATTATTTAGGGTCACTTGGAACTTAGCATAAAGACATATAGCAAATATGATGTCTGGCCTACTTGCTGTGAGATATAACAGGGACCCAACAATGGACCTATATAATTTCTGATCAACTGGTTTCCCATGCTCATCAGAATCAATCACATCATTTGTAGCCATGGGTATTTTCTTAGCTGAGGCATCAGCCATCCCAAACCTTTTGATCATCTCTTTAGCATACTTGGATTGGGATAGGAAAATGCCATCAGGTGCCTGCTTCACTTGGAGACAAATGAAGTAGGAGAGCTCACCCATACTACTCATCTCAAACTTTGAATGCATAAGGTTGGAAAACCTCTTGCATAGTTTGGGATATATAGAGCCAAATATTATGTCATCTACATATATTTGTACTAACAGTATTTTATCATAATGATGCTTTATAAATAAAGTCCTATCTACTATGCCTCTAAAGAATCTATGTTCTAACAAGAAGCTAGCTAGGGTCTCATACCAAGCTCTTGGAGCTTGCTTGAGGCCATATAGAGCTTTATGCAATCTATAAACAAAAGAGGGTTGAGTTGGAGAAATAAAACCTGGTGGTTGTTCAACATAAACCTCTTCTCCATTTAGAAATACACTTTTAACATCTATTTGATAGACTTTGAATTTTTGAGATGCATCATAGGACGAAAATATTCTGATTGCCTCTAACCTTGCCACCGGTGCAAAGGTTTGATCATAATCAATACCTTCTTTTTATATATAATCTTGAGCAGCAAGCCTAGCCTTGTTCCTTATAATTGCTCCTTGTGCATCCAACTTGTTTTTGAACAAACATTTTGTTCCAATGACTGGGTAATTCTTTAGTCTTGAGACCGATTCCTAAACTCTACATCTCTCAAATTGGTTGAGCTCCTTTTGTATTGCAAGGATCCAGTGGGGATGTTGCTTAGTATCTTGAATGGAATGAGGTTCAACTTGAGAAATGAAGCAGGAATGCATCAGATCCTAGTGGAGTTGATGCCTAGTCTTCACACCTGCTGATATGTCTCCAATCACTTGAGATTAATGATGATCTCTAAGTGTGACTAAATCAGTATGAGGAGTTGGTTGTTCAATAACTTCAGGGACTGATTCCTCTTGTGGAATCAAGACTGCTATTGGAACTTCTTTTGTTTGAACATTGTCCTCTTCATCACTGCTGTCAGCAACCTATGGAGAAGGATGTGTGACAGCCTCAGGGGTGAGGGTCACATTCTCTAATTTCTCACACAAGGTGGGTACTTGCAAAGTATGGCTGGTAGAAGCATTTTTCTCCTTATAAAACATGTTAGCTTCATCAAAAGATACATGTACAGACTCTTCAATTTTCAAAGTTGATTTATTATAAACACTATAAGCCTTGGTTACTTGGGAATATCCTAGAAAAATTCTTATTTCAGACCTGGCTTCAAACTTTTTAGTGTATTTCTTGTTGTTAATATGTATGTAACAGACACAACCAAATACTCTAAAATAGTATACTTTAGGTTTCTTCCCTTTGAGTAGCTCATAGGGGGTCTTAGCCTTAAGCTTGTGTATTAAGCTTCTATTCAGGACATAGTTAGCTGTGCTCACTGCCTCTGCCCAAAAGGAAAGGGGCAAGTATGCATCAACAAGTAATGTACCTGCAACTTCAATCAGGGTTCTATTTTTTTTCAGCTACCCCATTTAGTTGAGGAGTTCTAGGAGCAGAAAAACATTGCCTGATACCTTACTTCTCACAGAACTCTTGCATAAGAAGAGACTCAAACTCAGTACCATGATCACTTCTGATCAATACAACTTGAGTAGAGAACTCAATCTGTATGCACTTAAGAAAATCTGTAAGAACCTTGAAGTTATCTGACTTGTTTTTCAAGAAGAACACCCAAGTGAATCTGGAGAAGTCATCTACAATAACCAAGGTATAAGACTTCTCTCCTAGTCTTTGTACAACAATGGGTCCAAAGAGATCCATGTGAAGCAAATACAAAATCCTAGGTGAGTTACTCTTATTAATGGATTTGAAACTATTTTTAGTTTGCTTGCCTAGTTGACAAGCCCTGCACAAACTTTCCTTCTTATCGGGGTAAGAAGGCAATCCTCTTACAAGATTGTCCTTTGATAGCCTAGCAATGTATTTTAAATTTATATGTCCTAAACTCCTATGTCATAGTTCATTCTGATTACTAGATTGGTTAAATAAGCAAATTTCATTTATGGCTGAGTTAAAGCTAACAATATAAATGTTACCTACTCTAGAACTAGTTAAAATTACTATGCTGTCAGCTGAAGAAATAATGCACGAGGACTGATTGAATGATACCTGAAATCCTTTATCACAAAGTTGACTGATGGAGATCAAGTTATGTTTCAACCCACTTACATATGCTACCTTCTTGAATGTGACAGCTCCTATTTTTACTTCTCCATAGCCTTCAGTCGGGCCACAGTTGGAGTCACAAAAATAACTTTAGGTCCTAGCTTTGACTTATAGCTTGATAAGTTATCCTTCCATCCTGTCATGTGCTTTGAGCACCCACTGTCCAGATACCATTATTGGTTATATGATGGACAGCACTTTGCCTGCAACAATTAAAAAATTAATTATTCTTGACCCAGGTTACCTTGGGTCCTCTATTTTCTTGATAAGAAAAACTTGAAATAACAGAAATAGTTGGCTGAGATTGATATCCTAGTGGATGATATCTCCTAGGTGGAATTTCCCAATGTGTGAACAGATTATTTGTTTCCCTTTTCTGATTAGAGTTTTTGTTAAAGTTAGTATTTCTGTCAGGATTAGGAGTTTTATTACTTCTTATTGGGTTCGACGATTGAAAGTGAGATCGTCGATCTGAGTTCAACGACATGGGTTGGGATCGTCGATCTCTGCTCAGAGAGGGATAATATTCATTCTCTGTGCCCCATGTTCGTCGATCTCTGCTCGATGATCTATACATAAATCGTCAATCGCAGTAAGACGATTGATTATAGTAAATATTTTTGTTCATAGATCGTTGATCTGGGTTCGATGATCTATTCACATTTTGTCGATCTAAGTTCGACAAAAACTGCTGAACATTGTTTTTGTTTTGATTTTGTTTGTTTCTATTTTTTTGTTTGTTAGGTTTGTTTCTATTTGCTGTTGGGGATTTTTCATAGATTAGTTCTTTACCCTTTTTAGAGATGAAATTTACAGGAGTCCTTAGCATATTTTTCTTAACCAGTGGGGGTTGGCTTGATGAAGCACCCAAGCCCAGCTTGCCAGTGAGTCTGGCATTAATAGTGCTTGTAATGTCCATCAGCTTGAGGCTTCTCCCATTAAGGGATTCTTCAAGTTGCCTTGCCTCAGCTAGTTCAGTTTTTAATTTGATTATTTGTTCATTAGTAAGTGTAATATCATCTTTTAGTTGATTGTTCTCTGCAACTAGATTACTTTGATCATTTAATTACTCTCTAAGTTGTTTGATTTCTTTTTCTAAACTAATTAAATCTATACATATAGTTTTATAATCAAGTAAGAAATCTTCTAAATTGAAATCAAAAGATGAGAGTATCTGGTCCACTTCAGAGAGTGGTTCTTCATCATCTGATGAGTCTTCTTCTGAATGAATGCTGGAAGTACCAATTGTCATTAGGCAAACTTCCTTTGCCTTTGCTTCCTCTTCATCTTCATCACTGGAGCTAGAGAATGAGGAATCCTCTTCTGTATCACTCCAAGTTTCTGCTACAAAGCCTTTCTCTTTCCTCTTATGTTTGCTTGAGGAAGGCTTGCTATACTTCTGTTTTCTGGAGTCCTTATCTTTTCTTTTCTCTTTCTATTGATTCTCTGGACACTCAGAGATGTAGTGTCCAGGTTTCCTATAACCAAAATAAACAACCTCTTTAGATGGTGTTTTGTCATACCTGGGCTTATCTACTTGTCTGGATGACTTCTTCCTGAAGTCTCTTTTGCCCTTCTTGTAAAATCTCTTTGCTAAGAGACTCAAGAATTCTTCATTAACAGCAGGAGCTGCTGTTTCTTCTGTAGCCTTGAATGCAATATTTTGCTCTTTTCTGACTGGAGTAGAAGCCTTCTACTCTGCCTCCCTAGTCTTTGTCAGGTGCTTAAAGTATTTGAGCTTCCCTAGAAGAGTTTTTGTGGAGATTTTTATAATGCTTCTGGCATCCTTGATTGGCAAGATCCTTGTGTCCCATGAGCTGGGAAGACACATCAAGATCTTATCATTGATCTCAGTCAATGAGATGTCCTTGCCCAATGTCTTCAGTTCACTAATGATGGCACTCAGTCTCCCATATATTTCTTCCATTGACTCACTGTCCTCTTTTTTGAAATTCTCATATTTGGAGATGAGAAGGGATCTTCTATCTTTTCTTTCTTCTACTGAGCCTGCCACCATCTGGTTCAAGTAGACCCAGATGGCCTTTGCTGATGTGCAATCATCAACCTTTTGGAATATGTCATCTGACATGGTCTGGGCCAGTATGTTCATTGCCTTGGCATCAGCAACCTTTGCTTTCTTCTGTGCATCAGTCCAGTCTAGTAGTGGAACTGCATGAGTGTCAGCAGTTGTAGAAGTGGCTACAGTTGGTTGAGTTCTTGTATAATCTTATTCTTGCCTTCCAGATATTGAACTTATTTAAGTTACAGACTAGAGGTCTGGTGCTTGCATAGTCCTTGTTTTGTGCCATGTGATAAAAGAATAACTAAGAAAAAAGAAAATCTGAATAAGCAAGGATCTTGATTCAAGTGTTAGCTTGTTCAACCAAAGAAGCCTAATGCTCTGATACCAATTGAAAGGAGGAGGTTATTCAGATCTACTCTAGAGGGGGGGGGGGGGAGGGGTGAATAAAGTATTAAAATTTTTTGGCTGTTTTTGCTTTTATATCAGAGTTAATATATAAGTGATACCAATAATAAATAATTACAAGAAAATAGGTAAGATATTCTAATTATCATAGCAATCAGAAAGAGCAAGAAGAAAATGAGCAATAAGACGACACAAGAAATTTATAGTTGCTCCCCAAATCTGGGTACATCCACTCTTCTACCACCCTGGTAGGAATCACTCTCAGGTTTTGGATCAGGTGACTGCCACCAAACAATATCTATTTGCAAGGAGATATTTCAACCCTTCTGGCTTTTGATAAGGTGCCAGAAAACCACTGAAGTCTTTTGATCAGGAGACCTCACAACTAAGAATTACTTTTGATGGGAGTAATAACCCTATATATAGTGGGGGAAAGTAAAAGTTGAGTTGTCTTCTCTATTCTCAAACAAATGAGAGAAGACTTGAGAGTGATCCTGATGATGTCAAGGCTTGTCCTGTGATCTTGAATGGTTCAGGAATCCAAAGCCTTGCTCAGGGTGTAGGTCTTGATTTCCAGAAAGCTTAGATTGATTGTGATGAAAATCTCTTCTTGCTTCTTGGAAGAACACTTGTGTAAAGAACTGAAAACTGTTCTTCTTTTTCTGTCTAGTGTTGACTGTGCGAATGTCTGTATTTTTCTCTCTCTGTCTTAATTCACTGTGTATCATTCCTTTTGAATAATATAATCTGAATTCGAACTGGCACACAATGATTAACTGTCAAAATCATGGGAACTTGAGCAACGACTATAAGGGAATTAAATTCATTTCCCTAACTGTCCCATGAATAGATGTATAATAACTCTGTGAATACCAGTAATTAATGCTTGCCAAAGAATGGATATATTCAAAGAATATATGCATCAATTACTCAGAGTCATATAAGTAATAAAATATTGAGTCAATAAAGGAAAACAATAACTGAAAAGAATAATGGTTAATCTGGCAGTTATCGTTGATCTGGTCCTGTAATCGTCGAACTCAAACTTCCTCTATCGTTGAGCTGAGTCCTGTGATCGTTGAACTGAAATTCTGCTTTCCAAACTGGGCTTCAAGATCGTCGAACTGAGATGGTTGATCATCGATCTAAATCCTGAAAGTAGATCAGAGATCGTTGAACTAAGTTCAGTAATCGTCGATCTCCAGCTCACGCTTTGCCGTCACCTCCTTCACGGCACCATCTCCCCCGTTGACGATATGTTTCCATTCCATGCCCTAGAACAGATTTCGTATATCTTTCCATTTCATGCCCTATAACCGGTTTCATTCCCTTCACTCTATCTCCCGCAATATCTTATATATATAAAAGAATACTGATATCTTGAAGCACACCATCCGAGTCTTCTCAACCTTTTGATCAAACCTATACAAAAAAGTTCGGCCGTCAGATTTGGCCAATGTTTCATCATTAATGGCTCCAGCTGGTTGGAGATTTGTCCTATTCTCAACCCTCCTCCCGCAATAATGTTTTGTCCTATTAATATATATATTTCATATTTGGGCAATAATTAATGTCGGACTTCAGATTTGCAGGAAAGCAAAAGCAGCAAAACCCCCTCCCGCAGCAATGTTTTCTCAAATCGCAGAAAGCAAAAGTAGCGGCAGGTTCGGTCCAGCACGACAGCCGCAGGACAGGGCACTCCTAGAACTTTCTGGTGTCTAGCACGACAGCAACAGACTCGATCCAGCACGGCAGTAGCAGCAGTCTCGGTCCAGCACGATAACAACAGAAGAAAGCAAAAGCAACAGCAGCGATAGGACTCTCCTCATATCTACCCCACACGGCAGCAACTTCATCGCTCACCACCGCAGCACCATCTCCCACAATTTCTTCCGATCGGAGCTTGACCACATCTACGGCTCTCCATCTCCAGCTCACGCTTCGCCATCACCTCCTTTACGGAACCATCTCCCTCGCTGACGGTATGTTTCCATTCCAAAACCTAGAACCAGTTTTGTATATGTTTCCATTTCATGCCCTATAACCGATTTCATTCCCTTCACGACAGCGGCAGAAAGCAAAAGCAGCAGCATCAACCATCTCACCGCCGCAACACCATCTCCCATAATTTCTTCTGATCGGCGCTTGACCACATCTATGGCACTCCATCTCCAGCTCACGCTTCGCCGTCACCTCCTTCACGGCACCATCTCCCCCACTGACGGTATGTTTCCATTCCATGCCCTAGAAATGATTTCGTATATGTTTCCATTTCATGCCCCATAACTGATTTCATTCCCTTCACGACAGCGACAGAAAGTAAAAGCAGCAGCAACGGTCATCTCAACGCTACACCACCATCTCCCGTAATTTCTTCCAATCAGCTCTTGACCACATCTACAACACTCCATCTCCAGCTCACGCTTCTCCGTCACCTCTTTTCATGGCACCATCTCCCCCGCTGACGGTATGTTTCCATTTCATGCCCTTCATGATTTGCAAGGTGCTGATTTTGGCACAAATATAGACGTTATTAATTATCATTTG
Source organism: Platanthera zijinensis (assembly GCA_039513925.1). NCBI lineage: Eukaryota > Viridiplantae > Streptophyta > Magnoliopsida > Asparagales > Orchidaceae > Platanthera > Platanthera zijinensis. The sequence goes on along the minus strand of CM077079.1, from coordinate 243,926,916 downwards.
TATATGTTTACACTCTCATTTTGTGCCCTTTTGATACATTTCACATTTTATTTGATGTAAAATCGTGTTTACAATCAGGTGATTTTCTAAATATCTTGCTAAGGATGAGTTCATAATAATAGCGCTAGGAGAATCCATGAAGGTGCAGTTATGAAGTGCCTCATACTTTTTATAATATCAAATAAACTGAAGTTGTTATTGAGGTATATTTATTTAAGTGTTAATGGGATCCTTAACGGGTCGGTTAGGATCCGATAGACATCCAAACCCGTAGTCAGGGATTTAGGGTTTCGCCTATAAATACCCTAGCTAGGGGAAATGGGGAGACCATTCCAAACTTGATGGTCATGCGGATGCTTCTAGCACTCCAACATTTTCGAAGCAATCTCGTTTTGCCCTAGCCCCGCTCCCGTACCGCCGCCCTTCACGATTCCCCCATTCGCGATTTTATCCGTCGCCGCCTTGATCACTGTCGTCGGTCCTGTACGAAATCGCTCACTGATTCTGCATCGGAGTTCGGCCCCGTCGCCGCTCTCGTTCTCTATCTCTCCTGCCATTGAAGTGGACGCCGCTGCTCGTGATTTTGGTTCTGCCGATCTTCTAGATCAGGAAATAGAAAAATCATTTTCCATCGCAAGGAGAGCCGCTATTTTCTTTCTTGAGATCGGGATCCAAATCGAGATCCAGATCAATATCCAGACCAGGATCAGTACAGAGTCGCTGCTGTTTTGTTCCTTTTGCGATCGAACGCATCTGGAAGCTGCCGTCGGAAGGGAATCTACCTGTTGCAGTTCGTGTCTTGTTGGAGTGAAAATTTTCCTTATTTCTAGCCGCGCAGTTCTTCTCTTCTCCTGTGCTGATTGGAAGAAGGACATCTTGGTTGCACTTAAAAGTTTGACCAAAAGCTTATTTTGGTCTTCACATATGTCGATCGAAGTGGAAATTTTATTTTTGGATCTGAAGTAAAGTGGAAAACCTACACATTCCTGATTTTCACCTATAGTTTTTCTTTGAATTGGAGAGAAACTTTTCACTGAGAAGCACCTGTAGGAAGATTCCACACATCTTCTTGGTGCTCTTCAAAGGAGATCAAGTATTTGGTGGTTGTGCTCAGCAGAAGAGTAGGAGCAAAACTTTTCTGGATTGGATCCGAAGATTTTTTGTCATCGCTACGCGTGCTCAGATAATTTCTTTCTAGTTTTTTCTGCTCACAATTTTTTCTGCAAGTAGAATTATATGCATGGAAAGAAACACAAAATATCAAAGGCGGTCAATCACTCCTCTCCTATGCCGATGATCAAGCTGGAGAAATTCTCCAACGCCAAGTTCAGTGCTTAGAAGCGTAACACTCAGTTCGGCATGAAGTACCTGAACATCTTCTACACAGTGCATACTGTTTTTGAAGACTTCAAAGGAAGCAAAGATGAAGATCAATGGGTGAACGATGAGGACTTATACAGAGACTACATCCTGAATTGCCTCTCCAAAAGGCTTGCAGAGACATATGACAAGATGCAAAGGGCCAAGGAGATCTGGGAAGCCTTAGAGGAGCAATTCAAGGAGGAGGAGAACATGTCCACGACGCACCTGGTGGACAAGTTTATAACATTCACCTTCACTGAGGAAAGGGAAATCCTGCCACAGGTTGCTGAGTTCGAAAATTTGGTGGACAAGCTCAACAGTGAGAACATCTCTCTGCCAGATGGATTTGTTGCAGGGGCGATTATTTTCAAATTGCCCACGGCCTGGTATTCCTTCAAGACTGAGATGTACCGAAAGAAGACGCAGGTGAGCCTTAAAGACTTCAAGCGCTTCATCTGCATTGAGGATGAGAACTGGACTAGGCACTCTATAGAGACGATCAACAAGTAGTCCTATACTGCTAACATGATCACGCATCCTAAGCGGAAACCTAAGCCTGGAAAGACTCTCCCACCTACCAGTGCACCCGCAGTTGCTGCCACCAGTAAACAGATAAAGAAGAAGTTTAAAGGCAAGTACTACAACTGCAATAAGTGGGGTCACTGCGCTTACGAGTGCCGACAGCCCAAACAGGGTGAATCCAGCACACTAAGGACTGATAATCAAGCCAATATGGTTTATCAGACTGTGCCTACCAACTTTGTTGCCATGGTCGGTAACGGGACGGCCAGTTCATAGTGGTGGATCGACTCAGGTGATACTTACCACGTCTGCAACAATCCAAAGCTTCTATAGGATGCAAAAGAGGTGAAAGAGACTGTCACAATTGCTAATGGAGCTGTAGCTAACGTACTGAAGGTCGGCAATGCTAACCTGACTCTCTCCTCAGGTAAGACTCTAACTTTGAAAAATGTTAAATTTATACCGACATTAGCTGCTAATTTAATTTCGATTAGTCTGTTGTGCGATGCAGGTATGTCTTTTAACATTAGTGGTGGTCGGGTAACCCTAATGGTTCACTCACATTACTTTGGTTGCGCATATGTCATTAACGGGATATATAGGCTGAGTCTAGGACACGAAGTAGTAAATTAGGTTAGCTCAAATCTGATAGATCCTAAGAATTTACATGCAAGACTAGGACACGTCAATTATAGAAAACTACTCCTGCTAGCTAGAACTCACAACATACCCCTCGACACAAAAACCAAATTTGAAAAATGTGAAATTTGTGCTCAAATTAAGATAACTAGAATACCTTTTAGTCAGCTTTTTAGGAGCACACAATTGCTAGAGTTGATACACTCCGACATTTGTGACTACAAAAATTTTATCACATGTGGAGGTCGGAAGTATCTGATAACTTTTATCGACGACTACTCTAGATTCAGTAACATTTATCTTCTTAAAACCAAAGATGAAGCTTTTGAAAAATTTCATATATTCAAAAATAGGATTGAAAATCAACTTGACATGAAAATAAAAAGGCTAAGAAGTGATAGAGGAGGAGAATATGTCTCGGGGGAGTTCAGAGATTTCCTTGCCAGTAATGACATAATCCCTTAAACCACCGCTCCATATTCCCCACAATCCAACGACATCGCTGAAAGAAAAAAATAGAACTTTAACAAAAATGTTGAATTCTATGTTGCTGACTACTGGCTTGCCTGCGACCTATTGGGGTGAAGCCGTCCTCACGTCAAATCACATTCTTAAAAAAGTTCCCCGTACAAAGTTTACTAAAACACCATACGAGCTTTTGTTTAAGAGGCCTCCTAGATTTGACAATCTAAAGACCTGAGGCTGTATCGCTTATGTTAGGATACCGGACTCTAGAAGAGCTAAGATTGGACCCAGGACAAATATCTGCGTCTACCTAGGATGTGCAGATGATAGTGTTGCAGATAATTTTCTGGATCTCTCCACTAATACTGTAATAGAATCAAGAGACGCTGTCTTCTTTGAGGATAAGTTCCTTAAGGACAAGAACCTGACACTGCCAGGTCTACCAGCCACTAGTACTGAGCCTTTAGTTGAGCAGAGACAACATAACTCTGACACTGAGCCTGTAGACACGAGTGGTTTAGATACCAGAAGGCTATCTAGTAGAGAGAAAATGCCTAAAAGCTTCGGTACAGACTTTGTGACTTACCAAGTTGAAGCTGATCCATCCACTTATAAGAAAGCGATGCGATCTAGAGACTCTCTATTATGGAAAGAAGCTATAGACAAAGAGATGAACTCTCTCATGCAGAACAACAGATGGACTTTGGTCGATTTGACAAAAGGGGCTAAAACCATTGGCAATAAGTGGGTTCTGAGGAAGAAGCTAAATCTTGATGGGAGTATCGCAAAATACAAAGCTCGTCTAGTTGCCAAAGGCTTCACTCAAGTGAGTGGTGTAGACTACTTTTATATATACTCACCTGTATGTCACTATGCGATAATTAGGATTCTTCTTGCATTAGCATCTATTGAACACTACACTGTTCATCAGATGGATGTCAAGACTGTATTTCTTAATGGAGATCTGACTGAGGAGATCTACATGCACTAACCTGAAGGGTTCGTCATAGAAGGTCTAGAAAATAAGGTCTGTAAGTTGATTAAGTCACTATACAGATTGAAACAAGCACCTAAAATGTGGCATGAAAAATTTGACACCTGTATAAAAGGCTTGGGTTTCAAATCTAGTTTATCAGATAAATGTTTGTACGTAAGAATAAGTGCAAATAAAGTAGCCATCATATGCTTGTACATTGATGACATGCTAATTCTGGGCACTAATCAGTCTGAGGTGAAAGACGTGAAAGTTGCCTTGATGACATAATTTAGCATGAAAGACCTATGTGAGGTTAAAACCATCCTAGGAATGGAAGTGAACTTCATAAAAAAGGGTATTACCCTAAGTCAGAGTCACTACATTTGGAATCTATTGGAAAAGTGGGGTTACGATAAGAACAAAAAGGCTGAGACTCCATACAATTATAACAGTAGACTGAAACCGAATGAATGTTCAGCTATTAGACAGTTGGATTATTCCAAACTCATAGGAAGTCTCATGTATGCTACTACCTGCACTAGACCTGACATAGCCTTTACGGTCGGCATGTTGAGTAGATTCACCAGTAACCCTGGGAAGGACCACTGGGATGCCTTAGACATGCTAATGAGATACTTAAAGTATACTAAGAAGAATGCTTTATGTTACAGTGGGCATCCTCTAGTGCTTGAAGGGTATTCTGACGCATCTTGGTGCTCGGAAATAGCTGATTGTCGATCCACTGGTGGTTTTGTGTTTACACTTGGAGGAGCTGCAGTAGCTTGGAAGCTTAAGAGGCAAACGTGCATTGCACTATCCTCTATGGAATTGGAACTCTATGCTCTTGCTTCAGCTGTAGAAGAATCAGAGTGGATAAGAGATCTGATATTGGACATTCCAATGACGGGTCTAAAAATGATCTCTATTTCGATTTATTGTGACAATCAAGCCACAAAGACCATTGCTATAAATACGTTGTTCAATGGAAAGCGAAGGCAACTAAGGATGAAACAGGCCTGGTTGACCTATCTCACCAGTCAGGGGATAATCTCCCTATTGGATGTGAGATCAAAAGATAATGTAGCAGATGTTCTTACTAAGAGCTTATGTAAGGTTCTCACATCTAAAACATCGAGGGAGATGAGATTAACGTCCATTTAGGAGGACTTAATACCTAACTTATGTTTTAAATTTAAAAACCGTTGTCTGCTTACATTCAAGAATCTATGTTGAGCACACTGTAACGCCCCCGATTTTCCAGTGATTTATTTAATTGCTTATTTGACGTATTATGATGCCAGAGCGTTATGTTAGCGCGTGTTGGTCATGTACCGTTGTTAGAGCGTGCTCTTAGCTCTTTAGGTCTTCCTGCGTGGCTTGGTGATGCCTGGTAGCAAGATTCCCTAGCGAGCCAGAGTCTGTTTGGTGACTCGGTGGAGCCTCTTAGGGAATGCTTGTGTTTTGGCTTCGGAAGGAATTTGCCCGAGTTTTTGTTCGTCGGATTTTGATACCGACTTTGTCGTTAGCACGTTCTGCGTTCGTTAGGTTTGACCGGCCAAATTTTGGGATTTGCGTCAGGAGTGGAAAATTTTACATTAGGAAATTAGATCGGCTAATTTTAGACTTGCTCGTCAAGTTTCGTCGCGTTCCGAGCATTTTTGGAGCCTCGGCGTGCGATTGAAGTTTTGTATGTTTTCGCGTACGCCGTTAACTTTAGAAATTATTATCTCGAAAACGGTGCGTCGGAATCTGATTTCGACTCTGCCGTTGGATTCGTAGCATCGTCATTCGCCTACAGTGCGAATTTCGTTCGAATCGGCGCGCGTTAGACCCTCCGTAACAATGTAATCGTACAAGAGTTATAATATTATTAATTATATAAAATATAAATAATTCTAAATATTATGTATATTTATAATAAATTGAGAATCGGTGGATATCATAATATTCTGCCCCTCGATTTACTGTTCATCAGCCTCTTTCCCGTCGATCCAGCAGCCCCCCTCTTTGGATTAATTACTTAAACTAACTATTATTATTATTATTATATTATACTTATATATATATGTATAACTTAGAGAAAAAAAAAGAGAACCCCTCTTCTTCCCCGAACCAGCAGCCCCCCTCTTGTGCGAGAGAAAACGAGGGCGGAAACCTCTCGTTCGCGAACCTTTCGGTGGCCGCCACCGCCGATCCGGTGGACGGAATCTCGATCCAATCGCGGCGTTGGAAAGCTCTCAGCGAGAGCTTCGAGATCGCGGTAAGCTTTTCTCGTTTCGGTGACCGTTTCGCCATAGATTTTTTTTCGGCCCTAACCCCGGTTGTCTGTTTTTTCGTAGATCTCGTCTCCGCGTGCCCCCTTTTGGACGGATCTACATGGTGGAGTATTTTGGGTGGACGTTTTCAAGAACGATTTGAGGCAAGTGGATTTCTCCCCTCTTGCATGCCTCCAAGGGTTGTATTTCGCCTTATTATCTCTCCTTGTCGTAGAATACCGGAGTAGTATAGGTGAGATTAGAAATATTCCTAGGTTAGGGCTTGTAGTCGGCCTAAACTAGGAGGAAATCGGAATTTATATTAAGTTGAGTTCGGCGGGTAGGGGGAAATAATTCGATGGGTAGGGGGAAATAATTCGACGGGTAGTGAGAAATAATTCGGCGGGTATCGCCGAATTTAGGTTAAGTCTATTTTCGGCGGGTTTTGGTTGTAGAACTTGGTAGTTTCTAAGTGGTGTTGTCGGCTAGTTTTGGCACCGAATCGTGGATCCTTAGCAAGTGGTAGCTGGGTTTCTGAGGGAGTATGGTACCAGGGGAGTTCGAGCTGTGGCCACCACCATTCCCTCATTTGGACATTTTGGGTTCCTGTAAGAGGTTGGAACTCTATGTGTGTGGACCCTGTGGCGGCCCCTTTAGTACTCTTGAGAAACCTAGACCTGGTTGTTCGGTTGTGACTGTTCTTAGTCTCCGACACAGGTTTGGGATTTATGCCAGTGCTAACGATTTACATGTTTAGGACTGTTAGTTCCTTTCATACTGTTCATTTGACGCATATTGGTTCCCTTTTTGTCTTTGCAGGCTTGAGCAGAGTTTGGTACGTTTTAGTACTTGATGCATTTCTCTCACTTTTCTGATTGTTACACTTACGTTTTGTCTCTTTTTTTTGAATTCTTTAGCTGAGATTTTCAACATTTCTCTTGCAGGGTTGGTAACCCTTTTCTTTCTGCTCTTTTCATTCGATTATTATCTGATGTTTCTTTGCCACTTGTTTTATTATTTCTTGCTGAGGTGTTCTTCTTTTGAATGCCTCAGGTTCAGGTCTGTAGCCGGCTGAACGGCTAATTTCAGGAGTTTCCTTTTGGACTGCGTGGTGGCAGTGTTTTCCTCACCTTTTGAGGTAGTTCTTTAGCTTTGTAGTAGTACAGACATACATGCTCACCAGCGAGTTCGTGTCAGGTTGTTGACGCTCGTTGGTGATTTTTCCTTGGTGATACTAAGTCTTTGCTTAGCTGCTAGTTTACCTGTTTTGTGGTAGTTTCACTTGCTCTCTGGAAATGTTTTATGCTAGGTTGCTAGTTATTTTAAAACCTATAAGAACTACTATATGTATTGCATGATCAACATGTTTTATAAAAGCTCAAACATTATTTTCCAAATGCGTAAAAAGATTATTTTCTTTATAAATATTATAAATTGAAATCTAGGATCTTGCATAGTGTAAGTTGTCCTCTTAGGACACTTATGCGCTCTTTTAGGATGTTAAACATAAATGAAGTATTTTTCCGCCACGTATAAAAATAGTTTTCAAACCGTGGACTATCTGATCCACTAAGCCGAGGGATACGGCCAATTAATTTAAAATCAGTTTTCTATTCATTTTAACTTATGATTTGAAGGATTAGAGTGTTGCCTGAGCGTTAGCAGTTATCCCCTGCTTGACGTGGCATCACAGCTCGTAGTTATCTCGTGCTCTGATTTATTTATTAATGAGAAAAATGCGGGTTGTGACAATTGGTATCAGAGGGAGGTTGCTTGACAAATTATCGTGCAACCTTTCCCTGTTAGTATTAGATATTTAGCGTCATATCATACACACACCGACATGTCATCAGTACGTCTTGGCTGAAGCACAGACACTACACTCATAGCATAACATGAAGTATACGGGGCATATTATGTATTTATGGGGTGCATAATATGTGTTTGTATATGGATGCAACATGTGAGGGTTATGTATTTATGGGGTGCATAACCTCACCACATGAATGCGACTAGCAAGTTTTCTTTTTGTTGCATGGAAATGTTATGTATTTATGGGGTGCATAATATTTTCATGTGTACATCGCTCAGAACATGCATTAAGGCCTTTTTTTAGAATGCATAGCACAATCATGCATAACATAACATTGCATAAGCACAACGTGCCAAGCTAATGATTTGCAGGATGACATGTGTACACACATAATTTTTGAGTCAAAAAGAATATAAATTCATGCATTCCCGATCTAGGCACAAGAGTTAGTGTGATGATAGTGAATCATCGTAGGATAAGCATAACATCATTATTAAAAATCCCAGATCAAGTTAGCAGCATGAGCAAGTACTTAAGTATGTATTGTTTGTACTATGTTGTTTGGTTCTAGTGGGTGGGCTAGGTTTTTGATTAGTGTTTTGTTGTTCCATTAGAATGTCAAGGCATCCTTCGACAAGGTTGACTCCCCAATCGGAGGGAGAATCTTCAGGTGTGCAGAACAGTGCAATGATAGAAGGTCTGCGACAAAGCAATGAAGCCTTGTCAAAGCAAGTAGTGGATTTGCAGTCTCAAGTCCAGTCCTTGTTAGCAGTTGTGGCAGGACAAATTCCGAGAGTTCAGGACCCTGCTGTGGGTCAAGCTGTTCCTGTTCCCCCTGCTCCTCTGGTGCCTCCGGTCGTGGTGCCACCAGAGATGACCTTTATTTCACAGTTTCAGCGACTTAGGCCTCCGACGTATGATGGCAAGGCAGATTATATGGTCTTAGACGATTAGATGATATCAATCGAGGAGATGTTCTCATACTCAGGGATCACTGATAATCAGAAAGTGATGTTAGCCGCATATCAGCTCAAAGGGTTGGCAAAGGGCTGGTGGCTGAGGGAGAAAGAAGGTCTGAAGGACGGGTGTTCCTAGGAGTCCTTTAAGGAGCTACTTCTGAGCAAGTTTCTGCCATCGGTCGAGAGGGACCGTCTGATGAATGATTTCCTGCACTTAAAGCAAAGGCAGCTCACAGTTAGTGAGTATGAAATCGAGTTTAGTAAGCTAAGCCGATTTGCCCCAGACTTGGTGAGTTCCGATGAAAATAGAAGCAAGCGATTTCTGGCTGGGCTAAGGAGTGATGTCCAGCAGTTAGCAAGCGCCTATGCGACATCAAGTTATGCTAGGATGGTGGAAGCTGCCTTAAAGATAGAGGCAATTGATAACGCCAAGAATCGAGGACAACAACTTAGAAAAGATAAAAGAAAGTCTGATGAGGGTAAGAGTACCCAGGTCCCTGACGCTGCTCCGATGAAGAGAAACAAAGAGGTATGCAGTTTCTGTGGACGACCGGGCCATCCATTGGAAAGGTGCTATCAAGATTAGGAGCTCAGAAGAAAGAGCAGATTCATGCGATCCAAGGTATCCCAAGGAAAGACTTGCTTTGTTCTGTATGCAAGAAGCCGGGGCACGATGCTGCCCATTGCTAGAAGAAGACGAGAAGCTGTTTCTTGTGCGGTCAAGAGGGTCATCTCAAGTATCAGTGCCCGCAAGCTCAGCTTACTCTGCAGCCAGTTCCTCTTCAGGCTTTGCCGCCGCCGCAGCGAGTGGACAAGGGAAAAGGAAAGTTGAACGTGGTCTCTATGGAGGAAGCTCAGACGTCCACGCAAGTGATATCAGGTTAGATTCTCCCCTAGTTTTAATGTCTAGCTCATAGTTATAGTTTTGAGCGTTCGTTTCCTTAGTCGCGTGTGCAATTTTATAGGACGATTTAAGGTAAAGAACCGCTGGGCGCGTGTTCTGTTCGATTCTGTCGCTACCCACTCGTTTGTGGCTAGAGCCTTCGTAGAGCGTTACCGTTTGGATCTCGATCGTGTTGGTGATGCGTTCTGTGTCAAGTTTCCTTCAGGTGAATCTGTAGTTTCGGATCAGGGTATTCAGAGTTGTCCGATTTTGCTAGGCGATTTTCTCGCGATTGCTGATTTGAAGCTGTTGGATCTGGAAGACTTCGATGTGATCCTAGGCATGGACTGGTTGTCCAGATATGATGCTGTGATCCAATGCAAGGGTAAGCGCTTGGACTTCAGGATGGACAACGGTCAGCCCGGGAGTGTCTACGGTTATCCGCGCCAGGATTCTTCGACTATATAGGCGATATGTGCTCGGAAGCTTGTAGATTCCGGATGTTTTGCTTGTTTGGTTTCAGTTTTAGAAACCAAGGTTAGTTTGATGTGTTTGGAGGAGATCCCGGTGGTTCGTGATTTTTTTGATGTCTTTCCAGCTAATCTTCCTGGTCTCCCGCCTGATCGAGACGTGGAGTTTGTTATAGATTTGGAGCCGGGTACGCGTCTTATTGCCAAGGCGCCTTACTGGATGGCCCCACGCGAACTGGAGGAGTTGCGTATCCAGTTAGACGAGTTGCTTGAGAATGGATTTATAAGGCCGAGTTCTTCGCCTTGGGGTGCTCCCGTTTTGTTCGTCAAGAAAAAGGATGGATCGATGAGGTTGTGCATCGATTATAGAGAGCTAAATAAGGTAACGATCAAGAATAGGTATCCGTTGCTGAGGATAGATGATGATTTGTTTGATCAACTGCGAGGTAGCGCCGTGTTCTCTAAGATTGACCTTCGTTCGGGCTACCACCAGTTAAGGATCCGTCAATCAGATATCCCACGGACTGCCTTCCGTTCCAGACATGGTCATTTTGAATTTTTGGTGATGTCGTTTGGTTTGACCAACGCACCTTCTGCCTTCATGGACATGATGAACAGAGTTTTCAAGGACTTTCTGGACAAGTTTGTAGTCGTATTTATAGACGATGTGTTGGTGTATTCACGCAATGTTGAGGAGCATGACCAACATTTGCGTCTAGTTTTATTTTCCTTGAGGGACCATAAGTTGTTTGCCAAGCTAAGTAAATGCGAGTTATGGTTGCCTCAGGTTTCTTTCCTGGGTCATGTGGTTAACAAGGACAGAATCTCTGTCGACCCAGAAAAGATAGCCGCAGTTATGGAATGGACGAGGCCTGCCACACCCAAAGAAATAAGAAGCTTCATAGGGTTGGCTGGCTACTACAGAAGATTTGTAGAGGGTTTCTCTACATTATCTGCGCCATTGACCAAATTGACGCAGAAGAATGCAGCATTTGTGTGGAGCGATAAGTGCGAAGAAGCATTCCAAGAGCTAAAGAATAGACTGTGCACTGCTCCGATATTGACATTGCCTACAGAAGGATTAGACTATGCCGTTTACGTGGACGCATCCCACGTGGGTCTTGGTTGTGTGCTGATGCAAGAAGGAAAAGTGATTGCGTATGGGTCAAGAAAGCTTAAGATTCATGAAAGGAACTACCCTACGCATGACTTGGAATTTACAGCAGTTATTTATGCATTGAAATTATGGAGACACTTGCTGTATGGCGCGCAGTGCAAGATTTATACAGATCATAAGAGTTTGAAGTACGTCTTCACTCAAAAGGAGTTGAACTTATGCCAGCGCAGATGGTTAGAGTATGTGGCTGATTATGAAGTGGAGATTCTATATCATCCGGGTAAGGCTAACGTGGTAGCCGACGCCTTAAGCAGGAAGACAGGGAAAATTTTCAATCTCTCCGCTGAGTTGTTAGTAGAAGAGTTCCTTTTAATGGATATTTCAGTTGGTAGATGTGATTCGCCAAGCAGTTTGGAAGTGTCTGAGCCTTCATGGATTTCTCTTATGAGGCTTCATCAAAAGGACGATCCTGATCTACTGCACCTTCATAATAGAACTGAGAAGGGGGAGCTACCCGACTTTTCGATCGATGACGCGGGTACTCTAAAGTACCGCAGTAGATTTTGCGTGCCCAATTTACGAGATATTTGAGTTAAGTTGTGCAGTGAGGCACACAGTTCAAGGGTGGCCTACCATCCAGGTTCTACAAAAATGTATAAGGACTTGAATCAGATTGCCTGGTGGATTGGGATGAAGGGTGACAATGCAAGGTTTGTGTCAGAATGTTTTACGTGCAAAAGAGTTAAGGCTGATCATGGAAGGCCTGGTGGAAAGTTGACGCCTTTAGAGATTCCAACTTGGAAGTGGGAGAGTATCTCAATGGATTTCATTACTGGTTTGCCGAGATCTCCCCGAGGGCATGACTCTGTTTGGGTGATTGTTGATAGATTAACAAAGTGTGCGCACTTCGTACCCTTTCAGATTGGTTACTCGATGAAAAAGATAGCGGAACTATATTTGAATGAAGTTATCAGGTTACATGGAGTACCCGTAAGTATAGTATCAGATCGAGACTCCAGGTTTACGTCTCGTTTCTGGAAGAGCCTTCAAAAAGGATTGGGAACGGATTTGAGATATTCTACCGCATACCATCCTCAGACCAATGGTCAAACGGAGCGTGTTAATCAGATTGTGGAAGATATGATCCGTTGTTATATATTAGACCACGGAGGAGCGTGGGATGAACGCTTGAGGTTGATGGAGTTCGCATACAATAACAGTTATCAAGAGAGTCTGCAAATGGCTCCTTTCGAAGCGCTATATGGAAGACGATGTAGAACTCCTCTATTTTTGGCTGAGGTTGGTGAGAGGCCGTTGTTAGGTCCAGATGCCTTAGAAGAAATGGAAGTCTCTGTAAAGCTTATTCGAGAGAAGCTTCGGATAGCTCAAGAGCAATACGAGAAAAACGCCAATCGGCGTAGGTCTGTTTTGGAATTTTCTGTGGGGGACATGGTATTCCTTAAGGTTTCCCCGATGGTTGGAGTGAAGAGGTTCGGTAAGAACTATAAGTTGGACCCGAGGTATGTGGGACCATTTGAAATTGTGGAGCGGATTGGTGTGTCAGCCTACAAGTTGAAATTGCCCGCAAATTTTCCTGGCGTGCACAATGTTTTTCACGTGAGCCAATTGCGGAGGTGCGTGCTAAGTGACAGACAAGTTCTGGATGCAGTGCCCCAGTTGGAGCCTAACCTTTCCTACGTGGAAGTTCCTATTCGTGTTCTGGATGTGCAAGATCGAGTGTTGTGGAGGAAGTCAATACCGATGGTAAAGATTCTGTGGAGAAACCAAGACGTGGAGAGCGCGACTTGGGAGTTGGAGTCAGTTATGAGGGAGGCGCATCCTCATCTGTTCTCCTAGCTTTGCTCGGTATGCATTCGATAACCCTTGGTTATTTTATTTTCCTTCTAAGGTAGGAGTTTTTTTTTGCGTAAAGTTTCGGGACGAAACTTTCTTTTAGGGGGAGTGACTGTAACGCCCCTGATTTTCCAGTGATTTATTTAATTCCTTATTTGACATATTATGACGTCAGAGCGTTATGTTAGCGCGTGTTGGTCATGTGCCGTTGTTAGAGCGTGCTCTTAGCTCTTTAGGTCTTCCTGCGTGGCTTGGTGATGCCTGATAGCAAGATTCCCTAGCGAGCCGGAGTCTGTTTGGTGACTCGGTGGAGCCTCTTGGGGAATGCTTGTGTTTTGGCTTCGGAAGGAATTTGCCCGAGTTTTTGTTCGTCGGATTTTGATACCGACTTTGTCGTTAGCACATTTTGCGTTCATTAGGTTTGACCGGCCAAATTTTGGGATTTGCGTCAGGAGTGGAAAATTTTACATTAGGAAATTTGATCGGCTAATTTTAGACTTGCTCGTCAAGTTTTGTCGCGTTCCGAGCATTTTTGGAGCCTCGGCGCGCGATTGAAGTTTTGTATGTTTTCGCGTATGCCGTTAACTTTAGAAATTATTATCTCGAAAATGGTGCGTCGGAATCCGATTTCGACTTCGCCATTGGATTCGTAGCGTCGTCATTCGCCTACAGTGCGAATTTCGTTCGAATTGGCGCGCGTTAGGCCCTCCGTAACAATGTAATCGTACAAGAGTTTTAATATTATTAATTATATAAAATATAAATAATTCTAAATATTATGTATATTTATAATAAATTGAGAATCGGTGGATATCATAATGATATCCACCGATTCAACCCCTCGCTTTACTGTTCATCAGCCTCTTTCCCGTCGATCCAGCAGCCCCCTCTTTGGATTAATTACTTAAACTAACTATTGTTATTATTATTATATTATACTTATATATATATATGTATAACTTAGAAAAAAAAAGAGAACCCCTCTTCTTCCCGGAACCAGCAGCCCCCCTCCTGTGCGAGAGAAAACGAGGGCGGAAACCTCTCGTTCGCGAACCTTCCAGCGGCCGCCACCGCCGATCCGGTGGTCAGAATCTCGATCCGATCGCGGCATTGAAAAGCTCTCGGCGAGAGCTTCGAGATCGCGGTAAGCTTTTCCTGTTTCGGTGACCGTTTCGCCATAGATTTATTTTCGGCCCTAACCCTGGTTGTCCGTTTTTTCGTAGATCTCGTCTCCGCGTGCCCCCTTTTGGACGGATCTACGTGGTGGAGTATTTTGGGTGGACGTTTTCAAGAACGATTTGAGGCAAGTGGATTTATCCCCTCTTGCGTGCCTCCATGGGTTGTATTTCGCCTTATTATCTCTCCTTGTCATAGAATACCGGAGTAGTATAGGTGAGATTAGAAATATTCCTAGGTTAGGGCTTGTAGTCGGCCTAAACTAGGAAGAAATCGGAATTTATATTAAGTTGAGTTCGGCGGGTAGGGGGAAATAATTCGACGGGTAGGGGGAAATAATTCGACGGGTAGTGGGAAATAATTCGGCCGGTATCACCGAATTTAGGTTAAGTCTATTTTCGGTGGGTTTTGGTTATAGAACTTGGTAGTTTCTAAGTGGTGTTGTCGGCTAGTTTTGGCGCCGAATCGTGGATCCTTAGCATGTGGTAGCTGGGTTTCTGAGGGAGTATGGTACCAGGGGAGTTCGAGCCGTGGCCACCACCATTCCCTCCTTTGGACATTTTGGGTTCCTGTAAGAGGTTGGAACTCTATGTGTGTGGACCCTGTGGCGGCCCCTTTAGTACTCTTGAGACACCTGGACCTGGTTGTTCGGTTGTGACTGTTCTTAGTCTCCGACACAGGTTTGGGATTTGTGCCAGTGCTAACGATTTACAAGTTTAGAACTGTTAGTTCCTTTCATACTGTTCATTTGACGCATATTGGTTCCCTTTTTGTCTCTGCAGGCTTGAGCGGAGTTTGGTACGTTTTAGTACTTGATGCATTTCTCTCACTTTTCTGATTGTTACACTTACATTTTGTCTCTTTTTTTGGATTCTTAAGCTTAGATTTTCAGCATTTCTCTTGCAGGGTTGGTAACCCTTTTCTTTTTGCTCTTTTCATTCGATTATTATCTGATGTTTCTTTGCCACTGTTTTATTATTTCTTGTTGAGGTGTTCTTCTTTTGAATGCCTCAGGTTCAGGTCTGTAGCCGGCTGAACGGCTAATTTCAGGAGTTTCCTTGTGGACTGCGTGGTGGCAGTGTTTTCCTCACCTTTTGAGGTAGTTCTTTAGCTTTGTAGTAGTACAGACATACATGCTCGCCAGCGAGTTCGTGTCAGGTTGTTGACGCTCGTTGGTGATTTTTCCTTGGTGATACTAAGTCTTTGCTTAGCTGCTAGTTTACCTGTTTTGTGGTAGTTTCACTTGCTCTCTGGAAATGTTTTATGCTAGGTTGCTAGTTACTTTAAAACCTATAAGAACTACTATATGTATTGCATGATCAGCATGTTTTATAAAAGCTCAAACATTATTTTCCAAATGTGTAAAAAGATTGTTTTCTTTATAAATATTATAAATTGAAATCTAGGGTCTTGCATAGTGTAAGTTGTCCTCTTAGGACACTTATGCGCTCTTTTAGGATGTTAAACATAAATGAAGTATTTTTCTGCTACGTATAAAAATAGTTTTCAAACCGTGGACTATCTGATCCACTGAGCCGAGGGATACGACCAATTAATTTAAATTCAATTTTCTATTCATTTTAACTTATGATTTGAAGGATTAGAGTGTTGCCTGAGCGTCAGCAGTTATTCCCTGCTTGACGTGGCATCACAGCTCGTAGTTATCTCGTGCTCTGATTTATTTATTAATGAGAAAAATGCGGGTTGTGACACACACTAAAGTATTTCAGATGTTATATGTTGAAAGCTAGAGGTGAGATAGTTGGCAGTCATTCCAAACTTGATGACTTACGTAATTATTCTTTGCCAAAGGCTGAATTGGATATCATTCAAAAAAAGAATACTGAGGTTGCTGATATGTGCCCTGATATTATGTTTATTAGTTATATCATTCAAAACTTGATGATATAATAGCCACAGCTTGTTGTATCATTCCAAACTTGATGATAAAACACAATTGTGGAATGTTAATAATAATCTTACTAATCGAAGGAACATGGTTTAATTCTATGAAATCAATTAATCTATTTTTGTGTAAATTAGATAGAGATGCTGTTTTGGGATTCTTTCCTCCTAGTTAGAGTATTAAGTTCACACACTGTTAGAACTAATCACTTTATTTCTACAAATGTTTGAATTCATAGAGATTTGTCTCATGACATTCTTATTGTAATGGTTTGCAGGCAATATGGAGATTGGAGGAGAGACAGTTGATTTTGACCCAGATGATGATGATCTGCTGTTCGTCTAGATCAATTATCAGTTTGAGCTTTTCAGTTTCTTATTTTATTTCATGTTTGGAACATTTGGTTTGAGTTTAACACTTTGTTATCTAAAACTCATATTTATAATTCTGGAAAAACTCATATTTATAATTCTGGAAAAACTCTTTTGTTTTGGTCACTATTAACTATTTGATAAGTAGCTCATTTTCTTATGTTTACACTTATATACAATATAGGAGGAGATTGTTGAGGTATATTTATTTAAGTGTTAGTGGGCTCCTTAACGGGTCGGTTAGGATCCGATAGGCATCCAAACCCGTAGTCGGGGATTTAGGGTTTCACCTATAAATACCCTAGCTAGGGGCAACGGGGAGATCATTCTAAACTTTATGGTCATGCGGATGTTTCGAGCACTCCAACAGTTGTAAACCTAGAAAATAGAACTATTTGCAGCATATCATGGAGTGTCGCATGCTATTTGAAATGTTATACGAAATCGTTTTCATTTTTTCCAGCAATTCCCTTCATGTTATAAGAAATAGGTTTTCATTTTTGTCCAGCAATGTTGCATGCTGTTTGAAGAATTTCATGTACTGATGCAGTTAGAATTCTTTGAAAGAACATTTTTAAAAGTTCATTTCGGTAAACTGCCTCTTCAAAATATGCAGACCAGCTTTTTACTTTTTTTCCTCATCGAACTGCCATTGATGCCCTTCATATTTATTTTTTGCATGCAGACAAGCATTTTGAAATCTGTCTTTGAAAGCACATTTTTAAAAGTTCATTTCGGTGAACCCGTGCCTCTTCAAAATATGCACACCAACTTTTTGCTTTTTTACCTCATCGAACTGCCATTGCCCTACATCTTTTTATTTTTTTGTATGCATACCAACATTTTGAAATCATTTTTTAGTTTTTTGGCCCTTCATGTCTGTGGACACAGCAATGCCATTGCCTTCAAATTTGTTTGCTCTCTACTCCTTATGTACCGTTGCCTTCAAATTTATAATAATAGGATTAAAGAAAAATGTATCCGCCCCTGCACAATGTAGCCACCTCCGAACATTGTCGTCGCCACCGACCTTATCTCCGCCCAATAACAATGTCGCTGCCCAAGAAAAATGTCGCCGCTCACGACCGATGTCACCACCCATGGCAAATGTCGCACTCACGACCAATGTCGCAGTCCACACACACATACACACAACACATGTCGTGCGAGAGCTCCACACTGTCCGATGCTCTCTTATTCGCGATTTCATTTTAAAGTTTCAGCGCTGGTCTTGCGGGAGTCATCTTCTTTGCAATTTCTCTCCTAAGGAGAGAGCTTCAGCACCAGATCCTAAACTCGCAGGAGATTCAGCATCGGATCCCAACCCAGCAGGAGCTTCAGCGTCGGATCCCAACCTCGTCTTCTTCCTCCTCCCACAACTTCAGGGGCAACTCATGGACTCGGTGTCTGCACGCCGCTTCTCACTCCCTTAGGCGAGTTGTCTGCCACTCCTACGACGAGTCCATGAGTTACTTCTAGGGCATCAAAATCGGCAATGTCTCCTTTGTTTGTCAATTTTTTTAATTCTGAGAAGTTTTTAGGTTTGATCTGGTTCTGTATAAAATAGATAAGTTTCTGTTGCAATCAGCATCACAGTACAGAAGTTAAAGAGTATTTGAAATAGATTAGGAAGATGCCAACTGCAGATTCAAAGATAAAATCATTTAAAATGAATAGAAGTAAAAGCTGAAATGCTTGAATAATTTCATGGAACATCTCAGTTATAAGCTGCATGTTGCAATCATCAAAACTTTTAATCATTTGATATAACTCAAGGAATAGAAGGTAGTAGAAATCCAGGAAACCAATATGTGCATAAACAGAAGACTTTTTGTCACAAGTTGCCAGCATCCATACTAACCAATTATTTTGTTTGGACATGTAGTGACATAATGACCCTTTTCACCACAAGATTCACATGTGCGTTGTTTGGCGCTAGCTTGTGACGTTTTGATACCGACAATTATTCGTGAATCCAATTTTGGACGCCCTTTAGTTTTACTTTTAATGGATCACGAATGGATATGTGAGGCATTTCTGGAACGCTAGTAAAAGACCCAATTTGATTATAAGGTAAAATAATAGATTTTTGAGATTGTATAAGACTCAAATCCTTTTGTCTTCGTTTCAGTTCGGAATATAAATCCATATATGTGTCAAATGCTTTAGAGCTTTTTTCTACAACTTGTATTGCAAGTTCTCTAAGAGTCCATTTCATAAGTGGTGTAACATTCTGATCAGCCATTTCTCTTGAACCTGCTCCAAACGATAGCACATGCCTTGCATTAATAGTCCATCTTTTCAAAACATAATGAGTTGGAATTTCGAGCACATGTTTTTTGATCATAATATGGAAAATGTGCATGCCTAAGTAACCATGTACAACAAATTTGGAACATTCACAATTTATTTTTAACAAATTAGAATCTTCATGTAGTACAGTGCACCATCCATTTTTTTTATTCTGTTGCCTCTCTAACCTTATAGGTTGTAACATTTTCAATCTTAATTATTCTATCATGCCAACAACCAATGCTTTTTTGATTTCAATCTGCACTAATTTGAACATTTTATGAGTATAATATGTAGTTGCATTGTCCTCAATAGAAAGTTGTGTTATTAAACAGGGCTTTGAATTCATAGTAGTGAAATCTTCATCTAACTCTGCTTTTGACATGCATTTAAGGCATTTTCATATTGATTGATGAAATCCATTAAGGATGTATATGAGTTTATATAGCTATTAAAAAATAATTTATACTCTCACTCCTTCCACTAGAAGTCATTCCAGCCACAAATATATCCTTTAAAAATACTGGCACCCAATGTTCTCTATGGTTCCATATTGTTGATAACCAGTTTGGCAAAATATGATATTTTTGAATGAATTCATCCCATCTATGCTGACTTGAAGATTTACTTTTACTATTGAACCATTTTTTGTAATCAATAGCAAACTCACTGTTTTGATCTCTCATTGCATGATTGTGCTCGACAAGATGTTTATTTATATGCCAAGAACAAAACCGATGATGTGTGTTTGGGAACACTTTTTTAATAGCATTAAACATTGCAGGATCCATATCTGTTATGATAACTTGAGGTGCATTATCTAACATGCAATGTAACCAGTGCTAAAATAAACATACAAAAGTTTCTTCCTTCTCATCAGCTATAAGTGCACAACCAAATAAGATAGACTGCCTATGATGATTTACTCCCGTGAATGCTGAAAAAGGCATCAAAAGTCTATTTGTTTTATATGTAACATCAAAAATGATGACATCACCAAAAGTTAAATAATGTTTTCTAGCCCTGGAATCAACCCAAAAAATTGATTGCAAGAAACCTTCTATGTCCAGTTCTAATGCATAATAAAAGTCATGATCAGTAGACTGTTGTTTTGCTAGGTATGCAAAAACTAATGAACCTTGTTTGCCTATGTTATTGTGCTTCTGTCCTTTCAATTCATGAACCATATTTTGTGGTGTAATTGAATCAATGTTAGATGTTGTGTTCAATGTTTTTACTATTCTTGATGGGCCCATCCCAGAACAATGCAATTGTGCTATTAAATCCATAATTATAGGATTTTTATGACATATATTGTGTGATCAGTACTTCTTTGTTTCTTGGGGCGTGTCAAAGATATGATTGTGTTCTTTTATAATTTGAGTAGCCGCCCATTTTCCTTCTGCATTTATACGTACTTCCAACTTTTCCATACATCCTTTTCTTGTATCACGATGACGTTTAACATTTGTATTGGCAATGGTGTCCATTTTTTTTCAAACCACTCGCATTACATTTAAATTTCTTCCATATAAGATTTTGTGTTACTTGAGATTTACTGCTAGAAGATTTTTTAATTCCAAAATCCGTCATCAAAGCATAATTATTATAGAAAGAGTATATTTTATCTAATGTATCAAACTCCATACCCATATAAGGCTCAACATCAACATGTTCTGCATTCTAACTTTCATAATTGTCTGACAAATGTGCATCACTCTCACTAATAGACATCTTACCAACACCTAAAAAGTACAATTGAAAATTTTGCTGAAATTAATAGGCGTGGTTTACAGTCAAGCAGGGGTGGGTAGAAGGGTAAAAATGGGGAATTAAATGATTAGCTGCAGTGAAGTAAAAAATTACCTGCTGGGAGAGGACGTAGTAGTTATAGATGCATGAAACCTGGGATGTATTTGATGCCCAAGGATATACGGAGGAGCTCAGCACTGGTAGAAGGCGCCGTCTTTGATGCCCTAGAACAACTGTGAGAGTGGAATTCTTATTTAATGCCGTGAATGAAGAAGACGAGATCGCTGTAATCGGATGGTCAAAACAGTCACACAAAAAGGGTTAATATTAGCGGTGCGCTATTATATATATACACACACATATGTTTATATATATATACATATATATATACATATATCTTATATATATAAAAGAATACTGATATCTTCAAGCACACCATCCGAGTCTTCTCAACCACTTGATAAAACCTATACAAAAAAAGTTCGGCCGTCAGATTTGGCCAATGTTCAATCATTAATAGCTCCAGTTGGTTGGAGATTTGTCCTATTCTCAACCCTCCTCCCGTAGCAATGTTTTGTCCTATTAATATAAATATTTCATATTTGGGCAATAATTAATGTCGGGCTTCAGATTTGCAGGAAAGCAAAAGTAACCCTCCTCCTGCAGTAATGTTTTGTCAAATCGTAGAAAGCAAAAGCAGCGGCAGGTTTGGTCCAGCATGGAAGCAGGAGGACAAGGCTCTCCTAGCGCTTTCTGGTGTCCAGCATGACAGCAGTAGACTCGGTCCAGCACGATAGCAATAGCAGACTAGGTCTAGCGCGGCAACAACAGCGGAAGAAAGCAACATCAGCAGCAGTGATAGGACTTTCCTCATATCTACCTCGCACGATAGCAATTGCATTGCTCACCATCGCAACACCATCTCCCGCAATTTCTTCCGATCGGCGCTTGACCACATCTACAACACTCCATCTCTAGCTCACGTTTCCATTCCATGCCCTAGAATAGATTTTGTATATGTTTCCATTTCATTCCCTATAACCAATTTCATTCCCTTCTCGGCAGAAAGCAAAAGCAACAGCAGTGGCCATATCATTGCCGCAGCACCATCTCCCGTAATTTCTTCCGATCGACGCTTGACCACATCTACGACACTCCTTCTCTAGCTCACGCTTCGCCGTCACCTCCTTCACGGCACCATCTCCCCCACTGACGGTATGTTTCCATTCCATTCCCTAGAACCAATTTCGTATATGTTTCCATTTCATGCCTTATAATCGATTTCATTCCCTTCACGGCAGTAGCAAAAAGCAAAATCATTAGTAATGACCATCTCACTGCTACAGCATCATCTCCCGTAATTTCTTCCGATCGGCGCTTGATCACATCTACAACACTCCATCTCTAGCTCACGCTTCGCCGTCACCTCCTTCACGACACCATCTCCCCCTCTGACGATATGTTTCCATTTCATGCCCTTCATGATTCGCAAGGTGCTGATTTTGGACCAAATGTAGATGTTATTAAGTATCATTTGTATATGTTTACACTCTCATTTTGTTCCCTTCTGATACATTTCACATTCTATTTGATGTAAACTCGTGTTTACAATCAGGTGATTTTCTACATATCTTGCTAAGGATGGGTTCATAATAATAGTGCTAGGAGAATCCATGAAGGTGCAGTTATGGAGTGCCTCATGCTGTTTATAATATCAAATAAACTGAAGTTGTAAACCCAGAAAATAGAACTGTTTGGAGCATATCATGGAGTGTCGCAAGCTGTTTGAAATGTTATACGAAATCGTTTTCATTTTTTCCAGCAATTCCTTTCATGTTATAAGAAATTAGTTTTCATTTTTGTCCAGCAATGTCGCATGCTGTTTGAAGCATTTCATGTACTGATGCGGTCAGAATTCTTTGAAATAATATTTTTAAAAGTTCATTTCGGTAAACTGCCTCTTCAAAATATGCAGACCAACTTTTTACTTTTTTTCCTCATCGAACTGCCATTGATGCCCTTCATGTTTATTTTTTGCATGCAGACTAGCATTTTGAAATCTGTCTTTGAAAGCACATTTTTAAAAGTTCATTTCGGTGAACCCGTGCCTCTTCAAAATATGCACACCAACTTTTTGCTTTTTTACCTCATCGAACTGCCATTGCCCTTCATGTTTTTATTTTTTTGTATGCAGACCAACATTTTGAAATTATTTTTTAGTTTTTTGGCCCTTCATATCTGTGGACACAACAATGCCACTGCCTTCAAATTTGTTTGCTCTCTACTCCTTATGTATCGTTGCCTTCAAATTTTTAATAATAGGATTAAATAAAAATGTCGCCGCCCCTGCACAATGTAGCCACCTCCGAACATTGTCGTCGCCACCGACCATTGTCTCTGCCCAATAACAATGTCGCCGACAAGAAAAATATCGCCGCCCACGACCAATGTCGCTGCTCACGACCGATGTCGCCACCCACGACAAAGGTCGCACTCACGACCAATGTCACAGCCCACGCCACATGTTGCCGTCCATGACCCATATCGTTGCCAAGCGGGCGAAGCTCGCTTGGTTGCAGCTGAAGCCCACAATGACGCATCGAGAACGGGCGGAGCCCATTCGAAGATGCTAGTATACATATATATATACATATACATATATAACTATATATATATATACATATACATATATATATATATATATATATATACATATACGAGCATCTTTGCACGGGCTACGCCCGTGCATGATGCACTCAGGCAGTCTTTAGCCATGCTTTGCCCGCCTTCGCACGGGCTTCGACCAACTTCACACGGGCTTCGCCCGTGCTCGATCTCTCTTAGCAAGCTACACTCACATTTGAGCGGGATGCGCCCGTATATGAGCACTTATTTTTCTTCAAAACATATACATATGAGTACTTAAAATGACCGTAAAAAAGTATGAATCAATATTTCAATTTTATTTTGTAAGAAAATATAAATTTTTACCTCAAAATTAAATTTCGCTCTCCCTCTCTCTCTCCTCTCCCCCTCCCTCCTATCCCTAAATGTACGGATAGAAGAGCTATAAAGATTCCCTCTCCATATTCCATCTTTTTTGTGGTTTCTTTGATGGTTTATTCAATCATTTTTATGAATCATGTGCTTACGATTTTATCCTCGCCTCAGAGCAACGACTCTTCCTCTTCACCCTTATCTGTCATAAGCTCAAACCAAAAACGAAAAACTTATATTGTAGACGTCCAGCAGGTGTTCGATCATTTATGCTTTCACTACTGAGTTGGTTTTCTTTTAAATTCAGGTGTATCATGAAACCTAATGGCCGCCGATGGTGACTCTCCAAGCCGCTAATGTTGAATCTTCAAGCCATCGATGTTGACTCTCCAAGCTATCGATGTTGACTTTCCAAGCTGCCTATATGTTTTACATGCTAGGAAACTTCTAGGAAAGTGGCCAAGACAAATGAAATGGATATTTAAATGGTTGGGTTATGGCTTGGATGGACATACCACCTATTCTCACCTTGGAGAAAGAGACACTTGAAGGTGGACACAAGGAGAAGAAGAAGGTGATGCTGCGACAAGCTGCAGTGAGTGTGATAAGGGTGTAGTGGGGCAAGCGGCGTAGTGAGCAGCGAGCATACATGCGAGCTGAACATTATTCCATATTGAATTCTCCAGTGGCGGTAGTGGTGGTTGGTCGTCTGATGATGACAAAGGTTTGTCAGAGTAAACCTTGTGTGATGTAGGCTCACACGTTGACACCAAAAAATTACGGACAAACACGAATTTCTCTCTCCGTCCCAATTCTATATTCACACAAAAACTTTCAGCGCAACACACATGTTATTCGGTTTTATCAATCAAACGCTATCATACGAGTAGCCACGTCGTTTGAGATCGAATATAGGCTATATGCCAATATTCCCTCAAGCTAAAAGGATCCACCCGGTCCGAACGAGCGAAGGTTGTACCAAAAAGATCCACCAAAATTTATGATTCGGAAAAGTAGATCTCTCCCAACAAAAAGTAAACAAGGTTCGTCAATCCTCTCGAACTTAAATAAAATTAAGATGAACAATAAACCCATCGTAGAAAACCACGATAAATCCAACGCTATCAAGAGATCACGCTAAAGTAATTCTATCACAAAAAAATCTAGAGGGAAACACACAAAATGGTAGAATTTTTCGTTACTCCAATCAAAATAAAAGATTCCGATTTACTAAGTTGGTTCGCTCTTCAATGGTTCTGTCGGAGTCACGCCGAATGGAAAGAAAACTGGTCCGCCTTCTTTGCTTCATGCCAGAGCTGATTCCACGAGATGCTTCTTTGCTCCTTGGCCGAGATCCACAAGAGGGAAACAAGGTGGGCCAAACTCTTCAAGAGAGGAAGAGGGAGGCTGGTGGAATGCCCTAGGCATGAGAGGAGGGTGGAGGTGTTTGGGAGGCGGCTTGGAGAGAGGGGAGAGAGGATAGGGTCGGCGGCTTTAAAGAGAGGGAAGAGAGGAGGGTGGCCGAATTACTAATAGGGGGAGAGGGAGGCCGACGACTAAGAGGAAGGCGGAGAGGGAATTCTCAAATTAGAATTAGGTTTTTAATTTTCATTCATCAACTTAATAAAATCTTCAACATCAAGGCCTTATATAGGCTTACATCACATCTGACTACATGCAACTCAAATTAAATTAAAACATATACATAAAGTTAGATACAACATGAAAATAAAAGTGCACATAAAAATCACAAAGGAATTCAAAGATATATTAATAAGTCGTCTTGCGCCAAGGGAGGAGATTGTAGCATCGCTCCATAAGGTCACCACAACACTACATGAAAATAAAAGTGCACACAAAAATAATAATGGAATTCAAAGAAATATTAATGTCGTCTTGCGCTGAGGGAGAAGATTATAGCGTCGCTCCACAAGGTCACCATGCCGCCACAAGTCTTTGATTGGAGAGAGCGATCGATCTTTTGTAAGCATGCTGACATCATCTTCAACATATTGGAGGTCGCCGTCTCCATCAATCCTCCCCCACTCAAAAGTACTCATCACCGATGAGTTGTCTTGAATGTACCGGTGTAGAAGAGCATCATCCAAAAGATCCACCTCCGATTCAGGAAGCCAAGAGTCATCAGAGGCCGGACGATCACGCCATCATATCAAGTAGTGGTGAATGTCACCACTTGGAGAGGAGAGCACTTCATCTTTGAGGATCCTGTATGGCACAAAGGTGGTCCTGGGAAACCTTGGAAAAGCATTGGGGAAAGAATGAGAAAAAGTTTTTACATCAACATTCAACATACCTCCAGTGGAGATCGATGGAGAGAGCGATCTAGAAACAAGCTCACCCCCAACCCATTAGAAAATGCAGTGGAACCAAACGAACAGTCAGATAATTAGAGTGGTGGAGAAACATATGACGTTAAATCCGAAACATTGAAAATAAGGGAAATTCCCCAATCAGTGGATAACTCCAAAAGATATGCGTTGTCTCCTAATTTCTTTAAAATTCAAAAAGGACTAGCTCGCCGATTCACCAACTTTTTTATGGTGCCCGAAGGCATCCGTTCAGGGATGAGACGCACCAAGACTAAATCGCCAACATTGAAGTGAGACGCTCTCTTATGTAAGTTAGCATGAGATTGATAAGATGCATATTATATGGTGAGCGCTTCATTAATGTGCTTATGTAAATTGTGGATATGAGAGGCAAATTCTTATGCAAATTGACTTGACTTATAAGATGGAGGTAACATAATTAAGTCAAGAGGCACTGGTGCTTTATATCCGTGCACGACTTCATTCGGTGATAAACCTGTGGACCTATTTTTTGAAATATTGTAAACTAACTGAGCATGGGGAAGGATTAGATCCCACGTAGCCTTGTGGTCACCCACAAGACAACGAAGTAAACTACCCACACTTCTATTTACCAATTCCGTTTGTCCATCTGTCTGTGGATGGTAGTCGAAGAAAACAAGAGTTTGGTGCCCATAATCTTCCAAAGGGTCTTCCAAAAATAACTAGTATACTTCACGTCCCTATCAGTTACTATCGTCTTGGGAATGCCACGATGTGCAACGACTTCCTTAAAATATAATTTCGCAATATATGACGCATCGTCGGTCTTATTGCAAGCGATAAAATAAGCCAGTTTAGAAAACTAATCTACTACCACCAAGATGGAATCATGACGTCTAAACGTGACGGGTAGACCCAGTATAAAATCCATACTAATGTCTTCCCATGTAATGGAAGGAATCTAAAGAGGGGTCATTACTAGAAAACAGACTTTTGGTTAGGGCAAATTTCCCTGACAAAAAGTCCAAAACTGTGGCTAAAAAGTTTTAGCCACGGTCTAGCCACGGGAAAATTTCGTGGCTAAAGTCGGCGTGGCTAAAACGTTTAAGCAACGAAATGGCCGTAGCAAATAGTATTAGCCATGGTGAAAAAAAGCCGTGGCAAATAAGCCAACTATTAGCCACGGTAAGAAACCCTGGCTAAAAGTAAACTCATCATTTTTAAAAAAAACTATTTGCCACAGTTACATGCCGTGGCAAATACTAATTTATGTTTTTTTTAAAAAAAAACATTCAAAATATATATAATAAACTAATATATATAATCTTATATATTATTCTATATGAATTGATATACACATATATTATACTATATATGGTTTTATATATAGAAATATATATATGATGTGTGTGTACATATATATATATATATTAAATAACCTTAAATCTGAATCATTTAATAAAAAAATACACCATATTAAAGGGATAGTGCTAATATTCGTCAACATTGCAGTCCATTTATCATAGTTAGTCACTGCGATTAGATAAATTTCTCAGGTTGAGATAAAAAACAAGAATTCATCACTAAGAAAACATTAACAACCGCCTTAGTATAAGTTTGCCAACCAATGTTAGAGACAAGCATCTCACATAGTTAATTCGATATTAATCAAGAATGATGCATTATATGTCTGATATTTGAAATAGACGGGTCAACATTACCAACCAAATCTGCATGATGAATTACTCCAATATGTGCTCGGCAAAGGGATTCAAGTGGTTCTCTTAAATAGCTGCGGGGGATTAAATGCTTATTCCCCCATGGTGACAATCCATTTATCATAACAACCTCCACATTCCTAAATAGACTCCAATGCTGCCTATCAAAAAAACATAAAATCAGGAAAGGCAAAAGGCAATCAGATAGAAGGAAATCTAGTACTTACAAATGACATGATGCCATAAAATTTTGAACTAATCAAATCACATGTTATGTTACTGAAATCAGTTCTACGGAGCAAAGTAGAAACTTCAAAAAAGATTCTAAAAATATGTACATCATACATACTGATGTAGATAAACGGATGAGTGTCACATTCATATTTCAATGGAGAATACATTCATGGAAGATAAATAAATAAATACACAAATATTTGAGAGCAAATAAACAATATACAACCAAAAAAGTATAAAGAGAACCTACAATTGGAGCTTTGATGAAGATTGGAGTTTCTCTGTCCAAGGATCTAATGGCCATTGTCGGCGATGCTATCAAGACAAACATCACCATCTTGGGCCCTATAGTCCTCCCTATGTCGGAGCAGCTCCTATTCTTCACAACTTTGGTGGGGAGGAAGCTCCTCAAGATGAAGATTAAGCCCTACATTCCAGATTTCAAGCTGGCATTCAAGTATTTCTACATTCATGCTTGTGGAAGGGCCGTGCTAGATGAGCTGGAGAAGAACTTGCAGCTGTCCGAGTGGTACATGGAGCCGTCCAGGATGACCCTCTACCAATTTGGCAATACTTCCAGCAGCCCCCTGTGGTATGAACTGGCCTACACCAAGGCGAAGGGCAGGATCAAGAATAAGGATAGGATTTGGCAGATCGTGTTTGGTTCTGAATTCAAGTGTAATAGTGTCGTGTGGAGGGCTTTGAAGATGGTGAAACCTGCAGAGGAGAAGAATCCATGGATGGATGAAATTGAAAACTTCCCGGTTACTATCCCAAGGGTAGCTGCAATCAACTAAAGGAGGAACAAACATTGATGCAGATTGTTGTGATTTATTCTAGCTTCTCAGGTATAGCATCTTGCCCATTAACAATCGTCATCTTTGGGTTAGGGTTTGAGGCATATAATTAACAAAAACAATTGGCATGCAAGGGAGTAAAATTGACATAGGGTTAGTAGAATTAGAATCGCCTAACTTAACAGATATAAAATGAGCACCTTAAACATCATTAAGAATAGCAACACTAAACCAAATTATAACAATTGATGAATAAAACCGACATCAATAACACAATCTAAATATAACTTAACAAAATACCCACCCACCCATTATGGGCCAGACCACATCATTAGAGATTATGGTTTCTAAAGCCCATTCAAATATTGAATTTGAGCATATCAATTTTCTCATCATAGAGACCCTTGTAATGCTTCCAAATAGTACATCCTGAAAACATCTTTCACAACATGACTTTTAAGACCCCAAATATTTCTCTCTTTCAAATGTACACATCGAGAAATATTAGATGCATAACCATCCGGCACTTTGATATTTTTTAACCCATCAGAGGCAAAACCAAGTCTAATATTGCGACACTCTGCAGCAAATTGAGGATAATCTTTATCAAACTTTTTCCAAGTTAGAGAGTCAGCGGGGTGCCTCATAGTATCATCTTTAGTACGTTCCTCTGCATACCATTGCATATAACTTGCAGTTTTTGATGACATGAATAACCTTTTCAATCTCATTGTCAAAGGAAAATATCTTACTTGTTTTGCTGGAATTTTTGAAATTGTATTTTGCATGTTATTTCCAATGTCATTTAGTTATTTGTATCGTGACTCGCCACAAATCTCATAATTTTCAAGTGTAATATCATTTCCTTTAAAA
This sequence comes from Platanthera zijinensis, assembly GCA_039513925.1. NCBI lineage: Eukaryota > Viridiplantae > Streptophyta > Magnoliopsida > Asparagales > Orchidaceae > Platanthera > Platanthera zijinensis. The sequence goes on along the minus strand of CM077079.1, from coordinate 243,897,173 downwards.
ATCATGCAATTATTGGGGCATGCATCCCAAGTCTCAAAAGAAAATCCCAAATCTTTTGTAATCTTTTGAGATTCATAATAAGACTTGGGTATTTTTATGTTTGGCAAAGCATCAATAAGGCACTCCAATAGCCATGTGAACGAGATATCTGTCCATCCATGCATGAATTTACCTTGCAGTAATCTAACTATGAAAGACAATGATGTATACTTGACACAATTAGGGTACAATGGACACTCTGCGTCTTCAATAAGTTTTATAAATTTGGCATCTTCTCGCTAGGACCATCTATTCTTGGACTGCTTAATGATGGAGGATTCTCATGCAAACTAGAACCAATAGGTGGAATTCCAATTGCTTCATGTATCATCTCCATCATATCATCTCTAAAATCAGAACATTGTTCATTCCCACTACAAGATATAGAAGAATATGATTCCCCGTGAAGGGTCCATATCTTGTACTTGGATAAAAACACATTTATAATTATATGTTCACAAGCAATGACCCTCTCCATCAAATAAGTATTACAACATTTTTTGCAAGGGCAATAAATCCGAGTCTCAAAACTATATGTTTTATTTTGATATGCATAATCTAGAAACTTGTCAACACCATGGATGTATTCAGATGAAGCTCTATTTTGCAAATCAATCCAACTTTTATCCATATTTAATGCCAGAGAAATCTACATAAATTAAAAAAAATTGGGTTATACAAATTGAGGTCGGACAATGAAAATATATTAGTTGGAGTTTAAATAATCTTTGACAAATAAAAACAAACACACACATACACACATACAAAATCAAAAAAACACACACACACACACGTACACGTACACAAACAAACAAACACACACACACACACACACACACGTACACATACACAAACAAACAAACACACACACACACACACACATATAAAATAAAAAACACACACAAAAAAACAATCAAAAAACACACACAGGTACACACACAAACAAAATAAACACACACATACACATATAAACAATCAAAAACACACACACACATACACAATCAATAACACACACATACACAATCAATAACACACACACACACACACACACACATACAAACACACACACACACACACGCATATATACACACACACACACAATCAAAAAATACACACACACATACACAATAAAAAAAACACACATACACAAACAAAAAATCACATATACACGTATACACAATAAAACACACACACACACACACAAATGCACACACACATACACATACACAATAAAAAAACACACACACATACGCACATACAAAATAAAAACACACACATACACAAATACACAAACAAAAAACACACACAAATATACACATACACAAACAAAAAAACACAAACATACACACATACAAAATCAAAAAAACACACACACATACACAGATACACAATCAAAACATACACACACACGTACACATACACAAACAAAAACACACACACACACATACACATAAACAATCAAACACACACACACACACAAACACACACACATACACAATCAATAACACACATACACAAATACACAATAAAAACCAACACACACACACATATAAAAACAAAAAAAAACACTCTATAACGGTCATAACCGTTGTCATGTCAAACATACATTCTATGATGACAGCGTTTTTGTCTAAACTCGCCGAAGCAAAAACACTCCTCCAAGCAGTGCCTAAGTCAACAATTATGAAACATCTCAAAATAGAAGGCACTTTTAGGCATAATCAACCAGGAAAGATTTGGCTTAAGAGTGAATGTTGGAGATTAAACCAAAATAAAATAAATGTGCCAAGTAGTATCCCAAAAAAATGATTTATGATTTCTATGATATGTATATTCAATAATTCCTATATTGTCCATATTTCCAGAAAAATTTTAATGGATGAATAATCTAGAATGTCTCTAGAAGAGTGTAAATCTCAACAATAAAAAAATCACTCTTTCACCAAACTTTATAAAAGCCAAAACAAACTGGAATTTTTTTAAAAGAAATTTAAGGCACATTAAGCTCCTTTATTCTTCCAATTTCTCTCTATTGTTTTCCTTCATCATTAAACGAATCTAAGTATGTAACAGATGTAATGAACAAACTAATAATGAAAATGCATTGCGGACAAAACACAGATTCATTATAAGAAGGTGGGTGAAGGGCTAAGGGGGTTCTAGGGCAAATCTGTAACAAAACTCCTTTAAAAATAAAAAAAATAAGTAGATGGACAAAAATATTATTTTCTAGGGCAACACCGAAGCAAAAATATAAGAAGAGGCATATCTGTCGTGGATCGGCAATATAGGAAGAACCACATACCGCAAATGGGGAGGGGGTTTGCTGGAGAACAGATGGGGGGAAGGATTCTTGACTGGGGTTCGTCGGAGAACAGATGGGAGGAAGGATTCTCGACCGCCGCGAATCGCAAAAGAGATGGCTCCGATTTCAGTTTCGGAATGAATCGATGCTCTATCAAGGCTCCCGATTTCGGAATGAATGGATGCCCTAATTATCATTCATATAATATTTATATATATAATATTAAAATTTTTTAATATATATATATATATAATTTTTATAAACTATATAATAGTATTTGTTTAGCCACGATTTCATCAAGGCCGTGGTTAATGGTTTAATTTTTTGCCACGAATTTGTTATCCGTGGCTAATACTTAATTATTAGCCACGAAATATGAATCGTGGATAATACTTAATTATTAGCCACGATTTTTAGTCCCTAGCCAAAAAAAGTGTAGCCAATACTCACTTTTCTAGTAGTGAGTATAAAGTCCCGCATTCGTTTTATTACCCTTAGCTAATTGGCACGTGCGACAACTTCCCACAATTTTATTAACTGTTATCTTAAGGCCTGGCCAATGAAACTTATCTTCCACTAACGTAATGGTCTTGTCTCGACCAAAATGGCCACCTAAACCTCCGCTATATAATTCCCAAATGATAAAATGGCGTAGGGAAGATTGAGGAATACATAGCTTTGGATGCTTAAATAAATAACCGTCCCGAATATAATAGACTTAATTGGTAATGAGAGAGTTTTTTTGCGTGGATAAATAGATTTCCTTGAAATCCGGGTAATGAATGTACTCTTCCTTAATCCTATCGAACCCTTTCACTTTCACCTCTAACGTAGATAATAATAACGAGACACAATTAAGAGCGTCTGCCACATGATTTAGAGTACCTTTAAGATGTTTTATTATAAAGGTGTACTCTTGAAGATAAGAGACCCATTTGGCATGCCTAGGCTTAACCTTATTTTGTGAATTGATAAATCTCAATGCATATGCCTCGTGATCGGATAGGATAACAAACTCCTTAGGGAGTAAATAATGTCGCCAATGTTGGAGGCACCAGATGATCGCATAAAACTCTCCATCATAATTAGAATAATTCAGTTTCGGCCCCACGAGCTTCTCACTAAAGTACCCAATAGGATGACCCTCTTGACTTAATACACCGCCAATACAAACTCCAGACACATCACAGAAAAATTCAAAAACCTTATTAAAATCTTGCAATTTCAAAAGAGGAGCTTCCGACATTCGTGATTTAATTGTTTCAAACACTCTAGTGGTTGATTTGGTCCATGTGAAATCACCCTTCTTCATGCACTCTGTGATTGGTGCCATGATACTACTAAAATCTCGAATAAATCGGCGGTAAAAAGTAGCTAGGCCGTGAAAAATCCGAACATCCCGTATGTTGGTGGGTTCCGAACAATCCTTAATGACTTGGACCTTCTTCGGATAAACATGTAATCCCTCCGAACTCGCATTATATCCAAGGAACTCCATAGATGGAACATTGAACGAACATTTTTTATGATTAACAAATAATTGTTATTTTCGCAATGTGGTAAGTACTATTCTCAAGTGCGACTCATGATCGTTCGGAGAGGTGCTAAAGACTAAGATAACATCAAAATATATGACTACAAATTTTCCTAGGAAAGGCTTGAACACTAGAGTCATCAACCTCAAAAATGTACCCAGGCCATTAGTGAGCCATTCCCCGAGCACCAACCACTCATAAAGTCTGCCTTTTGACTTGAATGTCGTCTTCCACTCGTCTCCCTCCCTAATCCTAATTTGATGGTAACCACACTTAAGATCCAATTTAGAAAAAGTCTTGGCTCCTGCTAACATGTCCAATAAGTCATCCGAGTGAGGGATGGGAAACCTGTATTTGAATGTTATTTTATTAATGGCCCTATAATCCACACACATCCTCCAAGAACCGTCTTTCTTAGGGACCAATAAGGCGGGTACGACACAAGAAATCTTGCTATGATGGATAAAACCCTTATTTAGCAAATCCAAAATTAATTTTTGCAATTCAAGGTGTGCAGAGGGTTTAAGTTGATAATGGGAAGGTTGGGCAAAGAGGAACCCAGAACGAAATCAATCTCATGTTGAATTTCTCTCATGAGGGGTAACTCAGACGATAAATCATCTAGGTAGACATCCTTAAACTCTTCTAAGAGTTTATTCAGTACTAGTGGTAAGTTCTCAAAAGAGGAACTATCTTCCATGACTTGTAAACATACTAACGCATATATGAAACCATCTATGAAGGTATTGCGCTCAAACTCCTTCTTACCAATCAAGCTTAATGTTTTCTTCTCTACAAGCATAATCGTGTCCTTAGAAGGGACTGATGGATCCTTAGGCAGAGTAGACTTAAAGATAATGGTCTTGCTATTAAATTTGAACTCATACGTGTTAACTCGCCCTAAGTGAGTAAAATCATGGTCATAAAGCCATATATATCCTAGTAAGACATGACAGACATCCATGGGGATGACGTCACACCAAACCTTTTTAGTGTAAGCCTTGATGGTAAGGGGAACCAAACAACACTTTGAAATCGGAAGAGATGTCTTATTTACCCAAGCAACCTTACAGGGGTGAGGGTGCGACTCAGGGGTTAACAACATTCGTGACACCGCATTTTCAGAAATCACATTCATACAGCTTCCACTATCAATGATCAACTTACACTACTTCTCTCCACTCTTTAAATTAATGAAAAAATATTCGTCCTATTCCAATCTTCCGTCGCACGCAGAGTAGCCAAGATACATCTCATCACCATCATATTAATATCATCCTCGATATTGCTAGGCACTCCTTCCGATTTAGACTCTTCATCGGCCTCATACACGAGCTCGACGGACTTAGACGAGGTATCTAAAATGGCTTGGGGCTTGAGCTTGGTAGGACATTCACTAGCATAATGACCCAGAATACTGCATGCAAAATAAGTAGCACTCGTTTTATTGATCCTACCCACGAGCACTCTCTCACCCGTAGGGTTTTTCATATTCCTAACCGTAATGACAATAGAGTTTGAGTTAGTGGACCAGAACTTACCTTTATCCTTATAGGTGGTTGTGGGGGGTGGTCCTAAGATGGACTTTCACTTCTTAAACAAACTAGTCTTAAACTTATGAATATTGTGCTTCTCAATATCCAAGGCGGCGTTAAAAGAGGTGTTTAGGTCGGTGTGGCCATAACGTAGAAGTTTACCTTGAATGTCAGGGTTTAGCCCCTTATGAAACCTAGAGAGGGTGATCTCTTGCATCTCCCTAACATCATACCTGACCATCATGTCCTTGAGAAGGCTCATGTACTCAGCGACCGACCTATTCTCTTGTTTAAGGGTAGCTAAATCATAAAACATCTGCGTTCGATGATACGCAGGGACGTACTGGTTTGTCAACATGGCCTTCATGCTTGCCCTACCAATGGATGGTAAGTCATTCACGGCTCCAAGGTGTCATTCCTCATTCAACCAGAATATCTCTGCTCTATCTAACATTTTCATCCTAGCAACTCACACCTTATCAACGTCAGGCAGCTTATGCCACTCGAAGTAGCACTCTATCTCCATAACCCAGTCTAAGAAGATTAAGGTTTCACCCAATCCATCATACGATGGGGGTTTGACTCGGACCGCCCTAGTAATATCAAACTCAAAAGGTGCCTGGATATTACGAAATGGTGCACACGGTTCATGATCATTATTAATATTATTATTCCCTTCCTCACGTTGGTTGGCGGCTTGATTACGGGGAGCCGCGAGATTTAATCTTAGTTAGTGAAGCATCACCCTAATTATCGTCAACTGATCAATAAACTCCTGACGGAGTTCATCAATCATTGTGGGACCGTGTCCCATATCCCGTTCGTCCGCTATATGGGAGGAAGACGGGGAATATTCCGTACCTAATCTAGTGTGCATGCAATGATTAATGTTTCTAACCCAATAAAATTTATGAAATTCAGATTTATTCCCGCTTAATAAATAGGGTAGTTAAATTTTGTTTTTGATTTTCTTGATGAAAATAATATGGAGATTATTAAAATTTTTTTTTGATTTTTTTGCAGAAAAATAAAAGTTTTAGGCTGCTATTTGTAGACCAGAATTTTATTTATTTATTTTGACAACGAAACGTGCGAGACAAGTGCGTGTCGACGTCCTAAGAATAGGGGGAGGGTGATAATTAGGAAATTGACATGAACCTCCCTCTTATACCAAATTGATGTAGGCTCACACATTGACATCGAAAAATTACGGACAAACACGAATTTCTCTCTATGTCCCAATTCTACGTTCGCATAAAACTTTCATTGTAGCACACACGTTATTCAGTTTTATCAATCAAACGCTAACGTACGGGTAATCACACCGTTTGAGATCGAATATATGTTATAGGCCAATATTCTCTCAGTCTAAAATGACCCACCCGGTCCGAACAAGCGAAGGTTGTACAAAAGAGATCTACCAAAAATTTACGATTCGAAAATGGTAGATCTCTCCCAACAAAAAGTAAACGAGGTTCGCCAATCCTCTTGAACTTAAATAAAATTAAGATGAACAAAAAACCGATCGGAGAAAACCACGATAAATCCAACGCTATCAAGAGATCACGCTAAAGTAATTCTACTACAAGAAAATCTAGAGGGAAACACACAAAAAGGTAGAATTTTTCGGTACCCCAATTAGAATAGATGTTTCTGATTTACTAAGTTGGTTCGCTCTTCAACGGTTTCGCTGGAGTCATGCCGAATGAAGAGAAAATTTGTCCGTCTTCTTTGCTTCACGCTAGAGTTGATTCCACGAGACGCTTCTTTGCTCCTTGGCTGAGATCCACAAGAGGGAAACAAGGTGGGCCAAACTCTTCAAGAGAGGAAGAGGGATGCCAGTGGCTTGCCCTAGTGGTGAGAGGAGGGTGGAGGTGTTTGGACGATGGCTTGGAGAGAGGGGAGAGAGGAGAGGGTTGGCGGCTTTGGAGAGAGGGAAGAGAGGAGGGTGGCCGAATTACTAAGAGGGGAGAGGGAGGCCGACGGCTAAGAGGAAAGAGGAGAGGGAATTCTCAAATTAGAATTAGGTTTTCAATTTTCATTCATCAACTTAATAAAATCTCCAACATCAAGGCCTTATATAGGCTTACATCACATCCGGCTACATGCAACCCAAATTAAATTAAAACACATACATAAAGTTAGACACGACATGAAAATAAAAGTGCACACAAAAATAACAAAGGAATTGAAAGAAATATTAATAAGTCGTCTTGCGCCGAAGGCAGAGATTGTAGCGTTGCTCCACAAGGTCACCACGACACAACATGAAAATAAAAGTACACATAAAAATAACTAAGGAATTCAAATAAATATTAATAAGTCATCTTGCGCCGAGGGAGGAGATTATAGCGTCGCTCCACAAGGTCACCACGGCGCTGCAAGTCTTTGATTGGAGAGAGCGATCGATCTTCCGTAAGCATGTCGGCATCATCTTCAATATGTTGGAGGTCGCTGTCTCCATAATTGTGCATCCTTCTAAGGATTACATTCCAAGATCATTGTCCACCCGCAGATTATGCTAATCCATCTTATCTGTGGTGTACTTGTAACAAATTGATATTTTTGTCTTCTCTATTTGTAGTTTTGATTAATAATCATGGTTTAAATTTTTCTATGGATTATATCGTATTCTTTGTACCCTTACGATTATTGTGACTGTCATGGGGTGTACAACCCCGTGTTCACCGAGTGGGTAACCCGGGAATTCCAAGGAGCAAAAGGGGTCCTCAGGCCCAGATGAGTAGAGTGGGCGAGTAAAGCGGTAGGCTCACATTCGCCCCAGGTTCGGAGCGAGAGGCTGGTGAGTGCTAACTTCATCAAGAGCCCGCCACTCCGAGCGGGGGTGGGTCGGAGAGTAGGCCCACACTCGCCCCAGACAAGAACCAGGTGGTTGGCAAGTGTTTGTTTCACTAGCACTCGTCGGGTAAGGAGAGGCGATTCAGGGGATAGACCTTCACTCGCCCTAAGAGGCAAGTCGGATGGAAGAGTGTTGGCTTTATCGGACATTTACGACCCTCGGAGGCTGTGACCTCATCATTAACTCATTTTAGAGGATTTTACTTAGCACATCATGCTTGTTTGTGTCCTCCAATTTCCTTTTCAAACAGTAGTCTAGCTATTGACATGCCAATTTGGGATGCGTTTTGTAAAAAACCAAAAGACGGGATTCCGCTATGTGCAAATCATACTTGGAAAACTATAAATAGACCTCGAAGGGCACCTTTGGAGAGGATCTGATTCTTTGGCTTGTTCCTCCTTAGGTCAGCTTTGGTGGCTTCAAGTACCCTCCAAGGTGCTCAGCTTCAGCATTGGTTTGGGAGAGGAAGCACTCTAAGATCTTCCGTGTGTGTGGTGGGACCTCCGCATTGTAGTCTAGAGTCTGTGTTTAGTTCTAATTCTTCAGCCAAACGTTCTTCCTTAGGAGAAGTAAGTGTAGGTTGATCTCTTTTGAGTCCGAACTCCTCGTTGGGCTTAATCCGGGTTCAACCATTTTTGGTGCGGTGAGAGTGAAATGTAACCTGCATAAGAAAATCCAAAGTAAGTTTCATGGCTGGAGGTGAATGACAAGGTACCAACCATGACGAATGCGACCACCCGCGACACCAGTTACAGTCAGGATGTTTGAAGATTTCAAGAGGGAGATCCTGAATACCATTCATCATGCATTCGCCGTACGTGCCGAGTGCTCAACCACTACTGACCTGTTGGTCATGCCACCATCCCTAGGTGAGAATGCCCCAAGAAGGAGGTCGTGCAAAGAAGTGGCATGTGAGGGGTTCGAGTGGGATCTCGCGGGGCGAGAGCTCTTCCCCTACTCAGTGGGTGTTGTCCCTGCCGGTGAGCTTATCGTGAGGGTGGAGCAGGCAAGACTAACAAGTTGAGGAAGCCTATTCTGTGAGTTGAACATTTTAGCACTGGTTCCAGAGGGGTTCAGGGAGTCGGATATGACATACTACACCAATATGGATCCCGTCTAGCACTTATAGTGGTTTAAGGACATCATCTCCATTAGAAGGATGTCAAACACATTCAATAGCCATCTTATCGCCATAACACTAAAGGAAAAATCAAGGGACTGGTTCCACCAGCTCCTAGTGGGATCGATCTACGGGTTCGAAGATTTGTGCCAAAGTTTCTAGCTGCGTTTCTCGACATCCAAGAAGAGGAAGAAGAGGCTGAGTCACTCTTCCTGATCAAGCAGGTGGCGGAGGAGTCGCTGGCTAGCTATGTAGATAGGTTCTAGGAGGAGATCTTTCTCATTCAAGAGGTGCTAGGATTTACCCTCCAGCTCTCATTAACCGTGGGGTTACTACAAGGATTCTTCACAATGAGGTTGAACTGTAAGCCCTGTTGGGTACATTAGAAAATGTGTACCTGATTTGAAGAAGCCCAACTTAGCTCAATGATATACATCAAGGTGTATTTGATGTTGTTTTGAGTTGACATGTGCAGGTGAAGAAGTATTAAAGAATGCAGAAAAATATTCTAAGTCCACGTGTCGACACCTGAAGAAATTGTGTCGACACTTCAGAATATTTGTGTCGACACTTCAGAATATCGGTGTAGACACAGAGAAAGATAGTCGACCACATTTATGTCGACACTGGGAAGTAGTGTCGACACATAAAGAAAATCGTCGACCTCAGCACTGGGAAGCAGTGTCGACACAGTGAAAGATAGTCGACACCCAGAGAAAGTTAGCCGACCAGTGAAAGATAGTCGACTAGTGAAAGATAGTCGACCGGAGAAAGATAGTCGACTAGTGGAAGATAGTCGACTAGTAAAAGATAGTCGACCAGAGAAAGATAGTCGACTCACAGAAGAAGATAGTCGACCTCAACTGTGTCGACACAGGGAGGATGTGTCGACACCTTGAGATTGAGTCGACACATATTGGCAGAAGTCGACTATGCTTGTGTCGACTCCAGAAGACTGAGTCGACACATTTTGGCAGAATTGAAGATTGCTGTGTCGACACCTGAAGGCTGAGTCGACACATACCGAGCTCTGAATCTACAACAACTGTGTCGACACACAGGACTTTTGTCGACACACTGCAGAGTCAAGACCAAGTTATTTTCTGAAGAAGCTGTGTCGACTTAAAGGCAACTTAGTCGACATCATCAAAGACTGTGTCGACACCAAAGTCACTTGTGTCGACACAGATAGACAGATTGGTCTCGACACTTTCTGACAGACTGTCTCGACATTTTGCTGTCCAAGGCTAATGTACAGGAACTGTTTGAAGACTTGACAGCTGTGGGTTGCCATTGTTTAACTGAAGCTGTCAGACCTGTCAGAAAATAGTTAGAAACCGGATCAGCCGGTTACCATGAAGAAAGTCTATAAATAGACAAATTCAGAAGAAAATCGATATAGAAGAAGATCTAAGAAGAAGAAAAAAAAAGGGATTACGATCCTATTGAAGTTTCAATTCAAGAAAGTGCTAAGCTCTAAAGAAGATCTTCATCAGAAGATCTAAGAAGAAGAAGTCTGAAGTATCAGAAAAGGTGTTGGATAGAGAGGGATCCAGTCATCTTGAAGAAGAAGAAGGAAGCCATCAGTGGTTTCTCAAGAAGCTGTTTGGAAATCAACTCAGCTAAGTTCAGATTCAAGAAGCTTTGAAGAAAGCTCAGTTTCAGTTGATTTCATCAGTTGATCAAGAAGTGTCTTATCCTCTTCTCTCTCAACAAAGGCAAGACATTAAAATATCTTTTCTAAATTTCTGTAGGATCTATTTACACAGATCTGAGTTATAAGCCTGTGTTATAAAGGCTGAGTGTAGGAGAGGTGATCTTTGAGTGGTAGGGCTATTTGCCTGAGTGTAGGAGAAGGTTCTTCTCTGAGTGGTAGGCCTTGAGGCAAGGCTGAGGTAGGGCTGTTGAGCCTGAGTTGTAGGAACCTATCCAGGTTCTGAGCTGTAGGATCTGCGGATCTGAGAATAGTGGAAGTTTGGCCGAATCTAGTATACTGCTAGATAGGTGGAGGGAGAAAGTGAATGTACCCAAACCTTGGGGAACCACTATAAAACATTGTGCAATCTGTGATGTTTCAATTTCTGTGATTGCTGTGCTGGATGTTTTATTTCTGCAATTGAATTCTGCCAAGAAGTATAAACAAGCAATAAGAACCTATTCACCCCCCTCTAGGTGTTTAAGTTGTCTTGAAAGTAAAACTATCAAGTGGTATCAGAGGCAGGTTCCTCAAAAAGGACTTAACAGTCTGAGGTAGATCTGAAAGGCAGAATCAAGATTCAAAAAGATGGGTTCTGGTGAGAATCATAAGGAGCTAGGATCTATGAAATTACCCATATGCAAGAAAGAAATTTTTGGAATTTGGAAAGAAAGAGTCAGATTGTTTATGGAGGCATCTGACCCAAGGATTTACATCACAGTACAGGAAGGCCCCTTCATTCCAATGAAGGTATCAGTTCTTGATGAAAATATCCAAACTCCAAAAAGTTATTCAGAAATGACCAAGGATGAAATCATCTTGGCAACCATGGATAAAAGAGCTCAGAACATTATTGTTAGTGCCATAGATGATTCAACATTTCAGAATCTGATTCACTGCAAGACCTCTAAAGAGATGTGGGACACATTGATTGTCTACATGGAGGGATCTGAAGAAGTAAGGCAGGACAGGAAATCTATGCTCAATCAGGAGTATGAAAGTTTTAGACAAGGAAAATCTGATAGCATAACTGAGTGCTACAAGAAATTCTATAGAATTGTGAATGAGCTTATGTCCTATGGAAGAGTCTTCAGTACTTATGAACTGAATGACAAATTCTTGAGATCCTTAACAAAGGATTGGGACACAAAGATCTGTGCCATAAGAGAAGTGGCTAAATTGGCAGAGATCTCTCCTCCCACCTTGTTTGGAAAGTTGCTATCCTATGAAATGCAACTTATGGTGAGGAAGGAGGAAGAAAAGAATTCAAGAGGAGAGCATAGAGAAAAGATTGTGGCATTCAATGCAGAAGCCACTAGAAAGAATAGGAGGAAATCACCATCTCCTCCTAAGGAAGTTGCAGAAGATAGTTCTGAAAATTCAGATAAGGGTTCAGAAAGCTGTGATTCAGATGCAGACTTTGCTGCATTCACAAGGCAATTCCAGAGGTTCTTGAAAAAGAAGCAATGGAAGTCTAGGCCTTCCACATCACAGCAAGTTGATGACTATTATCAGAAGAAAAGGTCATCAAGGAAAGAGAAGAGCAGATCAAAGCCCAGCAAAGCCACTACTTCAAAGATTGTCTGCTATTGTTGCAATAGGCCTGGACATGTAGTGGCTGACTGTCCTGATAAGAGAAAGGAGTCATCAGACAAGAAGAAGACTCATCAGAAAGGCAAGAAGGAGAAATCCTTTGTTGCAAAGAAAGATAAGAGTCTAACAAACCAGTCAACTTCAGAGTCAGAATCTGAAGCTGAAGCATATATTGGACTATATGCTGCATCTGAAGAAGAGGAGTTTCTACAGTTGCTAGACTCCATCAATGAACAAAAGGATCATCAGTGTATGGGGCTGATGGCAGGATCAGAAGAGGACATATGCCAGAATCATTCTGGTCCTAATAAGGTAAAATGTCCTTCTATTACATCTGTTTGTAGTACAAGTGAAGAATCAGCTACATCTGCATCAAGAGATGTAGATGCATCTGAATCTGAAGGAGATGTTTATCAATTGATAGACAAGTATGGGGACTTGTTGCAGACCCTTAAGAAAAGCAAGAACCTGGTTAAATCTCAGGCTCAGGAAATTGCTGAACTAAGGGTTGCTACAACTGAGTTAGAGAAAGTTATTGATCAAAAATTAAATGAAATTGCCAAGCTGAAGAATATAACTATTATTCAGATGGGCACAATTAATTATACTAATGATCAAGTGAAGAGTCTGGAGGCCAGACTTAAAATTGAAAGGGATTTAGTGGCTAGTTACTCTAAGCCAAAATCTGTCTTACCCTTGATAGATGAATTTGTCACTCAAAAGGGTAAGGCTGGATTAGGATTTAAAGGTAACTCCAGGGCTGGCAGATTCAAGAGGAAAGGCAAAGCTCCTGTTCACCTACTAAACCTTTCAGTCCCCATAAAGTTTAGTAAGGTGGAAGTGCCTTCTAACAAATATGATCATGAAGATATTCAAGGTCATATTAAGACTAATGTTCTGAAGAACAAGGGTGTAAATGCAAGCAGGCCTACCCATGGTCATAAACCAAATGGTTTAAAGAAATCAGTAGGTGAAGTTGCTGCAGCACCAGCAATGAACAGAAATTCTTCTGACAAGGATGTATCTAGATCTAGATACAATAAGTTTGAATGTTGGTGCTGTGGCAAGAGAGGCCATTTTGCACTAGACTGCTGGTATAACACAAGTGTTATAAAGAACAATAGTATACCTGTTAGAAGAAGTTATGGTAGCTTTATTAATGCTAACCTGAACCAAGAACCCAAGACTTACTTGGGTTCTAAGGGTAAGTAATTCTGTGTTGCAGGATAGTCCAAGTGGCCATGCCCCTATATGGTACTTGGACAGTGGTTGTTCCAGGCACATGACTGGAACAAAGGGGCTGCTGAAGGAGTATTCATCTGTCAAAGATGGACCTGAAGTAATCTTTGGTGGATCTGAAAAAGGAGTCATCAAAGGGTTGGGTAACATTTCTTCTAACCTAATTACTATCACTCAAGTGGCTTATGTAAAAGGTTTGAAACATAATCTAATAAGCATAAGCCAGCTAAGTGATTTAGGATATGACATTTCATTTGTTAAAGATGGATGTCATATCAAAAGGTCAAGTGATCAAAAGATCATATTGACTGGGTATAGGAAGAGAAATGTATATTGTCTTAATTTTGAATGTGAGAATAAGGCTTCTTCCATCTATCTTGTAGCTGATGACAATGCTTCTCATTGTGTTAAGTGGCACAAGAGATTGACCCATCTAAACTACAAGACAATTGGCCAACTCTTTAGCAAAGAGTTAGTGAGGAATGGACCTCAAGTTAAGTGTATAAAGGAAGGGATATGCTCAGCTTGTCAAAAGGGCAAGCAGACAAAATCCTCCTTTCAAAGCCTTGAAAACAAGGATTCTGTGAGGTGCTTATACCTCCTGCATATGGATCTTTTTGGTCCTATGCCAGTTCACAGTCTAGGTAGGAAATTCTACACTTTTGTGGTTGTAGATGACTATTCTAGATTCACATGGGTGTTCTTTCTGAGACAGAAATCTGAAACCCCAAGTGTATTACTTAATTTTGTAAAGCAAATTCAGAATGAACTGAATAGTACAGTGGTCAAAATCAGAAGTGACCATGGTACTGAGTTTCAATCTGAAAGCATATCAAAATTGTGTAAAGACTTTGGGATTTTCCAAGAGTTCTCCTCACCTAGAACACCTCAGCAAAATGGAATTGCTGAAAGAAAGAATAGAACATTAATTGAAGCAGGTAGAACTCTGTTGAGTGACACCTCTCTCCCAGAATATTTTTGGGCTGAGGCAGTTAACAATGCTTGTCATGTAATCAATAGGGCTACCATCACCAAAAGCCACAAAATGACTCCCTATGAGATTGTGAAAGGCAGAAAACCAAATCTATCTTACTTTAGGATCTTTGGTTGCAAGTGTTATATACTTAACAATGGCAAGTCATATTTGACTAAGTTTGCTGCCAAATCCCAGGATGGGATATTTGTTGGGTACAACACAAATAGTAAGGCCTATAGAGTCTTCAACTTGACTACTCAAGTTGTTGAAGAATCTGTGCATGTTGTGTTTGATGAAACAGATTAATCAACTGTGAGTTGTCTTGTAGAACAAATGACTCAACAGGTATAAGCAAAAGTATGGACAAGCTCTCCATTACTGAAGTATCAAAGGAAGATGGAGCATTGGAAAATGAAGGCTTCTGTCCAGGGGGAGAACAAGACACTATAGAAGCTGATGAAAACCAAGAGATTCAGCTAAATGAAGGAGCTGGAGATGTTCAACCAGAAGGGAATCTTCCTCCAGCTACAAGACATTTAAGAGATCATCCAGCTGATCAGATAATAGGTGATCCAAGACAGGGGGTGCAAACTAGAAGCAGAAATCAAAACACAGGTCTACATTCAAGTTTCCTGTCACAAATGGAGCCTAAGAAGTTTGAAGAAGCTATCCAAGACCAGCACTGGATTGATGCTATGCAAGAGGAGCTGAATCAATTTAGAAGGTGCAATGTCTGGGAGCTTGTTCCTAAACCAAGAGGCCACAACATAATTGGCACAAAATGGATCTATAGGAACAAGCTAGATGAAAGTGGAATAATAGTGAAGAATAAAGCAAGATTGGTTGCAAAAGGATACAGGCAGGAAGAAGGGATTGACTTTGATTAAAACTTTGCTCCAGTAGCAAGGCTGGAGGCAATCAGAATGTTCCTTGCCTATGCAGCCTATCAAGACTTCAAAGTATACCAGATGGATGTGAAGTCAGCATTTCTGAATGGAGATCTTAAAGAAGAAGTATATGTAGAGCAGCCATCAGGTTTTGTAGATCCTCTTAAACCTGATTTTGTTTATAAGCTTAGGAAAGCTCTGTATGGGTTAAAGCAAGCTCCAAGGGCTTGGTATGAAACCCTGTCTACTTTTCTCATTGAGAATAAATTCTCAAGAGGAAAAATAGACAAAACTCTATTCCTTAGGGAATCCAAAGGTAAGATCATCTTAGTCCAGATATATGTTGATGACATAATCTTTGGATCTACTCAAAACAACCTTTGTAAAAAGTTTGCCAAACTTATGCAAGGGAAGTTTGAGATGAGCAGTATGGGGGAACTTAAGTTCTTCTTGGGACTCCAAGTAAGACAGACTGATGATGGCTTGTCCATATCCCAGTCTAAGTTCACCAAAGAATTGATTAAGAAGTATGGTATGGAGTCATCCTCCACCATGAGAACTCCTATGGGAACAAGTATGCCCATATGCAAAGATGATGCAGGTAAACCTGTTGATGAGACTTTGTATAGAGGAATAGTTGGCTCACTACTATATCTCATTGCTAGTAGACCAGATATTATGTATGCTACATGTGTCTGTGCTAGGTACCAAGCCTGCCCTAAAGAATTTCATTATACTGCAGTCAAAAGGATCCTGAGATATCTTAAGGGCACACCTAATCTAGGTCTTTGGTACCCTAGGAATAGAGATTTTCTACTAACAGGCTATTCAGATGCAGATTTTGCAGGATGTAGAGAGGATAGGAAGAGTACTACAGGTACTTGTCAATTCCTGGGAGGAAGACTAATATCATGGAGTAGTAAGAAGCAGACCAGTGTGGTAATTTCCACAGCTGAGTCTGAGTATGTTGCTGCTGGAAGCTGCTATGCACAGCTATTATGGATGCAACATCAACTTAAGGATTATGGTATTCAAGTAAGTAGAACACCTCTTTTGTGTGATTCTAAGAGTGCAATTTCTATTGCTAATAATCCTATTTCTCATAGTAGAACTAAGCATATAGAAATTAAATACCATTTTCTTAGAGAACATGTAGAAAAAGAAGACATCTCATTGGAATTTGTGAAAACAGATTATCAAATAGCAGATGTGTTTACTAAGCCCCTAGATGAGACCAAATTCAATAAATTTAAAATTGAATTAGGTATGTTAACCATTGATTAGTGTAATCACAAAATCATCAACAATGAAGTTGAAGTGGTAACAAGACATTCAAGTGATATAAAGACACATTGAAGTAGTATCAAGTACTTTGTAGTACTTATAAGTTGTGTTGAACAAACAGAAATTGGCTAAGTAAGATGGTGTCGACACATTCAGTAATAATGTGTCGACTCAGGGTAGTAATGTCGACAAGTCAGAGATATTGTGTCGACACAGAAAATATGTGTTGACACTTAAGAATCTTATTGTCGACTTATCCAGGAATGTAGTGTCGACTTCACGAGGATAGTGGTGTCGACACTTACAGATTTTGTGTCGACACTTATACTAAGAGTCGACACAGAATTTCTGATGCTCTACTATATATCTCTGGTGTCGACATATCCGCAAATTGGTGTCGACACATAATAGACGGACTTGAAGTCGAGACAATAGAAGCTTGTGTCGACACATTCCATCTGTGTCGACACTTATAGTCTATTTTTGGCGACTTTTGATCTTCTTTAAACAGAAGGTATAAATAGGTCAAAAACTCATTCTGTCGACACGCTTACAAGGTTTTCGAGACTGAAACCCTGTGTCGACATTCTCCCTCTCTCTCTTTCTCTCATCTTTCAAGCTTTCTCGACTGATCTATGGCCCCAAAGATTGAAGATAATATAAATGAAGGATATGAGTTGGTGCGCCAGGCCTTTGCTGCTGCCCCACTAGATGTTCACGGGGTTATCTCTCTCCTCTCCGACTCGGGATTAGAATTTCTGGTCTCCGAACCATCTAAGATATGGAAGAAGGAGGTGCATGAGTTCTTTACTTCTGCATCTGTAGATTCTGAAAGTCACGAGATAAAATCCACAGTTCATGGGTCAACAGTGGAAATTACTCCAAGTAAGTTAAGAACAATTCTTCAATTACCTATAATTGAGAATGAAGAGGACATCCCTGCTTCTAAATCAAGGGAGGCTCTTCAATGGTGTGAATTGGATTCCACCATGAAAATTGGAGCTGCTTTCAACAGGAAAGGAACGAATCAACAGGGAAAGTTTCTGTCTGAGGTGGTTGGCAAAGTAATTCTGTGCAAGCCAGGTGGACATAATAGGATTTCCGCCTATATGTTCAGCCTCATGACCAGGATTGTGTTTACAATTCCAACAGATTGGTCCACTGTAATCTTTGAAAAGATTAAGGAAGGAATCAAGAAGCCAAATCTGGCTAGAATAATGAGTATATACCTAACTAAGGAGATTCCTGATGTTATGCAACAACTACCTGGAATAAAAATTAATCACATGAGAAGGATGGATATGAGATTGTTTTCCAGATAGGATAGGGTGCTGACCAAAGAGATGCCTGAAGTGGAAAGGCAGGATTCACCTGAGAAATCCCCAGGTCATGCTACCAGTACTGAGCACTCACAAGAAGAGCAAGTAAGACAAGAGGTTGAAGATCAGCCTGCTTCTACACAAGTTCAGGATGCCACTGTACCTGCAATTCAAGGAGAAGAAGTAAGAATACCAGCTCAGCAAGTTTATTCACCTACACAGGCTGTATCTACTCATGACCAGGTACAGGTGCAGGGGGAGCTGGTGTATTTTCCTACAAAAGATGTTTCTAATATTTCTATTTCTGCACAGGTCCAGGGGAAGCAAGTGTCCTCACCTGCCCAGGACATCACCAATACTGAATAAGTACAGGGGGAGAAGCTGTCTGAGCAAGTGCAAGAGGAAGCTCAAATTGATTTATCTCAAGATTTGAATACTGCAGATGTTCCAGCCCAGAAGGAATATACTCTAGATGAGTTATTTCCAAATGATGAAATAGTTACTGATAGAATGGAAGTGGAGCAAGCAATTGAGGGGGAGCCTGTGCATGTTGAGGCTGAACAACATGGCACTGAAGCAGATGTTCCTCCTCCTCCCAAAGAAAGAGTTCAAATTGATAGTACTTCTGATTCTGAGAATGAAGAAGCCAGGATGGCTAAGAAGAGAAAACTTATGGTCTTCAAGAGAAGGAGCAAGAGCAATAAGCAGGCTCTACAGCCTACATCACATCACACTCCTTCTGAATTTGATTATAACAAGTTTATGGTTTATTTACAAGTGAAATTGGATGAACACAGAGTGGCTATTGCAAAATATGTTGATGAGAACAACAAGTCCCTACAATTTGACTTGGCTCAGGATATAAAGTCTATTCGATTTGAAGTCAATATGCATAAGAAGGAGATGACAGATTGCTTCCTTAAGGGAGGTAATGCTGTGGTATATTTGGCAAAACAACAGCAGTCCATCATCCCTAAAGTGGATGATATTGCTTTAAAGCAAAGCTATGTTTTGGAAAATCAGATAAGGATGAATGACAATTTAACTGAATCTCATCACGAGATCATTGATGAATTGAAAAAGACTATTCCAGGCCTGCCTGCAGCTAGAGCAAAGGAAATGGAAGAATTTGATAAGAAATTTCAAGCTGCTATTGATTCTGTTAAAACTTCTATCACTACCTCTCAAAAGGACATATCTGACAAGCTTCTAAAGTTAAAACCATTTTTTAAAGAGGGTGTGAATTATCTGGATGGACAAATCAGATTTCAGAAGGAAGATCTAAGAGATCATATTACTAGAGAAGCCATAAAGGGGGAGAGGTTGTTAGTTCATGCAGGCTCAGAGCACACCAAATGGGTGACCAATAGTATTCGAGCCACATTGGGATATCCACCTTTGTGTGATGATGCTATGGTGGCTGAGTCAGGAATACAAACAGGTCTACTTGAAGGCAATCAACCTGAGGTTGCCCAAGTCATTTACCCTCCTCCAGATTTTGATATGATTGATCAGCAAGTTCAAGGAATGTATAGTCCTCCAAAGGAGGTTAACAGGGTTGTTATTGGGAAAGTAGATAAGCCTGAGGCTACTTTGAAAGAACAGCAAGATGCTCTACTATCTAAGAAAAGATTTAGAGAGCAGGCTGAACTTAAGCCAGACTTTGAGCAGTGGAGTCCTACTTCCAGAAACATTATACTCACTGCATGGAAGGCTGTCAAAGACCAAGTACATGAAAGAGGCAAGTGGTTCAATGAGATGGAATGGAAGAAGTATGAAGCCAGGCAAGAGGCAATAGTACAGTTTAGAAGAAAAGCCAAGCTGGGTAGGCTGCCACCAGATGCTCAGGAGCCGAGCAAGTACTTTCCAAAGCCCTTTCATTATTTTGAAAGGCAAAGGCTCAAGGAAGAAGCTCTGAAGAAAGCTGAGCTAAAAGGCGAGAAACCAGCTGAAGATTCTGAAGCTCCTGTGAAGGCTCAAATCCAATCTGGCAAAGGGATTGTCATAAGAGAGCCTGATCAGTCTTAATTTTTAGTTCTTTCAAAGTGTTTTGTTATGTTTTGATCATTAAATGTAAAACTCTGTATTCAAACATTATCAAGTTATAAACAAAATGTTGTTTGGTATCATATAATATTCATTCTGTGATGGATTGTTTTTATTTTGTTTATATTAAGTATTCCTGTTATGTCATATATCATCAGTTTATACTTTTTATAAATGGTGTATATCATTGGCTATAAGGGTTATGACTTCTCCAAATAGGGGAAGATTGTTGGGTACATTGGAAAATGTGTACCTGATTTGAAGAAGCCCAACTTAGCTCAATGATATACATCAAGGTGTATTTGATGTTGTTTTGAGTTGACATGTGCAGGTGAAGAAGTATTAAAGAATGCAGAAAAATATTCTAAGTCCACGTGTCGACACCTGAAGAAATTGTGTCGACACTTCAGAATATTTGTGTCGACACTTCAGAATATCGGTGTAGATACAGAGAAAGATAGTCGACCACATTTATGTCGACACTGGGAAGCAGTGTCGACACATAAAGAAAATCGTCGACCTCAGCACTGGGAAGCAGTGTCGACACAGTGAAAGATAGTCGACACCCAGAGAAAGTTAGTCGACCAGTGAAAGATAGTCGACTAGTGAAAGATAGTCGACCAGAGAAAGATAGTCGACTAGTGGAAGATAGTCGACTAGTAAAAGATAGTCGACCAGAGAAAGATAGTCGACTCACAGAAGAAGATAGTCGACCTCAACTGTGTCGACACAGGGAGGATGTGTCGACACCTTGAGATTGAGTCGACACATATTGGCAGAAGTCGACTATGCTTGTGTCGACTCCAGAAGACTGAGTCGACACATTTTGGCAGAATTGAAGATTGCTGTGTCGACACCTGAAGGCTGAGTCGACACATACTGAGCTCTGAATCTACAACAACTGTGTCGACACACAGGACTTTTGTCGACACACTGCAGAGTCAAGACCA
The DNA here is from genome assembly GCA_039513925.1 of Platanthera zijinensis. NCBI lineage: Eukaryota > Viridiplantae > Streptophyta > Magnoliopsida > Asparagales > Orchidaceae > Platanthera > Platanthera zijinensis. The sequence goes on along the minus strand of CM077079.1, from coordinate 243,875,789 downwards.
AGTTATTTTCTGAAGAAGCTGTGTCGACTTAAAGGCAACTTAGTCGACATCATCAAAGACTGTGTCGACACCAAAGTCACTTGTGTCGACACAGATAGACAGATTGGTCTCGACACTTTCTGACAGACTATCTCGACATTTTGCTGTCCAAGGCTAAGGTACAGGAACTGTTTGAAGACTTGACAGCTATGGGTTGCCACCGTTTAACTGAAGCTGTCAGACCTGTCAGAAAACAGTTAGAAACCGGATCAGCCGGTTACCATGAAGAAAGTCTATAAATAGACATATTCAGAAGAAAATCGATATAGAAGAAGATCTAAGAAGAAGAAAAAAAAGGGATTACGATCCTATTGAAGTTTCAATTCAAGAAAGTGCTAAGCTCTAAAGAAGATCTTCATCAGAAGATCTAAGAAGAAGAAGTCTGAAGTATCAGAAAAGGTGTTGGATAGAGAGGGATCCAATCATCTTGAAGAAGAAGAAGGAAGCCATCAGTGGTTTCTCAAGAAGCTGTTTGGAAATCAGCTCAGCTAAGTTCAGATTCAAGAAGCTTTGAAGAAAGCTCAGTTTCAGTTGATTTCATCAGCTGATCAAGAAGTGTCTTGTCCTCTTCTCTCTCAACAAAGGCAAGACATTAAAATATCTTTTCTAAATTTCTGTAGGATCTGTTTACACAGATCTGAGTTGTAATCCTGTGTTATAAAGGCTGAGTGTAGGAGAGGTGATCTCTGAGTGGTAGGGCTATTTGCCTGAGTGTAGGAGAAGGTTCTTCTCTGAGTGGTAGGCCTTGAGGCAAGGCTGAGGTAGGGCTGTTGAGCCTGAGTTGTAGGAACCTATCCAGGTTCTGAGCTGTAGGATCTGCGGATCTGAGAATAGTGGAAGTTTGGCCGAATCTAGCATACTGCTAGATAGGTGGAGGGAGAAAGTGGATGTACCCAAACCTTGGGGAACCACTATAAAACATTGTGCAATCTGTGATGTTTCAATTTCTGTGATTGCTGTGCTGGATGTTTTATTTCTGCAATTGAATTCTGCCAAGAAGTATAAACAAGCAATAAGAACCTATTCACCCCCCTCTAGGTGTTTAGGTTGTCTTGAAAGTAAAACTATCAAGCCCCATTATCCTTCAAAGAGTTGATGGAAAGGGCAACAAAGTAGATCGAAGGAGAGGCCACAAACCCGGCATTTGCAAAAAAGTTGGCAAGGCCGAGTGACTCGGATTCGAGGGAGCAGGGAGGTTCAAGGAAGCAGGAGGGAAGGAGGAGAGATAATACAAGGACACAAGGGTATAAGGGACCTAACGGGGGTCAGGAACTAGGTTGGAGGCAGTAAGGAGGGGACGCTCAGGGTCAAGAAAGCGGGTTTGCCCAGGGAGGGGGAACTTTTATGGAGGACATGGGAGATTCAACCTCTAGGGGCGGAGACAAGTCCCTAGGCCACTCTTACCCTCACCGCAACAAGCTATGGTGATCGGTCGGGGAGAGGTAGAGGAAGAGGAGTAGGAGGCAGAAGGAGAAATTAGCTCGTGGAGGGGTGAAGGCAAGAGGTGTTGTTTCCTTATTGTGACTAACATTAGGAGAAGGGTTATGCGAAGACCACCTATCCTAAGTTCCTAGAGGTCAGGAGGGCGAGAGGACTGAGAGAGCAACAACCTCTAGTGCGGATTGAGGAGGTGACTGGAGGTGTAGAGGAAGAGGACCGGTACGTTGATATGGCTGATGTGGGAAACTGAGGGGGGATTGAGGTGATATACGGAGGGGTAGGGATCGAAGCCACTCACAACGCAAACCTCCATACCATGTATCGTCGGAGAGTTGCTTAGACGTCTCAAGCCCCACCCCAAAGGAGAAGATCACTTCTCCCAGAAGGATATGCCAGATCACAAGGATCTATTCTGCGATGTGCTGGTGATCTAGACAGCCATCAAGAACTTCTCCATCTCACAGATTCTAGTCGACAATAGGAGCTCAGTTAACATCATCTTTGAGAAGACGTTCAAAAAAATGAAGGTGGAGTCGAGGAAAGTTCTGGCCTCGGATGGGTCATTATTTGGGTTCATTAGGGAGAGAAAGAGGTGGAAGGGGGAGTCGGACTTCATGTGACTTTGGGGGATCAGTCCCAGAATTGTTGGTTCATTATCATCGATTCTCCAAGCAGCTATAGTGCCATCTTTGGACGACCCCTCATCGACATGTTCCGGTGCGTACCCTCCTCATTCCACTAGTGCCTAAAGTTCAGCATAGGAGGAGTCCAATTCAAGGTGCGAAGAGACCCGAAGGTAGTAAGGCAGTGCTACGTTATAGCTGTCAACACCATCTCTTGGATGGTGGAAGCTGAGGAAGTAAAGAAGGTAATAGAGGAGCAATCAAGAAAGGAGGATGTGGTCGATGTGGCTGAGGAGGAGGGGACAATGGATCAGGTGGGGATGGAGGTGGTGATGGAGATAGATGAAGGAAGAGGAGAAGAGGAGATCCTCACTCGAGGAGGGAGGATAGAAAGTGAGCAGGGGGAGAAATCTTGGTCGGAGGTAGTGGAGAAGGAGGTCCTGGTCTAAGATGGTATGAAGAATAAAGTGAAGATTAGTGGGGAGCTGATCCAAGAGGACCATGAGAGGATCTTGGCATGCGTCCATCAGAATGTGGATGTCTTCGCTTGGAGCGCGACAAACATGCATGGGATCGATACAGACATGGTGTGTCATCGTCTCAACCTCGACCCAAATCCCAACCCCATCTGATATAAGAAAAAATCTGTCACCGACAAGCTGGCCGAGCCCATCCGGGAGGAGGTGGGTAAGCTACTCACGGCCAGGTTTGTATCAGAGATCCAATATCCAATCTGGGTCACCAATGTGGTGATGGTTAAAAAAGGTGATGGAAGGTTGACAATGTGTATGAACTTTTTTTACTTAATAAAGCATGACCTAAGGATTGTTATCCCTTGCCCCGAATCGACATGCTAGTAGACTCATCCATCGATTTGTCTCTAATGAGTTTCTTAGATGCTTTTTAGGTTACCATCAAATTCACATGCACCTGCTCGACATAAAGGATATCTCATTCATCATAGGGGAAGAGTGCTACTGCAACAAGATGATGTCATTTGGGCTAAAGAACGCAGGGGCATCATATCAAAGGATGATGGACTGGGTCTTCTGGGAGAAGAAGGAAAAGAACCTGGAGGTCTATGTAGATGACCTTATGGTCAAAATAAGGGACATCAGGTCTCACCTACAGGACTTGGTAGAAACTTTTAGTTCCTTAAGGAAGTATAAGATGATACTCAACATCCAGAAGTGTGTCTTTGGGGTGAGAAGTGGAAAGTTTCTAGGCCATCTCCTCACCCCAACTGGGATAGAGCCCAACCTTGACAAAGTGAAAGAGATACTAGAACTAGAGTCATCAAAGAACGTGAAAGTGATCCAACACGTCATGGGGAAGCTGGCGGGACTTAGCAGGTTTCTCTCCCAGGCGGGGGAGAAGTATTCACCCTTCTTCAAGGTATTATGCGGGAACAAGAAATTCGAGTGGACCCCCGAGTGTGACGGAGTTTTTCAAGCTTTGAAGAGAAAACTCACCCAGGCTCCACTACTTCAGGGTCCGAAGGAGGGGAGGACCTAGCCCTGTATCTGGGATTGGGAGTAGAGGTAGTAAGTTCTGTCCTAGTGTGGGAGAGGGGAGAAGACAGCTCCTTGCTTATTATGTCAGCAGGGTCCTTAAAAAGACAGAGCTTAGTTACCCTATCCTTGAAAAGCTAGCATTTGCCCTAGTTGTTTCAGCTCAGAAGCTCTAGCCTTACTTCCAAGCACATTCAATCTGGGTAGTTATCGATCACCCCCTTCATAACATCATGGAAGGGGTGAAGCACTCAGGGAGATTGGCAAAATGGTTGGTAGAGCTGAGCGATCAACATATTGTTCATCCCTAAGTTGTCAATAAAGACGTAAGTAGTGGCAGATTACTTAGCAGATTATGTGGTCGAGGTCAAAGAGCCCGAGTCTCTCCATATGATGGTGTGGGAGATGTTGGTGGATGGAGCATTAGGGAAGTATTCCTTTAGGGGAGGGGTGATCCTAGAAAGCCCACAGGGGTTATGGATCGAGCAAGCGATGGGCATTCACTTCTCACTCACCAACAACCAGGCAAAGTACGAGGCAGTGATTGCGGGGCTTTGCCTGGCCAAATAGTTAGGGGGTGCAAGACGTAAGGGACTCGACAAACTCAATGGATGTGGCTTATAAGATTAGAGGGGAGTTCGAGGCTAGAGAACTAACTCTCCAATGCTACCTTGTGAAGGTCAAAGGCCTCATAGGGCAATTTTGCACTTTCTCAATTCAGCATGTGCTAAGGGAGGAGAGTGCCACAACAGACCATCTAGTCAAGTTTGGACCTCGGGATGGAGGCATGGTGACAGAGCTCTTCCTACCATCTATTGAGGAAGGGGAGTTGATGAAGGTGGACTAACGGGCGTCATTGATGGGCCCCTTCATCGCCTTTTTAACTTTGGGCAGGTTACTAGAGGGGGATTTGGACAAGAGACTGTTAAGGCACAAGTCGTCGTATTATTTATTGCATAAGGGAGAATTGTATCAGAAAACTCTCTCAGGACTCTTAGCCCAAGGTGTGTCAGAAAAGGAGGTCCCAAGAATCTTGGAGGAGATCCACTCTGGGGAATGTGTCAAACACTTCGGGAGTAAGTTCCTGGAAGGAAGGGTGTTGAGGCAAGGTTACTTCTGGCTGAGCATCAGCAAGGATATAGCAGAGTTGACAAAGGAGTTCCAGAAGTGTCAAATATTTGCGCCCCTCCAGCTCTTACCAGCCCAGAGACTCAGAACCATCACAGCCCCATGGCCCTTCGCAATATGGGGAATGGATCTGGTGGGTCATTTTCCCCAGGTCAGCGATTAAAAGAAGTTCCTGCTAGTCATGGTCGATTACTTCTCAAAGTGGCTGGAAGTGAAGGCGCTTGCTAAGGTAATCTATCAAGTTATCAAAAATTTTGTATGGGGGGAGATAGCGTGTCGATATGGGCTATATCTAGCCATAGTCTCAGACAATGGGCAGTAATTCACTAGCGAGGAGTTCGTCGGTTTCTACGGCCAGTTGGGCATAGATCTCCGTTCCACGTCGGTCCACCACCCTAGGAGTAATGGATAGGTAGAGGCAGAGAACAAGATAATCGTAAAGCTGTTGAAGAAGAAAATCGAGAATCGAAGGGGTAATTGGGTGGAGTAACTCCCCTCAGTCCATTGGGACTTGAGAACTACACCTAACACGGCCACGGGTGAAACCCCCTTTAAACTTTCTTATGGTTCTGAAGCGGTGCTGCTAGTAGAGTTAGAGGTGAAGTCCCCACGGGTGCTTGTCACAAGAGAAGGAGACGAGGAATGGCAGGTGGAAAACAAAGAAGAATAAAGGCTCTCACAGGATCTAGTGGAAGAACTTCGAGACTTGGCGACCATCCGAGAATAAGAAATCAAGTGCCGAATGGACAATTATTTCGACAAGCACATCCCGATAAAACAATTTTTAAAGGGAGATCTTGTTCTTAAGAAGGTCGATGCAGCCAGGATGGGGAGGGGGAGGGAGGGGCCTATTTATAGGAAATAGTTGGGCATTGATCCAGGGTGGGAGGTGTATAGATAGCAAATTATCATTCCCCGCCTCGATCCTTGTGTCGACCCCACATTCCCTCCCACTCTCCAGCATTTTGAAGCTAACATTCCATTCAAAACCCCAAAGGAAGCAAAATGAGAAAAACAAAGCATCACTAGGCACGAGTAAAACACAATTCCACACCTGGCGAGAATCTTATAGATCTATTTGCGAGTGTTTGAGACAAGTCCAAAGTCAATATTACAAAAATAAAAATAATAAAGCGAGTAGGTTCCAAGGGGAGGGGAAGCGAGTGACGGCATGCTTAATATTGGAGCCGTTTCCATCTTCCCCGACCTCGCACTCTCGACCTCGGTGGTTGGAGAGGATAGTGAAACTCATAGACGGTAGTGAGCTCTCGTTGCACCAAGCACAACTGGTATTCGGCCCGCGAGATGTTAACTCCTGGGGATGTCGCTCTGCCACCAGCTCCCCGACACATCTTGTCGAGGAGTCGTGCATAGTCCCTTTTGAGACTACATAGTTGTTTCTTAGTGGCATCTCTATTCTCTTGGACTTGGTCGTAGATCTCGCATAACATGAGGTTGTGTTTCCTAAACAACTCAGTCGTCCGCCTCTTCAGCACCATGATGTCCTTCAGGGCGCCTAGGAAGTCAACAATCTTATTCTAGGGAGGGGGAGGCGAGAACTCCTACTCGTCTATTTCAAGATTGGTGGATGAGACCTCTCGATAGCCTACAAAGGAGGGAGGTTAGCCAAGTGAAATAGGACTCAATGATGAGAAGGCGAATGCCTCTGCTAACCTGGTGAGGGGACAAACCCCTTGTCGGGGCATTAGTGGGATGGTTCGGGTCGCCCTTGGAAGGGTTTGTCTAAGGTTAGCGTGAATGAATTACCCATTCCAGAATAGGGCAACGTGGGGTCGGCAGTCCGATCGGTGGCAGGAGTAGAGTGACCGAGAGCTCCTTTGGCTTAGGGCCTGAGCCCGAGGTAACGACAGGTGTGGCCGAGCGAACTGGTGATCTCAATGGAGAAATGAGTGGGCTAGTGGTTCCGAAGGTGGCGGCTGTGAGAAGCAAAATGAGGTAAAAACTGGAGGTCAAGGAAGAGGGATGGAGGGAAGGTGACAAGTGACTCACCGGGCGCATGCATAGGATCGCCTTGGATAACCTGGAGGTGGGTCTCTGAGGCCACTACAACACCCCCTCTTGCGAGTGTAGGTGTGCATTCACCGAGTCTTCTCTCGCGACCTCCCTCTTGGGAAGTTTTCCCTACAAGCAACCAAAGCAGTTTCAGCCAATCTATCGCGGCAATGGGCGAGTCAAGTAGCAAGTACGCGTACCCGAGGAGCAAGCTCATCGACAAATGGAGGACTCGAGAGGGTAGACCCGCCGCCCGTCTGGTCGCGCCTGACCATCTTAGATTTTTTTTAGCTTGAAAGACGGGCTTGAGGTCTGTCGGGCAAGCCAGGGAGTGAAATCCACAGTGAAGGATTTATCTCATCCCTCGCGACGTCGATGTGATCCTGGATTTCTTTTGGAAGAGGTATTGTGCAGCCAAAGTAGAAAGAAGTGGAATAAAGGGGGAGGTTAGGAAACCCCCTCATACTCCTTGGTTGGAAGCATTTATAGTGCAAAGGAGGAGGCCCACCAAAAAGATTCAAAGCAAAAAATGAAACAAATGTCATGCACAGATCCTAAAAGCCGTGAGAAAAAATGTCGTTACCTTACGAATCCTCTTCCTAGCCATGAAGATCTTGGTTTGCATGGATGAAAGTGTGCACCTTCAAGTTCTCTCCACGAATCTGGCCTCAGATCGATGAACGGAGCTCTGAAGCTTCGTCAATGGCAGAAGATGCTCTTCTTCTCCCTCCTCCAAACTCTCCCTCAAAACCCTAAAGGATGCGAACAAATGAGGAATATGAACCACTCAACCCTACTTAAGGATCAAGGATGGACGATTCTAGGACATATGATTGATTTCTAAGAAGATCAGACGTCCTAAAATCAGAACTTACGGAACTTCTTTCACATGCTACTGTCGCGCAGTAGCTACCTACCGCGGTGCTTTCGTCTCAACGCTCCGATCTCGAAGAAAGAAGTCTACCTTCGGGTGATAGCTGCATACTGCCGCATGGTAGCTCCTTGGGCCTCAAGCTCTATAAGACTGGGGTGTTACAACTTCTCCCCCTTAAAAGAATTTCGTCCTCGAAATCTAGCATGCACTCAAACACCAAGTGTACCTGATGTAAAAGTTTCGGGAAGTCTTCCAACATTATTTGCTCGTTCTCCAAGGAGAATTCGTCTCGCCCGCAATTATTCTATCGTACTTTCACGAGCTTAACCTCTTTATTCCGCAACTGATGAACTTCTAAATCCTCTATGCCAACCAGACGTACTCTCGTCCTCAAGTCCTCTTTTACCGGCACCACTGCGGACTCGGCCACCACACTTGCATCTACCAAGGATTTCCTTAAAACTGAGACATGCAAAATATCGTGTAATCTATTGGATCATGTGGTGCCCTTAGAGGGGGGGGGGGTGGTGAATAAGGGTTAATTATTTTTTAATGAAACAAAGTTTACTTAATGAACAAAAATAATGAAAATAAGGAATAGAAACTAATTTTTCATAAGCAGACTTGAACACACTGGAATATATAAAAACAATAACAATAACAATTTATTTCAAATGTGCTAAAACTGAATATAAAGTATCTCTATAGAGCTAGAGACAAAGGATTATGAAAAATACAATTTGCTTTTGGTTTCTCCGGTCCTTCTACCAAGAACCGGCAGGCTAAAGCGTATCTCTCTAGATCTTGCTACTAGCCTCCCCTAGATCTACCATGATCTATACACTGCGCACAAAGCAATAATTTCTTCCTAAGCCATACAAAGACTTGGATATCACACACAAGGCGGTGATTTTCCCCTAAGCCACACAAGGACTTAGACGTCACGCACAAGGCGGCGGTTTCCCCTATGCCACGCAAGGACTTAAACGCCATGCACAAGGCGATGATTTCTTCTCTTGATTAAAATTTGATTACAATAGGAATAAGAACAAAACAAATTGTAAAATTTAGAATTAAAACTCCCTTCAAAAAATGTGTTGAAGATGACGACGAATCCTAGCCAGGGTTGCTTTAAATGCTGCGTACGTTTTGTCGATCTTTTGCGATTTGGCCTTCTTGAGTGTATGGAGTAAATCTAGAATATGGAGCTCTCTGGTTCGTCTAAATAGGAAGGTACACTCCAAGAAATGAAATTCGTGATCACTATAGAAAATGAGCTAGATTTTATACTTTGGCAATATCGCCTGGCGACCCTGGGTATCGCTACCTAGCGATATCGGTAACTGATGTCACATGTCCTACGGACTCTTCATTTTTGCATTGTAGATCCGTCGATCATCAAACATGGACTGTCGTCTAGCGACACTGAGTATCTCCACCTAGCAATATCAATAATGGCTGCCACGTGTTCCACAAACTCCTGATTTTTGCATTGCAGATTCGTCGATCGCAAATGTGGATTCGTCGATCGCAGATTCGTTGATTGTCATTGTTGCATGTGGGAGATACCCAATATCGCCTAGCGATAGCTCCTAAGCTCATCTGTTCTGACCCAAAACAACATCCAAATGCCATTTTAGTTAGACTTGTGATATCTGCACATCATAAACAGGAAGCATAGAATGCATGCTCCAACAATCTCCACCTTTTGATAATAATAAATCTACTGAGAAAGAAATCATGAATGATATATGAAGTCTTAGAAACTATGAGTATCAATACTAAGCAGTTGTATGTGCACAAACTTCTCTTAGATGTAACACTCCCCTACAGGTGTACTCCCCCTAAATCTAAGCATATTGAACCTAGTGTTTTTAGTTAATGTAAAATGCAGTATTAAACCATGAGTATAAATGATTTCCTTAGTAAATTATCCCCCTTTGGTATTGTCAAAAGAGATAATAGAGTGGTACGGAAGCTAAAGAGGAAAAACTTAAAGGAGAAATCAAGGATAGAACATGTGAATCAATGTATAGTAAAAAAGAAAATTAGTAAACACGAACAATGGCATCGTTCATCTATTTATGTCACAGACACATACATTAGTGATGACTAAGTGGGAAACATTTTCGGTCCAATTCTCATAATAAGAAATTTTAGAGAAGATAATGTTGTGTATAGGTGATAGTTTGAGAAAAAACACACATGCAGATGCCTTAAAAATATATGAACACGTGGAATGTGAAAAAAATAACATAACATAGAGGTATACAGGACTAGCTGTGCTTATACCCAAGAATTCAGAGCACACACAAAAAGAGTATCCAGATATAGAGTTGCACAAGACACTTTACAATTCTTTCCATGGTGCTCAACCTCACAATGCTTATAAAGACTTATTAGAAGGGTAAGTAGTGCTTGGTGGAGGTTCCTTGTGTAACACCACCATCTGTCACATGGAATATAACAGAAGGTCCGGCTGGGGCCCCATGCCATATACCACAGTCAGTTAGTAGAGTTACATATTAATACCAAATTACTGTCAAAGGAACACGTATCCTAACTCAGAGCATTCTAGCGGAAGCTTTTAACACTGTTATAAGAACCCATAAAAATTAAAACATGAATGTCCACTACAACCACACTAGGAATGAAATAACATACACCCAAGATTTGGCCTTATGGCCTTACAATAGTTTGCTTAACAAAAGTATTTTACATACATCGGCTCGCAAGCTGACCATACATGACAGTAATAAAAGAAAACACTTTGCCTTGCCATTCAAGGGCCAGCACAGCAACGAGGGATCCAGCCCTCTACTTGTCACTAGGCTCACCTGTTCCTACATCAGAACAATCTAACGCGTGGTGGTAAAACAAGACAACGATCAGTATTAGCTGACCAAATTATAATGACCCCACCCCTCACTCAGGGTGGCAGTGCTTCTTCCCTGCATTACATTAGTATAACCAAACAAGATAGTGAAAGTACAATTTAAGCACACTTCACCACAGACGTAGGCAGATACAGCCACACACCCCGTGCTCTTAGGGCACATTCTCGATGAACTTAGTCCACCACTGCCCCTAGGACGACAACATCGTGAGCTTAGTCTCTTTCAGCCGAAGCCTAAGACCTGCCCTCTATGCCATCGGTAGGCATCTTATACTGAACTACATAGAGAGAGTAAGGTTCCACTTAACCCATTGCTCACATCACCATGTCAATTTAAGTCATCGACGCGAGTCAAGCTTCCCCCAATCCCGAAGTATCGATCATACAATAGTACATAACCCGGTTATGCGCAAGGTTGGCTCGCAGACCAAATAAACTGGGCTCCCAGAGCACACAGCCTCACAATAACAGAGCTACCACCGGCGGTATTACTAACGTTGCGCGGTACCTGACAGAAATACGCTTCTGCCCAGTTTTTAGGGTGCTCCTTGGGGTTAGTCCCAAAGGCTCCTTGCTGCAATCTACCACGTAGAAACCCAAAAAACAAACGACACAGAGTCTTCTCTGGCAATACATGCATAATGAAAATATCACCAATACAGACCAACATGTCCGGATAGGCTTCACACACCATGCCTATGTCCGTACTTCGATTCCAGACTCTATATGAAAAACAACGGGTATAAACCATATCTACCCGAAGGAAAATCTCACACTCACCGCTCACTCGTGGGAGGGAGTTTCCTATACAAAAAGGAAGATAACTTCACATGTACAAGTAGAGAATTGTTACCTTAGAGGTTCGTTTTGGCCCCATGAAAAACTAGCTGGATGAAAAGCACCGTAACGGCCTTACCTCCGCGGATCTTGACTCGGCTCGTGATTTGGAGCTCTAAAGCTTCAACAATGACGAGATTCCTCCTTCTTCTTCTCCCTTTGCTCTACCCTCTCTCTACCTCTTAGAAAGAGAAAGGACCAAGTGAAATGAGGCCTAAACCCTCATTTCCCGGCCTTATGACATCAGGAGAGCTACTGGGCATCGGATCCCTTTGAAATAAAAAGAACAGTCATGATTCACCCTTAAAATTGTCTAACTGGGTCCGCGCATGGCTTGTGACATGCCCGTATCACAGGACATATCTCACTTTCATATGAGAAATCTTTGATCTCAGAACAGGACACAACCCTGGACACACCCGTGTCTTAGGCCGTGTTATCGACAGAGCTTTGGACATGCGCGTGTCAAAGGATATGTGCCTCAATCGACACAGAAACCGTCACGCCCGAATAGAACACAGCCCTGTAACACGCCCTTGTCAGAGGCTGTGTGCTAGGTATGACTTTAGACATGCTCGTGTCCTAGGTCGTGTGCCTCAGTCAATATACCCTGGCAAGCATAGAGTAAGACATGGCTTTGGACATGCCCATATCCCAGGCCGTGTTGCTCAGTTGACACAACCCACTCTTATCCGAGATTTTGGGGGCGTTATAATTCTCCTCCCCTTAAAAGAATTTCGTCCCAAAATTATAGAATGGAAAGGTACACAAGATCAAATGGTACTTGAGTAAAAATGCTCGGGATACTCCTCAAGCATGGTCTACTCTCGCTCCCATGAAAGCTCCTCACGACCGTAATGTTTGACCTCCGCAACTACGATCCGAATGGGTCTAACTTTTGTGGTTAGCCCACTATCAACCGATAGTCAATCCGTAATAACCACTTGCGCTGGTTCTTTCACGGCTTTATGTAGGATCGAGATGTGAAACTCATCACGAAAACCACTCAGCTCTACCGAAAGAGCCAACCAATAGGCGACTTCACCAACCCGCTCTAAGATCTCAAAAGACCTAGAATACCTCAAACTAAGCTTTTTTAAGCGTCGAATCCTAGATATGCCTTTAAACGACTTTATCTTGAGGTATACCCAGTCGCCCACCGCAAACTCCACGTTCCGATGCTTGGTGTTGTAGTACTTTGCCTGTCTATCTTGAGCAATCAATAACCATTCCTGAATTAACCGTATTGTTGACGTAGCATCGTAAATGTCCCTTCACTTGTACAGCTTCAATTTTCCCGTTTCTACATAAGACAACGACGTACAACACCTCCTCCCATACAGAGCCTCAAAAGGCGTCATCTCAATACTGGCTTGATAACTATTATTGTATGCGAACTCTCTCATGTAAAGATGGTCTTTCCACCATTTCCCAAAAATCCAACGCATACATATGAAGCATGTCTTCCATCGTCCTGTTCACCCTTTCAGTTTGCCCATCTATTTGCGGGTGAAAAGTTGTGCTGAAGATCATCTTGGTACCCAACAACTGATGAATGAGCCTCCAATCATTGGATGTGAACAGCCATCACGGTCACTAACGATGCTCCGGGGTACACCAAGCAAACATACTATATTATCCACGTAAAGCTTCACCAGCTTCTGCACTAAATCATCCTTCATATTGGGTATAAAATATGATACCTTCATTAAACGATCAACGAACACCCAGATGGCGTCATTCCCCTTGTGCGATCTCGGCAAACCGTGCACGAAATCCATAGAGATGTCATCAAACTACCACTCCGGTAGAGACAGGGACTTTAGAAATTCACCTGGCTTCTGACATTCGCCTTCACTAAGGTGCATGCTTGACACTTTGCCTCTTAAAGTGTTATGTCCTTTTTGATTCCTGGCCACCATAACAACTTTTTCATGGCTTTATACATTCTCGTGCTCCACGGGTGAATCGAGTACTTAGCATGATAAGCCTCGTACCACACTTCCTCCCGTAGTTTACCCACACTTGGGACGCACAGACAACTGTCCCTCCATAATGGTCCATTATTAACCGTAAATTGGGAATTTAACCCATCCAATACCTCAGCCATGATCTGCTTCATGCCGTTATCCAAGACTAGAGCTCGTTGAATCCTATCAGTGAGGTCGCACTGCACCTCTATCCAGTATAATTGTGCTTTGGCACTAAACTTTGTGTTAGATCAAGAGGTTTCCAAGGCCTCCAACTCACGAACCAAACGTTCGTCATGCATTGACAACCAACTGACCTACGCGCGAGCTCAGCAACTTAACGCATCCGTGACCATATTACCTTATCCAGGCACGTAGTGTACCTTGAAGGTGTAGTCCCCCCAAGAACTTCAACCACCTCCGTTTTCGCATGATTAAATTCTTTTGATACAAAATATACTTCAGGCTCGTACGCTCAATATAGATGTTGATCTTCACACCGTACATATAATGCCTCCAAAGCTTCAGAGCGAATATCACGGTCGCTAACTCCAAGTCATGAGCCGGATAATTCTGCACATGTACCTTCAACTAGCGCAAGCCATACGCTATTACACTCCCATGCTTTAGCAGCACACAACCTAAGTCGCTGCCTGAAGCATCACTATAAAGCTCAAAGCCTTCTGCCCCACATGGAGCACAAAGAATATGCGTCGTGGTCAGGCGACTCTTCAGCTCTTCAAAAACTTGCGTGCTCTCAGGAAACTAACAAACTTCTAATCTCTTTGTCAATGTCATGAGGGGTAATGCTATCCACGAGAAATTATCCACGAAGCGCCTGCAGTAACCGGCAAGCCCTAGAAAAATCCGTACTTCCACTATTGAGCACAATACAGGCCACTCCCGGATAGCAACCATCTCCGCCGGATCCATAGTGATTCCCTCACCTACTAATTAAATGACCAAGGAACGCTACCGAGGATAGCCCAGACTCACACTTGGAGAACTCGATGTACATTTGGTTCCTCCTCAATGTCTCAAACACCATATGCATATGCTTAAAATGATCATCCTCACACTGCGAGTACACCAGTATATCGTCAAAAAAGACTATCACGAACTGGTCCAGGTATTCTCTGAACGTTCTGTTCATCAAATCCATAAACATAGAGGGCGCATTCGTCAGCCCAAACGGTATGATGGTGAACTCATAATGCCCATATCGTGTGCTGAAAGCCGTCTAGGGAATGCCACTTTTCCTTATCCCCAGCTGATAGTATCCGGATTTTAGATCCAACTTTGAGTACACAGTCGACCCCACCGGCTTGTCGAACAGATCATCAATCCTTGAGATCAGATACTTATTCTTCTCCGTTAGCTTATTCAACTTCTGGTAATCAATACAGAGTCATAAGCTTCTGTACGTCCTTCTTCTTAACAAAGAGGACCGACGCGCTACAAGGCGACAAACTTGGACGACATAACCTCGCTCCAATAGCTCTTGAAGTTGTAAATACAATTCTGCCATCTCCTTAGGCGCTAACCGATATGGAGAGCGTGACATAGGTTTGACACCTGACACTAGCTCAATGGATAAGTCGATCTCTTGCTGAGGTGAAGGTCCAGGGAGATCATCAGGGAATACGTTAGAAAACTCAGATACAACTAGGATGCTGTTCCGACCAGGCTTGGGCTTCGAACCCTCCACTAAAGTGAGAAACAGTTCTGCACCACTACGAACTGCCTTAACCACCTGGAGAGCAGACATCAACGTCTTGCTCGACCCCTTCATGACTGAGAATATCATCCCATGATTTGTATCTAGTCCCAATCTAAACACCTTACGGTTGCAATCAGTGTACGCACGCTGCTCCATGAGCCATTCCATACCAAAGATTATGTCGAACTCCACTATTGGCAGTAGTGACGCTTGCATGTCAAACTCTTGACTCCCGATCCGCATCTACATACAAGAAACTCTATCCGCATGCATAGAACACTTGTTAGACAACAACACATCCAATTTATCCCTTGCTATCGAAGAAGGTACTCTGATGCATGATTCAAACTCTTCGGATAAAAGGAATGGGAAGCTACCATATCAAATAGTGCTCTCGCCAGAAAATCAAAGATCGATATAAAGCCTAGCACAACCAATCACAAGCTAACACCCATAAGGCAACAGGTATATAAAGCTAAACTGCTACTAATTTAAGTTGTACCTGTCACCACACCAGCCTGCTTTATGGCCTCCTGCTAGCCAAGGTTGTACCCCTTAAGCTTCCTCTTGGACTTTTGACGTCCGCTCCAACAATCTCGGGCAAAGTATCCCAACTTCCCACAGTTATAACATATAATTGGGTCTCTCCCAATACTACTCCAAGTCCAGCCTTCTTTTCCACTGGAATACCACTACATTCTCTGGCACTCTGTCCTATAACTGCTCCTGTCATAGATTTCTTTGCCTTTTGTGCACCATCATGACAATCTTGGTCAAGGTGCCCTTCCTTGCCACAAGCATGACAAGCGTAAGTAGCTTTGCTAGTAGATGTTCTAGACCTCTTTTTCCGCGTTCTGTGGTATGCAGACCTTATAGGACCTGCAGAGTTCAGTACCCTACACACCGTCATCTGGCGGGACTTCCCCAAATCTACTTCCAAAGATCTAGCCGACTCCACCAAGGCTCGAAATCCTAATAATTTTGGTCCTACCAGTAGAACTCGTAACTCGCCACGCAGACCATTATAAAATCTATCGACTATAGACTGCTCATTCTCCAACTCAAAGCCTGGGTAGCGCCTTATCATAAGAAATGCCTGAAAATATGCATCAAATGAGTGCGCTCACTACACTAAAAGCATGTTCAACTGCTGGCCCGAAGATCTTTTAAATGCCATTTGCTCTATCACACCACCTGACGTTGAAGCCACCTTAGGGACAAAGGGTTGCACATTCCTTCCATGTTGTGCATTAGTCACAACGAACACTGCTTCAACTACCCTTCTTATGGTTTCAATAGAAGGATGGGTCTCAGGCACGTCGCGGGGTGCACTACTTTCCTCAGAAAGAGGGCGTTCTGACTGCCCTACGCCACACTTGGTCACCTATAGTCGTACAACACACCATTAAGCGACCAAACAAAATTGCAAAAAGCAATTATAGGAACACACAGGTTCCTCAAACATGCGTATTTTCATTCCTACGTGAACATTCATGGGTTCTTTTCATGTTATAATGATGACGCACATACATGTGCTCACCATCCCTTAAAAGAATTCATCCATGAATTAAAATATGCAAGACCAATGCCTTAGTCTGATACTAAATTATAACACCCCCATCCGTCACATGGAATATAATAGAAGGTCCATCCGGGGCCCCACGCCATATACCACAGACAGTTAGTGGAGTTATGTATTAATACCAAATTACTGCCAAAGGAACACGTATCCTAACTCAGAGCATTGTAGCGGAATCTTTTAACAAAGTTATAAGAACCCATAAAAATTAAAACATGAATGTCCACTATAACCACGCTAGGAATGAAATAACATACACCCAAGATTTGGACTTATGTCCTTACAATAGTTTGCTTAATGTTGAAGTTGGTGATCGGGCGGTCTGGCGGTCTGTCTTGGCGGATTGAAGACCGCGCAGTCTAGAGGTTTCCCTTCAGTGGTTTGGTTGATGTGCTGTTGCTGTCTAGAGTCCGAGCGGTCTAGCGGTTTGTCTCTGGAGGCTTGGAGACCGGGCAGTCTAGCGGTCTCCCATGGCGATCTCTCCTTCCTCTCTGGTGGTAGCCGAGCGGTTAGCCATTCCATCTAACCGCGCGGCTTTTGCGGGTTGTTTCTTTATAGACCGCTTAGTTGTGTATTTTTTTAGTCCCACATCTCTTATTTGTATTCTCTCTTCTCTCCTCCATTCTATAAAAGGGAGGTCATACCTTTGTAATAGAGACCTTTTTTTGAGATAATAAAATTTTTATTATACCACTTCCGGTTTGTTTTTTGTTTGTTTCTTACATGGTATCAGAGGACTCGATCTACTCCTCCTGATTCTGTGTGCCTTCTCTGACCGCGCGACCTGTCCGCCCGGCTTGCTTCTTATTCTCGTGACCTGCCTCGCGACTTGTTTATTCCGCCTGCCTCGCGACTTGTTTCTTCTCGCCGTGACCTATTGCTCGCCTTGTTTGTCTTCTGTTCGCGCGGGCTACTTTCTAGCCGCTTGACTTCTTTCCCTCTGTTTGGTTCTGCGGCTTGGTCGTGGCTTTTCTGGCCGCTGGTGTCTATCATCGTGACCGCCGCAGATTTCTTTCTTCTAACCGCTGCGATTTCTCCCTGTTCGCATGGCTTGTTTCCTAACCACGCAGTCTGTTTCCTAACCGCACGGCTTCCTTCTGTTTTCTCCTATGGCTCTTTCTGATGCTTCTACTGCACCCACTCCTGTCTCCAATCCGGCTCCGCCTCTTCCTCCTACTCCTTCCGGGAACCTTGGCACCGCTTCGAAACTTGTCGGCTCCAACTACCCAGATTGGAGCATCTCCTTCATCTTTATACTTCGCTCGCAACGCAAACGCCACCATCTCGTTGATTACCCTCCTCCCACCACTTCACCTCTCTTTGATGACTGGGATGCGAGTGATGCACTTGTGCGTACTTGGCTTGCTAACAGCCTCTCGGATGAATGCCTCCCCGTCATCAATCATGATGAGACGGTCAAGACCGCTTGGCTTCATCTTGCCGCTCTGTACTCAAAAGGGGCTTAGACATCCCGCATCTATACGTTGTATGCGGACCACTTTGCCCGTCCTACATTATCTCCTGTTACTGCCTACCAACAGGTTCACCTCCCTCCATCAGCGCCCGCTTCTGCCCGCTCCTTCTCCACCGGATAACTATGCTCACCAAACTCAGTAGAGTGGCTCTGGTAGCCGCAATCACCAGTCTGGCGGACGTGCTCCTTCCCGTTACCTCTGCTCTCACTATGGCCGCACCGGCCATACTATGGAACGCTGCTGGACGAAGCATCCCCGTCTTCGCCCCGCGGGTGACTCTTCTGCCTCCTCTTCCAAGCCATCTGCCTTCGTGGTCACATCATTAGGTAGTGCCCACGTGGTGACTCAAGGTAAATGGCTTATCGACTATGGTGCGACTAATCATATGACGGGCAATCCTCAGTGCTTCTCTCTCCACGAACGGCATGATCGGTTGCTTCCTGTCCTCATTGCAGACGGTTCTCCCTCCCCTATTCATGGGTCGGGAGTGGTTCATGTTACTCCGTCTCTTCGCCTGACGGACACTCTCTTTGTGCCAAAATTCCCGTGCAATTTATTTTCAGTTACCTCTTAATGCAAATAGCTTCAGTGCTCTGTGACGTTTACTCCGACTTATTGTTCTTTTCAGGATCCGAGCTCCCAACGGACGATTACTACTGGGACTGAGAGCGGCGGCCTCTACTTCCTCGACAACATTTCCGCCTTGTCCGCCTTCTCCTCTTCTTCTACGGATCTTCTCTAGTGGCATCTCCGTCTCGGTCATTCTCCTCCACGACTTCTACATCAGCTTCTGCCCCACCTCCCTCCTTCCAGTACTCCTCTAAACTGCGACACTTGTCAGCTTGGCAAGCATCACTGTTCCTCCTTCCCGCCGAAGCAAGGTCGAGGATCTACCCGTCCGTTTGATCTAGTCCACTCCGATGTCTGGGGCCCTGCTCCTACCCTCACCATTGGTCGGGATACTCCTCTCAAATTTGGAAAACTGTTAGAAGCTCATATAAATAACAAGAAGCTTGTCAAAGAACAAGCTATAGAGATTGCATCACTATAAGGTCTTGAGTATCATCATAAGATGGATACTCAAAAGATAGGTCTTCAAAGCTCAAAGTTAGTAAAGCTGACTAAGATCATTGATGATCAAATTATGTTGATAAAACAAAAAGATGCAATCATTCAGGAGTTAGAACTCAAACTCCTGAATGAGAAAAGACTAGTACAACTATTTTCTAAACCTAAAACTGTGCTGCCCATTATAGATACCTTCTCAGGAACACCTGGAAGTAGACTTGGTTATGTTAAACCTAAGAGAAGAAGAGGCAAAAAGCTGACAGGACAAAAGGGTCCAGTCATTCCATAACCTGTGTTTCCGACTAAGGGAAAAGAGACCCAGAAGTCTGGACCAGTTGGAACAAAATCATATGTGAATAGGAAAGCTATTCCTAATGTGCTTGCTCCAAGGAGGACTATTGTAACTGAGAGACAAAACAACCATTTTTATCCCAGTCAAAATACAGCTGTCAAGTTTGCTGATTCCTATCCTAAGGAATGTCAGCACAAAGTTCTTTCTGTTCCTCCAAAGACGAGGTACAACAGATATGAATGCTTGTGTTGTGGGAAGGTATGACACTTTGCCTTGTACCGTTGGTTCAATAACACTATGTCTCATGCTTATAAAATGTACCCAATTAAGAATTTCACAGGAGGTCTCAATGGAGACACAACTAACAAGAACCTAAGACCCAAGACAATTTGGGTTCCTAAGGAAAAATAAATTCTTATTTTGCTTGAATGTCCAAGCACCAAAGATAGGCCCATCGGGTACCTTGATAGTGGGTGTTTCGGATACATGACTGGAACAAGGAGAAATTTTAGGGAATTTGTCCTATGAAGAATGGACTAAAAGTGATCTTTGGTGGAGCTGACAAAGGAATTACCAAAGGTTATGGTAAGATCTCAAATGGCTTAGTCACTTTCACTAAAGTAGCTTATGTGGAAGGTTTGCAACACAACCTTATAAGCATAAGCCAACTTTGTGACCTTGGCTATGCCATTTCATTCCACTAGTATGAGTGCCTAATAAAGAAGTCAAGTGACCAAGAGGTCATCTTGACAGGTACTCTGCCTGGGAATGTGTATTGTTTGATTTTTTTTGTTTAAAGTCAAACTCACCCTTATGTCTAGCTGCTAATGAGAAAGCCTCACATTATGTAAAATGGCACAAGAGGCTAGCTCATTTGAACTACACGGCCATAAGCAAACTTTTTAGTAAAGAGCAAGTTAGGAATGGTCCTTACACTAAATGCTCTAAGGAGAGCATTTGCTCTACATGCCAAAAAGGCAAGCAGACCAAAGCTTCATTCAAAAGTATTGAAACTAAAGACTTAATGAGGTGTTTATACCTCTTCCATATGGAATTGTTTGGCCCTATGCCACTTTATTGTCTAGGAAGGAAAGTCTACACTTTTTTGATTATTGATGATTATTCTTGATTTACTTGGGTTTTCTTTCTAAGGAAAAGTCTAAAACTTCTGATGTCTTCAAGACATTTGTCAAACAAATAAAAAAACAATTAAATATTTCTGTGGTCAGAATCAGAAGTGATCATGGAATTGAATTTCAATCTTAATGCATGACAATATTTTGTGAAGAACTTGGGATTCAGTAAGAGTTTTCCACTCCAAGAACACCCCATCAAAATGGAATTGCTGAGAGAAAGAACTGAACTCTTATTGAAGCTGGAAGAACCATGCTAAGTGATTCTTATCTCCTAGAATATTTTTGGGCTGAAGCAATTCACACAATGTACAACCCCATATACGGTGAGTGGGAATGGCAGGAGCCAAACCGGCCAAGTCCAGCCCAAGACCCAGGCAAGCCGGGCCCCTAGAGTCGAGTCCACTTGGCGCCCTCAGCCTCGGTGTCGAGTGAGGCGAGCTCACTCACCGCCTTCAGCCAAGGCGTCAAGTGAGGAGGCGAGCTCACTCAACGCCCTCAGCCTAGGCGTAGAGTGAGGTGAGCTCACTCAACGCCTTCAGCCTAGGCGTCGAGTGAGGAGCTCACTCAACGCCTTCAGCCTAGGCGTCGAGTGAGGCGAGCTCACTCAATGCCTTCCGCCTTGGCATTGAGTAAGGTGAGCTTTGTCAATGATTTTCATTCTTGCCATTGAGTGACATCTCGACATTCGTTGGCTCGCCCAAGTGGGATGGAGTAGAGCTGTCAGCAACTAAGGAAGCAGATCGACCAGAGCTTAGCAGTTCAGCTTGCCCAAGTGGGGCAGACCATTTGAGGGGTGAGAGGAGCAGATCGACTTGCACTCGACCTAGGGAACTCGGCAGGTAGCAGGCGAGTAGGGTTAGTTGGGCCCGTACTCGCCAAAGTAAGGGAGGAGGCAGTGAGTTCTAACTCTATCGCACACTTACAGCCCAGGGCGAGTGGAGATTTTCAGGGACCAGTTGCCTAGTGATCCTATGATGTATTTTTACCATTTTCCCCCGCTAGATTGCCCATAGCCAGTTAGAACAGCAGAGTTACGCTATTGGCAGACCCAGTTGGGCTGCACATAGCTGCTCAGAACAACGGAGGTTGGCTATTCGTAGGACGTTTTCAGAAATCTATAAATAGAACCCAAGGGGTACCTCAGAAGGCATGCTCACTTGTCTCCCAGTCTTCTAGCGCTTTCTGAGGTAGCCTTAGCTCGACTTTTGGCTAAAGAGGGGAAGCGCTCTAAGATTTTCTGGGTGTGTGGTGGGCCCTCAATACTGAGCCCTTGGGTCAGTTCCCTTTTCTTTTCCTTTGTTGTTTGGTTTGCAGGAGAGAAGTAGGTGAGTGATCACCCCTTCCATAAGGGCGAATTCCACAGAGATTGAGTTTTCGGTTTCAACATTTTGGTGCGGTGAGCGTGGTCAGCACAAAAAATCTTCACCAAGCCCGATGACTGGAGCAGAAGGGAAAGGCTTGGATAGGTCCAACTCGCCACCCCCTCCCCCTCTCGCCATGGTGGGGATGTTCAAAGAATTCAAGCAGGAGGTGCTATGCCTCATCAGGTTCTCACTTGGCACGCGTGCCGAGTGCTCAACTCCAGCAACACCTGTACTTGCGGTCCCAGCCCTTGGCGAAGAGGCTCCCGACAGGCGAGCTGGGAAGGAAGTTTTGGAGGAAGGGAGAGGATGAGATCTCCCCGGACAAGTGCTCTTCCCGGACTCGGAATGCGGCGGTCGGTTCGGCGAGGTGGGGGTGCGAGGCCCTCCAACTCGCCTAGCGGGGGGAGGAAGCCCCTTCTGCAGTTGGTTTCTTCTGCCCCAGTTCCCGAGGGGTTTAGGGAGCCGGAGGTGTCTTACTATACCGGGAAGGGAGACCCGGTCCAGCACGTCCAATGGTTTGAGGACGTGGTCTCGATCTGACAGATGTCGGATGGGTTAAAGTGTAGGCACTTCACCATCACTCTCAAGGAGAAGGAGAGAGAGTTGTTCCACCAGTTGCTGACCAATTCCATCTACTACTTCAAGGACCTGTGTTGGGGGTTCATGTTGAGGTTGTTGGATCGTGCGACACCCTTAGAGGGGGGGGGGGGGGGTGAATAAGGGTTAATTAATTTTTTCTTAAACTAAACAAACTTTACTTGGTTAATACAACAATGCAATTAGAAATGAAGACTAACTTTTCATAAGCAAACTTAAACACCCTGAAATGTATACAAACAAAAAAATAATAATATATTTCAAACATGCTAAATCTGAATACAAAGTATCTCTATAGAGCTAGAGACAAGGCTTATGAAAAATATAATTTACTTATGTTTTTGCCAGTCCTTCTAACAAGAACCGACAGGCTAAAGCGTATCTCTTCCTAGATCTTGTTTCTAGCCTCCACTAGATCTACCACAATCTAGACGCTGCACACAAGGCAAAAATTTCTCCCTAAGCCGTACAAGGACTTGGACGCAACGCACAAGGCGACGAGTTTCCCCTAAGCCACACAAGGACTTAGACGCCACACACAAGACGACGATTTCCCCTCCCGATTACAATAAGATAACAATAAGAATAGGAACAAAACAAATTGAAAACTTTAGAGTTGAAACTCCCTTCAAACAATGCGGTGAAGGTGCCGACGAATCCTTGCTAGGGTTGCTTTGAAGGCTGCAAACATGCCGTTAATCTTTTGCGCTTTAGCCTTCTTGAGAGTATGGAGTAAATTTGGAATCTGGAGCTCTCTGAATCGTCTAAATAGGAAGGTACACTACAGGTAATGAAATTCGTGATCTCCTCAGAAAATTGAATGGCTTTTATACTTTGGCGATATCGCCTGGCGATACTGTGTATCGCCACCTGACGATATCGGTAATAGCTGCCACGTGTCCCACGAACTCCTCATTCTCGCATTGCAGATCCATCGATCGTCAAACATGCACTGTTGCATGGCGATACTGGGTATCTCCACCTGGCAATATTGATAATGGATGCCACATGGCCCATGAACTCCTGATTTTAGCATTACAGATTCGTCGAATGCGATTCGTCAATCGTCGATCGCAGATTCGTCGATCGTCGTTGTCGCCTGTCGGCGATACTCAATATCACCTAACGATATCTACTAAGCTCAGTTCTGATCCGAAACATCACCCAAAAGCCATTAGAGTTAGACCTGTGATATCTGCACATCATAAACACCCAAAGATCAAATACAAACAAGATTTGTTATTAGCAAACCAGGAAGCATGGAACGCATGCTCGAACAATCTCCCCTTTTTGTAATAATAAATCCACTGAGAAAGAAATCATGAATGATATACGAGGTGTTAGAAACTATGAGTATCAATACTAAGCATTTATAGGTGCATAAATTTCGCTTAGATGAAACACTCCCCCTACAGGTGTACTCCCCCTAAATCTAAGCATATTGAACCTTGAAATTTTAGTTAGTGTAAAATTCAGTAGTAATCCATGAGTATGTGTATGAATGATTTCTTTAGTAAATTCTCCCCCTTTGGTATTGTCAAAAGAGATATCAGAGTGGTGCGGAAGCTAAAGAGGAAAAACACAAAGGAGAAATCAAGGATAGAACATGTGAATCAATGTATAGTAAAGAAGTAAATGAGTAAACACGAACAGTGGCAACGTTCATCCATTGATATCACAAACACATACACTTGTGAAGATTATATTGGAAAATGTTTATATCCGATTCTCATAAGAAGAAATTTTAGAGAAGATAATATTGTGTACATGTGATAGTTTGATGAAAAACACATATGCAGAGGCCTTACAAATACATGAACACGTGGAATGTAAAAAAAACAACATAACATAGAGGTATACATGACTAGCTGTGGTTGTACCCAAGAATTTAGAGCACATATAAAAAGAATATCCAGATACAAAGTTGCACAAGACACTTTACAATTTTTTCCAAGGTGCTCAACCTCATAATGCTTATTAAGACTTATCAGGATAGTAAGTAGTGCTTGGTGGAGGTTCCTTGTCAGCCCCTTCTATTTTAAGTTTGAACGACATCAACAAAGGTGATGATTTGTTTTTTTTGAACTTTTCGAACATTTTTATTGAATATTTTTGTGTGGCATGACAAAGGAGTCTGAATTCACTTGTGAGCATACATGATAATCAAATATGAGCGATGCAAAGAATAAACAAGGATAAAGCGTTAGCAGTAGCATGCAACTCTAGTGGTTATGGTAGAACATTCATAATTCACATATGCAGCAAGGTTAAACCATATGAAGAGTTTCAGAAATGTGGGTGAAAGAACATTATCATAACTAAAATATTTCTCATACTTATAGGCATGCAAAAACAATTTCACAGGTATAAAACACTAGTACTTATGTATGTAAAAAAGATATGTGATGGTGAATAATTGACCCATGCTAGTAGGAACCCAAAATCAAAGAATATACACCAAACCATGTCTAAACCAGAGAAATGAAGGAAAACAAGCGTAAAAGAGAACTTTCACTGTCGCCCGGTGATACTAGGTATTGCCGATCGGTGATAGTGCAAAAATATAAAAGACCGTTGTTTTTGGTCAATTGCACCTTTCCTAGTATTTTCTCCTAAAGACTCGACGCGGAAGACAAAGCGAAGCCGGAGAAAACCATAAATCAAGGTAATTTTCATTGAATTTTCCTTCCATCTTATAGATTTTGTAGATCCAAATGATTGTAGGATAGTTCATGGTATTTTTTATGGAAAAATTTTCACGTTTTCAAGTAGGTTTTCATGTATGGAAAGTAGACTATAATCTTATGTGTGTGAACTTGTGATTTCATAAATTGAGGAAATTAAACACCCTAATCTCAGATCGACTTGTTTTGAAGAAAAAAAATTTAGTTGAGTTATGGTGTTAGGGAAGAAGAGAATGAATAGTG
Organism: Platanthera zijinensis; assembly: GCA_039513925.1. NCBI lineage: Eukaryota > Viridiplantae > Streptophyta > Magnoliopsida > Asparagales > Orchidaceae > Platanthera > Platanthera zijinensis. Next base: position 243,850,300 of record CM077079.1, on the reverse strand, counting down.
GTTGAGTAAAAATGTCTCAAATAGCCTTAGGGAATGTCTTAAATAGCCTTAAAAATTTCAGATATAGTATTTAAAGTAGGGGTAAAGTTTAGATCTAGAGTCAGAAATTGGATTTGAGCAATTTCCGCTATCGCCTGGCGACAGTGGGTGTCACCGGCCGGCGATACTGAAACATTTTGTTTGTTTTTTATAAAAAATTCCTTTTTATCTGCACAATGGCTTCCAGCTCTAAAGCCTGCAGAAGTACGGGCAGTGATTCATATTCCTCCTACCAAACATTTGCTGGGATAAAAATGCTAACATAGGGATTGGACGGGTGTTCGAATTTGATCCTGTCCATCACACACATATTCATGACCTTTTAATAATGCCTGGAATAATATCTATCATTATCCCATATACATTTTCATCTGTATTCATTAGAGAGTTCTACAATTCTCTAAAAGATCCTCGATTCACGGAATTAAATGGTGGAGTTCGATCAAGGATACAATGACAGATAGTAGAGATAGTCCATTACGATCTCAGAGAGGAATTTGGGTTAATAGAAAATGAAAATAACATAGATGTAGTAGAGAATTATCAGAAGGATAGAGACTAGACACTCCTGAATATGGTTTTGCATGGAAATTCCATCAAAACTCTTATTCAATCTACGACCACTCTCACGGAGGATGCACGACTAGTGCAAGATATATTGAGGCACACTATTTTACTCAAGTCCGGTGATACACGAAAGATAACGGCTCAATTGAGCTATGCCACATATATGATCTTGGAGCAGGAGCCGTTCGATATGACAGACTTTATCCTATCGATAATATACTATGTATTCAGGCTAAAGAGTCCTACTTGGAAGAAATTAAACACACTACCACTTGGAGATATCATCCAACATATTTTATATAAGAAATACACTTGGATTGACCAAGATTTGTATTTTAATGACTGTGTGCCCTTAATATTTTCTACGAGTGGAACACCTTCCATCGACCGATAAACATGAGGAGGGTCAACAAGGAGTAGTGAACCTGTGTCTACTATCCGTAACCCGCCAATTCCAAGAGGTGGATCATTGCGAGAAGGGTTGGACGACTTGCGAGAGTCGTTCGAAGAACATAAGAGGGAGGTGAAGAAGAACTTTCTAGGAGTTCAGTAATTCTTTAAATTTCTCACCAAAAGCCTCAAATTGAAGCCCACTCTAGTAGAAGCGGCAGAATGGGTGAATCCAGTTATGGAGCCTCCCCGAACATCTACTCGCCGACCTTGCAAGACGAAAAGCAGTGAACACAGTTCAGCTAATGATAAAGGAGACACAAGTGCAGGTGACATCAGAAATTTCTGAAGATTTCAGGGTGATTTGAAAAGTTGATGCTATCGCCCAGCGACAATCACTATCTCCGACGACAATGAAGTTATTTAAATTTTCATATTATTGTCTAAGAATTCTATGCTGTAATATTGTGGGACTTATTATGTGATGTAGTGCTGTTGTAATTTTATTATTGACTCATAATATTTATGGTTTACTTAACGCTTAATCATCATTTTCTTATTAATTAAAGTCATTTTTTTCATTTACTTATTACGTCGATTACTTAGCTTGAAATGTCCAGGATTCCTAGTTCTAATCTTAATAATGAAAATGAGAATCTGGAAGTGGTTTTGTAGAAATATCGGTAAGCTGTGAATCGGTGCCTATAAAAATGACTTTAATTAAATTTTGCTTTATGTGGTCTCTAATGAAGTGATGACGTACATCAATGTGTTTGGACCGAGAATGATGAATTGGATTATATGTTATATCAATTGCACTCTTGTTATCACATTTTAATTCAATTGTTTCATGAATAATTCCAAAGTCTTCTAATGTGTGCTTCATCCAAAGAGCCTGTGCATAATAGCTACCTAGTGCAATGTACTCGACCTCGGTGGTGGATAAGACAACAAAATTCTATTTCCTACTTGACCATGAGATTAGTGAAGGGCCTAGAAGGTGACAGGTGCCACTTATGCTCTTACGATCTAATGAACAACCAGCATAATCAGAATCACAAAAACCATGTAAAAAGAAGGTATCATTGTGAGGATACCACAAACCTAACTTAGATGTGCCAATAAGATATCTAAAAATACGTTTAACCACTTTTAAATGAGATTCTTTGGGATTTGCTTGAAATCTAGCACATAAACATACAACAAACATAATATCAGGTCTGAATGCAGTCAAATATAACAATGATCCTATCATTCCTCTATATAATGTTTGATCTATAGAAATACCACTTTCATCCTTTCTGAAAGTGAGGGTAAGATCTATCTTAACACTAGAGGGGGGGTGAATAGAGTCTTTTAAAGTAAATTTACAATTTAAAAATGCACAGTAGTAAAGGCTTAATTTATGTATAGGTGTAAGGTGCTTTGATGTAGAAAATAAAACTAAAGCAGTAAAACAAAAACCACAGCACACAACAAAGAATATCTACAAGAAACCAGAAGACACAAGGAACTATAGTGGTTCCCCAAAAACCTGGGTACATCCACTCTTCTACCACCCTTGGTAGGAATCCAATGCAGGATGAGTTGATTAGGTGTCCTGGGCACCAATGAGCTTTTGATAAGGTGCTCAAAAACCAAACTAGATTTTTTGATCAGGTGTCTTGCCACCACTGAGTTTTGACAAGGCTCTCAGAACCAGAATTAAGACTTTTGAAGGGAGTTTTGATAACCCTTTTACAGCAGGAAAAGAAAAAGGAAGAGGTGAAGTTGTCTTCTCTGTCTCAATCACTGAGAGAAGACTTAGTGGATTGATTGTGTTGTCAAAGCTCCCCCTGAGAAAGATGAGAGCTTTGCTAGGGTGATAGGTCTTCAGAAGCTTTAGATCTCCAGCAGAAGATGGTTTCAGCAGAGGCTGAAATATGAATTGTCTGGAGTCCTTGATGTTGAAGCTACAATCACTTTTTCAGTATGCCAATATTCAACTAATTCTCTAGGATTGATCACTTGATTTTTTGAATTGATCTCACTATCCTGTGAATCTGTACTGAGAATTTCTTGTTGTAGATAGTCTATTCTTGTGTAGTCTCTTGCTGTATATCTGTCAGACTAGAAAAGATGATTTATTCTCTGAAGATCCTCTATCCAAGATAGCCGTTAGCAGTCAATAAATGTCTTCCATTAATGTTTTGTCTTCTGGAGGAAAGTCCAATAAACATTCTCTGATAAATCCCTTAAAACTTGCTCCAGAATAAATGAAAACGGCTAGAAGATCTCTTGAAATAAATGCTGAGAGAATTTGAAAAACATTCCAAAAGCTGACTGAATTTGAATCCTCAAAGTCGTCGATCTCTCAGGGAAAAACGCCGATCTGAGCTCTACGATCGACGACCTGAGCTCAGAAATTGGATTGAACATCAGACAGAAAATGTCGACCTGAGCTCGAAGATCATCGACTGGAGCTCAGCGACCTGAAGAATAAGCTGAAGACAGATCGTCAATCTGAGCTCGAAGATCGTCGACCGGAGCTCGACGATTTAGCAGAGTTGAGCTCAGAGAGCGTCGAACGGAGTTCGACGTTTCATCGACCTAAGCTCGACGATAATTGTATTTGCCTCAGCTCTAAGTCTGAATCCTTGAATGGTCCTGGGGGCAGCTTCAAACCTAAGTTCTAAGCCCTAGACTCATTCTAACTTGACCTTTTCAACTATACATCTAGGTCAAACTGATTTCCTAAAAACATAGTGATCCTTGCCCAAATTAGTAATAGGGTGCTCCAACAATCTCCCCCTATTTGGATTAGGATTACTATTTACAGAACTCATTAATAAATACAAAATCAACATACAGAAAAACAAAAATCTAACACAAAAGAGCAGATCATGCAACATAGCAACAAACAGATGGAATATCAGCAAATGTTCAAAATGAGTATACTGTCTACTTACAAATGTCATTTCTTTTCACTTCCCTTCTTAAATAAGATTTCCCTGCTGGGATTTAGAGCTTCTTTCTTTGACCTTCTATCATCCTCTGCACCTAAGGAGGTTTGAGATCTTGGCCTGGGAACCACAACCTCAGGATGCAGTTTCATGTAGTCCACTGGGTCAAAGAATTTCCTTGATGTATACCTTTCCAGTTCTGCCTTTCTTTGATCTGACAAAGTAGTAATGTTGGAAGTGTCTTTCCCTTGTTCTCTGGCCTTCTTCAGCTGATCTAAAGCAACAAGTTCTTTCATCCTAGCAGTTCATGATAATGGATTGTTCTCTGGATCTTCAAAAGGAACTGTAGGCTCATATCTGTTGACAGTTTCTGAAGCAGTAGGAGTTCTTGTATCAACCATTTCTCTGAGTTTATAGGGGAAAGGACCTTGAGTTGAGTCCATATGTCTTTGTCCTTCCCTTGCCTTAAATCTGTGTCCTCTTTGATTTCCTCTATATTGTCCCCTTCTGGACTGATAACCCCTTTGATATTGCCCCCTGGGATGATATTTTTGAGAGGATTGGGAGGAACTTTGCTTTGGAGCTGAGGTTAGAGAAGCTGAGCCTCCACCTGATCCTGAATCTGGAGGAGGAGGAGGAGGAGGCTAAAATTGGGATGAACCTTTCTCATACTTATCAAACTTTCTTTTCTTCCTCATGGCCTTTAGTTGATTTTTAGAATATTGCATCCATGGTTCAGTAATTTGGCAATCATGTAGAATATAGTAGGGTATACCATTAGCATCCTTGGCCTTAGCAGGAGGGACTTTCATCATGGCCTTGCTTCTGGCCTTCCTTTTGTTTGCAATGGTACCAGAAGAGTCATCAGAGTCAGTGTGAAACTGATCACTTTCTGAGCTCTGGGGTCTATCATACAGATCATCAATGCTTTTGATGTACTTCTCTTGTTGTTTCAGTTGTTCAGAAGTCAGAGCAGGAGCAACAGCAACATCAGAAATAGAAGTTATGGAAGCAGCAATAGGAGTAGAAGTAACTGGAGTAGCAGGTTCAGGTTCTTCCAGATAAGCAGCAACATCAGCAACAACAGACAGTATTTCAATGTCAGAAAATCCAATAGATGTAACAGCAGTAGCAGCAGCAGTAAAAATAGAAGCAATAACATCCTCATCCTTGAAAGAGTTTACATAAGATGCAATCAGGCTGGGATCATATTCTAAAACATGCACAATGGCCTTAGTAAGGTCTTTAACTTGTAGAACTGGCAGAGAATTGAAGTACACAGCATCAAAAACTGACAGCAGGCTCTGAAGATCTACTGCAAATACTGGAGCAGGTTCTGAAACTTCAGCAGCCTCAGGCAAAACCAGAGCTTCATTAGGCATCTCCTCCTGCCTGGATTCAGTGAAAACTGGATCTAGGTACCCAGAAGAAGGGATTTCCTGAGAGTAGAGGAAGGGAGATAGCATGGTAGATAGCTCCTGAACATTTTTCAGAAGTGGAGCCAAGATGGTCTCCAGCAATGAGGTTAGCCTGGGGGCTAGCAGCTCATACAACCTGTCTGCCAAAGCTGAAAGATCTACATGCTCAAGAGGGGCTTGAGTAGAGGTAGGAGTTGATGTAGCTGGAATGATGTTGGATGGGACTGATGGAATGGATGGTGTGGAGGTAGGAGGTATAGGGATGGATGGCTCAGTAGAAGGAATTGTTGAGATTGATGTTACTGAAGTGGAGATGGATGATATGGGAGAGGTACAGGATGGGGTGAAGGATGATTGAGAAAGTATGTCCTGAAGAAGTTGTTGGTAGGAAGATATAGATGGAATCTCAGGAGGAGAGGGAGGAGAATCATCTATGAATGAGTCATCCATAAGATGAAATGGAGTGGTGACAGGTGGATAGTAGTACAAGGGATGGAATGATTCTGAGGTAGTGGCTGGAGGAGGTGAAATGGGTGATGAGATTGTAATGGGGGAAGATATGGCTATAGTTGAGATGAGTGGTGAGGTTAATATGACTGGTGCAGAGATAGCTGGAGGAGGAGGAGAAGCAGGCAAATCTTCTACTAGGGCAGAGATCTGAGGAGGAGTGACTGAGGCAGTCCTTGTGCCTGAAGAAGATGTTGCTGCAGCAGACCTGTTGGGGTTTATAATCTGCCTGTCCCACCTACTGAAGAGGGCACAGGTGAGCCTTTTAGATGCATTGATGTGCATCCCACTTGAAACCAGCAGATCAGGGCACCTGTGATGTAGGTAAACCCCTATAATCCTCCCCAAACTGACACATCTTTTGCTAATTTTCTTCTTGATCAAATTAAAGAAGATTGATCCCCAATCCAGATGTTTCTTGTCAACTAAAGCTCCCATTAAGCATAACTGATACCTTGAGATTGTATCATGAGCTGAGTGCTTTGCCAGAAGCACTTTTCCAACAACATCAGCCAAAAGTTGAAATTCAATAGATAAATTCTTTTTCAGCAGTTTATTAGGGTTCATAGCAGAGTGACCCATTCGATCTAACAATGAATCATATTCCTCTCCAGATAAATCGATGGAGTCATTCCCAGTACTTAATGCAAACACTTCTGTCAAAAGAGCGGGGGACATTGGTACCTGAGTTCCATTGATGGTGCCGACTATGGAGTTTTCATTCTCATTGGTGGCAGTAAAAACCCATTCTTTTACTTCATATGCTGCAATCTTTATTCTTGTGGTCATCAACTGAACTAACTGCTGTTCGCGGAACAGATTCAGAATGTCTTTGAATCGCTGATCGCTGCCATCGAAGGAGTTCATATCAATGTCAAAGCCTGTATCAAATTTCATTTTGGAGAGAGCGACGACCGACATTGCCATCTGTACCTGCAAAGATCCAACAAACACGACCAAGTGTAGAGAGTTTGGAGGGAAAGAGAAAAATTTGCAGAGAGTATGAAAGCGTAAACGACGAGCGGCAGCCGAAAAATGATTTTATATTAGGGTTCGACGCGAAAAAGGAAGGATCGTCGATCTACGTTCGACGATCAGGACTCCTAAGGGAAGCTGAAAGGTATTCAATATCGTAGATCTCAGTTCGACGATCTAGAGAGAACGTCGAGCTCAGTTCGACAATCGAAGGCCTGAAAGAGATAGTATACAACTATCTGACACGCTCTGAACTCAGGTCGATGTTTTGGGAAAATATCGATCTCCGTTCGACGTTTCTCAGGTAAACGTCAATCTCCGTTCGACGCTTTCTGGGGAAAACGTCGAGCGCAGTTCAGAGACAGAAACTATCCTTCAGACATAAAAATAGATGAGTTTTTAGCCTAATCTTGGTCTGTTTTTAGCTTTTTAAAATCTTGTAATTTATTTTAGGTTTCCTCCATCTAACATGCCTAACTGATTGAGGAAGAAGTTGTGTTTCTTTTCATCCAAAGGCTTGGTGAAAATATCTCTCCTTTGCAAATCAGTTGGGATATATTGAAGTTGAATTTTATTTTTCTCAACATTATCCCTTAGAAAATGATGCCTAATTTCTATGTGTTTTGTCCTATTAAGGAGGACTGGATTTTGTGCAATGGAAATAGCACTGGTGTTGTCACAAAATATTTTAGACTTCTCTAAGTTATAACCATAGTCTAGGAGTTGATTTTGTATCCACAATATTTGTGAACAACAACTTCCTGCAGCCATATATTCAGCTTCAGCAGTTGAAGTTGACACAGATGTTTGTTTCTTACAATACCATGAGACAAGTCTATCACCAAGAAACTGACAAGTTCCACTGGTGCTTTTCCTGTCTATTCTGCATCCAGCATAATCAGCATCTGAAAATCCAGTTAAGTCAAATGCTGAATCTTTTGGATACCAGAGACCTAGATTTGGACAGCTTTTAACATACCTAAGAATCCTCTTTACTAAAGTTAAGTGTGACTCTCTAGGGCTAACTTGGAATCTAGCACATATACATGTAGCAAACATTATATCAGGCTTACTAGTTGTAAAGTACAATAGAGAGCCAATCATTGCTCTATATGTTGTCTGATCAACTGGTTTCCCATGTTCATCAGCATCCAATACAGCATTGGTAGGCATGGGTGTTTTCATACATGATGCATCAGACATACCAAATTTCTTAACCAGTTCTTTTGCATACTTGGTTTGAGAAATAAATATGCCTTCAACATGTTGTTTGACTTGCAATCCTAAGAAGAAGGATAGCTCACCCATGCTACTCATTTCAAATTTAGAGTGCATAAGCTTGGAAAACTTTTTGCACAAGTTTGAATCAGTAGAACCAAATATAATATCATCTACATAGATTTGTACTAGTAGGGTATGTGACTTATGGGTTCTAATAAAAAGAGTTTGGTCTACTCTCCCCCGAATAAAATCATTTTCCAGAAGAAAGCATGCTAGGGTCTCATACCATGCTCTAGGAGCTTGCTTTAGACCATATAATGCTTTATGCAGTTTGAAAACATAATCAGGATGAGTTGGAGAGACAAAACCTGGGGGTTGTCTGACATATACTTCTTCTTTGATCTCCCCATTGAGAAAAGCACTCTTCACATCCATTTGGTAGACTTTGAATCCCTTGTGAGCAGCATAAGCCAGGAAGATTCTTATGGCCTCTAACCTTGCAACTGGTGTAAAGGTCTGGTCATAGTCTATCCCCTCTTCTTGAGAATATCCTTGAGCAACTAGCCTTGCCTTGTTCCTTACAATAATTCCTTGATCATCCAATTTGTTTCTGAACACCCATTTTGTTCTAACGATGGAATGATCCTTTGGCTTAGGCACTGGTTCCCAGACTTTATTTCTTTCAAATTGATGCAAATACTCTTGCATTGCAATGATCCAGTGTGGATATTGCTCTGCATCTTGAATGGATTGAGGTTCAATTTGAGAGAGAAAGCAAGTGTGCATCAGGTTTTGTTTGACCTGATTTCTTATTTGCACACTAGCTGAGATGTTTCCAATCACTTGGAAGATTGGATGATCTCTTGATGTTACTAAATCAACAGGTGGTGTTGATTGTTCACTAACCTGTGTTGTTGTTTCCTCTTGTGGAACAACAACTGGCTCTTCAAGAAGATTTTCTTCCAGATGTGGAGCAGCTTCTTCATCTTCACTACTTTCATCCTTTTGAGTAACTTGTAATCTGTTCAAGTCTTCAGCTAGAGAATGTACCTGTAATTGTTCTATGGTAGAAGCATTCTTCTCCTTGAAAGACATTAGTTTCATCAAAAGAAATAAGAACAGATTCTTCTCTTTTTAGAGTAGTTTTATTATAAACCCTATAAGCTTTACTGATCATGGAGTATCCCAGAAACACTCCTTCATCAGCTTTTGCTTGAAATTTTGCTATATATCTCTTGTCATTGTTGTGAATATGACAAATGCAACCAAAGATTTTAAAATAGTCTACTTTAGGTTTCTTCCCTTTGAGCAATTCATAGGAAGTCTTGCCCTTCAGTTTATGTATTAGACTTCTATTCAACACATAATTGGAGGTGTTCACTACCTCAGCCCAAAAGGGTAGAGGAAGGTGAGCATCTGTCAATAATGTAGTTGCAGATTCAATTAGGGTTCTATTTTTCCTTTCTGCTACCCCATTTTGTTGAGGAGTTCTAGGATCTGAGAATGTATGCCTGATCCCTTCACTATGACAGAACTCTTGCATAAGAAGAGAATCAAACTCTGTCCCATGATCACTTCTGATCAGGGCAATGTGAGTGTTGAACTCAATCTGTATGCATTTGAGAAACTCTGTCAAACACTTGAAGTTATCAGACTTCTTCCTCAGAAAGAACACCCATGTGAATCTTGATAAGTAATCTAAAACAACTAAAGTGTAGGATTTCCCTCCTAGGCTTTGTACTGTAATGGGTCCAAAAAGATCTATGTGTAATAGATACAAAATCCTAGGTGAGTCACTCTTGTTAAGTGATTTAAAACTATTTTTAGTTTGCTTGCCTAATTGACAAGCCTTGCAAAGTCCTTCCTTCTTGTAGGGGCAAAAGGGAAGTCCTCTAACAAGGTTATCCTTGGATAGCCTAGCAATGGTTCTAAGGTTAATATGTCCTAGTCTCTTATGCCATAGAATATTAGGTCTAGATATGGAATTGAACAGACAAATATCTACTTTAGATGAATGAAAATCTACTAAGTAAATGTTACCTTTTATATTACCTGCCAACACAGTTGTGTTGTCCTCTGACTTGACCTTGCATATAGCTTTGTTGAAAGTCACTTGATACCCTTCATCACAAAGTTGACTAATACTTATCAAGTTGTGCTTGAGTCCTTCAACATAAGCTACTTTCTTGAAGGTGACTGTTCCAATTTGGACTGCACCATATTCTTTTGTTGTTCCAAAGTTTGTATCACCAAAGATTACTTTGGGTCCAAGCTTGGCTTTAAAGGATGTGAAGTTGTCCTTGTTCCCTGTGATGTGCTTTGAGCACCCACTATCCAGATACCATGGCTGGTTTGATGTTGGATAGGTCTTCACCTACACATAAACAGCTTATATGTTTTTGACCCAGTTTACCTTGGGCCTAGGTTGATATCCCTTAAATTCAGAAATGAAAGACATCCCAGGTTGACTCTTATAACCTTCAGGATGGTTTTTTCTTAGGAGGTACTATCCATTCGGTATAGGCATTGAAACCTTGGGATGTAGGACTTCTAGGATTGAATCTAGATGTACCTTTGAAGGTTTGTTCAAAGTCCTGATCTCTGTTCGACGATCGTCGAGCTGAGGTCGACGATCTTGGGTCAGATCGTCGATCTCTGTTTGAAGATCGACTATCCTGGAGTTTATAGTTCAGGTGTCGTCGAGCTGAGGTCGACGATCATTTCTTGGATCGTCGAGCGCCATTCGACGATCGTCGAGCTCTGTTCGACGCATTCTGTTAAACTATATTTTTCTTTGGCAAATCTGCATTCTTCCTAGCTACCTCTACAACTTCCTTCCCTTTATCAGAGATAAATTTGATTGGAGTTGTCAGAACTATAGGCTGGCTGGATGAAGCTCCCAAGCCCAATGTACTATTAAGTCTAGAGTTCACTGTGCTTGTGATATCCATCAGTTTGATGCTTCTCCCATTAAGGGATTCTTCAAACTGCTTGGCCTTGGATAGTTCACTCTTCAGTGAAGTTATCTCCTCCCTATAGCATTCTAACTCTTTAGAGAGTTTTAGGTTCTCTGATTTTAAAGTGCTATACTCAGACAGCTATTTTCTGAGGGAAGTGATTTCCTTCTCAGACTCTAACAGATCTAGGCATAGTACTTTAAACTCATATCTAAATTCCTCAGAACTGAAATCAAAAGAATTGATTACCTGATCTTCTTCTAGTTGAACTTCTGAATCTGATTCTGACTCTTCTACTTCTGAATCTGTTTGAGAGGCATTGATAGCCATCATGCAAAATTCCTTTTCATCAGCATCATCCTCATCATCACTGGAGCTGGATGAGGCTTCAGAATCCTCTTCAGTTTCACTCCATGTCTCAGCAACAAATCCCTTCCTTGTATGTGTGTTCTTGCTGTAGGAGGGTTTGTCTGAGCTGTTCTTCTTAAAGTCTTTCTCCTTTCTTCTTTCTCTTCTATCTTTCTTGTCCTTATTTTTTTTTTCTGGACAGTCAGGCACAATATGGCCTAGTTTCCTGCAACCAAAACATATAATTTCTTTGTTGTTATTTGATTTATCATACCTTGGCTTATCATGTCCCTTGTATGATCACTTTCTGAAGTCTTTTCTGGCCATTTTGTAGAATCTTTTGGCCAGTAGACTTAGGAGCTCATCATTTCCTGTAGCTTTATCTTCATGCTCCTCTTCTGTAGCTTTGAAGGCTATGGTCTTCTCTTTTCTGATGACTGGAGAAATAGCCTTTTGTTCTTCTTCTCTATTTTTAATGAGCAGCTCATAAGATTTGAGCTTGCCCAGGAGAGCTTCAGTGGTAATCTCATTTAAATTTCTGGCATCTTTGATTGGCCAGATTCTTGAATCCCAAGTACTGGGGAAGCACATTAGGATTTTGTCATTCAGCTCAGTCAATGAGGTTTCTTTATCTAGAGTCTTTAACTCATTGACAATAAGACTTAGTCTGTTGTACATGTCAGCCACTGATTCAGCTTCTCCCTTTTTGAAATTCTCATATTGGCTTATAAGATGGGATCTCCTGTCTTTGCTTTCATCAGCAGATCCTGAGACAATTTCAGAGAGTTTGTCCCAAATTTATTTAGCTGAGTTGCATTTAGCTGCCTTCTGAAATATCTCATCAGATATTGTCTGACCTAAGATATTCATGGCCTTGGCATCTGCAGTCTTCCACTTCTTTATTTCAGCATCTGTTCCTGAAGGAGGTGGAACAACATTTGTACTTGAGCTTGCTGGTGGACTTGGGCACACTGTCAAAATAGAATTAAATATGTCTTCATTAATAGAATTCATATATAGTCTAATCCTTGCTTTCCAAAGTGCAAACTTGGATAGATTGCACACTGGAGGTCTGGTGCTTGCATAATCTTTGTTCTGTGCCATGTCTTTTTATAAAATTAAATATAATGAAAATAACCCTCTTAAAAGATTGATCTTTTCAAGGATCTTTTGGTTCAGGTGTTAGCCTGTATGAACAACCAACCTGCCTCTGATACCAATTGAAAGTGAGGGTAAGATCTATCTTAACTCTAGAGGGGGGGGGGTGAATAGAGTCTTTTAAAGTAAATTTACAATTTAAAAATGCACAGCAGTAAAGGCTTAATTTATGTATAGGTGTAAGGTGCTTTGATGTAGAAAATAAAACTAAAGCAGTAAAACAAAAACCACAGCACACAACAAAGAATATCCACAAGAAACCAGAAGACACAAGGAACTATAGTGGTTCCCCAAAAACCTGGGTACATCCACTCTTCTACCACCCTTGGTAGGAATCCACTATAGGATGAGTTGATCAGGTGTCCTGGGCACCAATGAGCTTTTGATAAGGTGCTCAAAAACCAAACTAGATTTTTTGATCAGGTGTCTTGCCACCACTGAGTTTTGACAAGGCTCTCAGAACCAGAATCAAGACTTTTGAAGGGAGTTTTGATAACCCTTTTACAACAGGAAAATAAAAAGGAAGAGGTGAAGTTGTCTTCTCTGTCTCAATCACTGAGAGAAGACTTAGTGGATTGATTGTGTTGTCAAAGCTCCCCCTGAGAAAGATGAGAGCTTTGCTAGGGTGATAGGTCTTTAGAAGCTTCAGATCTCCAGCAGAAGATGGTTTAAGCAGAGGCTGAAATATGAATTGTCTGGAGTCCTTGATGTTGAAGCTATGATCACTTTTCAGTATGCCAATATTCAACTAATTCTCTAGGATTGATCGCTTGATTTTTTGAATCGATCTCACTATCCTGTGAATCTGTACTGAGAATTTCTTGTTGTAGATAGTCTATTCTTGTGTAGTCTCTTGTTGTATATCTGTCAGACTAGAAAAGATGATTTATTCTCTGAATATCCTCTATCCAAGATAGCCATTAGCAGTCAATAAATGTCTTCCATTAATGTTTTGTCTTCTGGAGGAAAGTCCAATAAACATTCTTTGATAAATCCCTTGAAACTTGCTCCAGAATAAATAAAAACGGCTAGCAGATCTCTTGAAATAAATGCTGAGAGAATTTGAAAAACATTCCAAAAGCTGACTGAATTTGAATCCTCAAAGTCGTCGATCTCTCAGGGAAAAACATCGATATGAGCTCTACGATCAACGACCTGAGCTCAGAAATTGGATTGAACATCAGATAGAAAATGTCGACCTGAGCTCGAAGATCATCGACCGGAGCTCAGCGACCTGAAGAATAAGCTGAAGACAGATCATCGATCTGAGCTCGAAGATCGTCGACCGGAGCTCGATGATTTAGCAGAGTTGATCTCAGAGAGCATCGAACAGAGTTCGACGTTTCGTCGACCTAAGCTCAACGATAATTGTCTTTGCCTCAGCACTAAGTCTGAATCCTTGAATGGTCCTGGGGGCAGCTTCAAACCTAAGTTCTAAGCCCTAGACTCATTCTAACTTGACCTTTTCAACTATACATCTAGGTCAAACTGATTTCCTAAAAACATAGTGATCCTTACCCAAATTAGTAATAGGGTGTTCCAACACTTTCCTAATTTCAATGAGACACTCATGGGGGGGTATTTGCTTATTTTAGATTTTCAAATCCAAATCTTTTTAAAATATTATGAATATATTTAGATTGACAAATAAATATTCCATCAGGCTTTTGAGTAATTTGAAAACCAAGAAAATAAGTGTGTTCGCCTACCATGCTCATTTCAAATTCATTTTTCATAATTTCTATAACATTATCACATAATTTTTGATTAGTGGATCCAAAAATAATATCATCAACATATATTTCTAAAACTATAAGGTCATCATGAACATGTTTAATAAATAGAGTACAATCAGCACTGCCCATTTTGTAATCATTCTTTAATAAATAAACAGTCAATCTATTATACCATGATCGGGTGCTTGTTTCAAACCATAAATGGATTTTTCTAATTTAAAAACATGATCAGGAAATTTAACATCAACAAAGCCTGGAGGTTGTTCTACATAAACCTCTTCCTTAATATACCTGTTAAGAAAAGAAATTTTTACATCCATTTAAAATAGTTAAAATCTTTTAAAGCTAGCAAATGCTAGAAATATTCTAACTGCTTCTAAATGTTTTACAGGTGCAAAGGTTTCATCAAAAATCTATTCCTTCAACTTGTGAATAACCTTTTGCTACAAGTCTAGTTTTATTCCAAATGACCCTAGATTCACTATTCATTTTATTCTTAAAGATCCACTTAACACCTACAACAGGATGATTTGGTGGTCTTTCTACTAATTTCTAAACCTTATTACGTTCAAATTGATTAAGCTCTTCAGTCATAGCTAAAAACCAAGAATTATCATTCAAAGAGGTTTTAACATTTTTAGGTTCTATATAAGAAATAACGCACATATTTGCGAATAAATCATGTAATGATGAACGAGTACTTACCCCTCTTGACGGTTCTCCAATAAATAAATCTTGTGGATGATCTTTTGAGAATCTTAGCTCGCTTGGAGGCACATATTCTTGCACTTCTTCTTCTTATTCATCTTCTTCTTTTCTCCAAGGATTTCATCATCATCCGACCTTTGTATTATTAGTTTCTACACAAGGGAAAAGCTCATCAAATTTAACATGAATAGTTTCTTCAACTATTTTAGTACTTTTGTTGTAAACTCTATAAGCCTTACTAGTTGAAGAATAGCCAATAAAAATGCATTCATCACACTTTTCATCAAATTTGCCTAAATTATCCTTAGTGTTCAAAATAAAACATTTACAACCAAAAACTTTACAATATGATACATTCGGTTTCTTTTGGAAATATAATTCATAAGGTGTTAATTTCAAGAAGGGTCAAAGCATAACGCGATTAATAACATAACAAGCAGTACTAATGGCTTCTGCCCAAAATGATATAGGTGATTTGTATTCTGATAGCATAGTACGAGCTAGTTCTTGTAAAGTTCTATTTTTCCTCTCTACCACATTATTTTGTTGAGGTGTGTGAGGAGCTGAAAATTCATGTTTAATCCCTAGCTCATTGCAAAAAGATATAAAATTTTCATTATCAAATTCACCTCCATGATCTGAACGAATGCACTTTACTTTTAAATCTAATTCATTTTGAACACGTATACATAGTTTGGAAAATTCTAAAAATGCATCAGATTTAGACTTTAAGAAAATTGTCCAACATAAATAAGAATAATCATCAATCAGAATAAAAGTATATTTTCCACCACCTAGACTTAGTGTATTAACAAGACCAAACAAATCCATTTGAATCAACTGTAAAGGTCTAGTAGCTGAAATAACATTTTTGCTCTTAAATAAAGATTTTGAAAATTTTCCTTTTTGACATGGTGAACATAAAGATGATAGATTTCCATGTAAAATAGGTAAACCTTTAACGAGTTTATTTTGAGACAATTTTATAATTAGCTTGGAACTATAATGTCCAAGACGCCTATGCCACAAATCTAATTCAACATTTTAAGAAATAAAATATTTTAAAGAAGAATGTGACAAATCATTAAATTTAATCATGTAAACATTTTGAAATCTAGGAGCAGTAAGAACAATATCATTTGTTTTGGAATCAATAATTTTGCATAAGTTTGAAGATGAGTCAAATAAAACTTTTAATCCAACATCACTTAATTGACTTATATAAATTAAATTATGCTTCAAATTTTTAACATACAAAACATTTGAGATAGTAAATGATTTGTTATCTACTACTCCAATGCTGATGATCTTTCCTTTTCCGTTATCACAAAACATAATTACTCCTCCTTTCTTCATCTTTAGGCTAAGGAACTTTGATTTGTTGCCCGTCATGTACTTGGAACACCCTGAGTCCAAGTACCACATGTCTTCTTTGTCCTTAGCCTGCCAACACACATAAAAAGAGGATAAGAGTAAAGATTCGGTTACCCACGTGGTTCCTCCAATAGTATAGGTGGAAGCCTTTGGTATCCAGATTTGTTTAATAAAACATTGTCTTGTATTCTTATAAGAGTGTGTTGTGTGACCAAACTTATTACATTTGGCACACATGATGAAAGAAGTTGATGGTTTTGCCAAAATAAGTTTTGAACTTTTGCTGGGAGCATCAATGACAGTAGATTTATTCTTTTTAATTTTTTAAAAATGATTTTCTGGATATTTCCTTATCGCCGGCGACAGTGGATGTCGTCGGGCGATAGTGTTCTGGAGAGTACCCAAGGCCGAATTTTGCAGAACCATAGCACTGGCTCGCCAAAATCATATTCAGTGATTTTTGGCCCATTCCAAACTTGTTAGTGGCCATTTCTAAATCATGGACTCGTCCTCTCAATGCAGTGTTTTCGGCAACTATGCTACCACATAGGTTTGCGAAAGACTTTTACTACCTTTTACTTGAGATTGAGAAAGCGTTAGAGATCACTCTAAAGCCTCTTTCTCACTTGTAAGAGATTCAACCCGAGACTGAGACTTATAGAGATCTTTCACAAGTTCTAGTATCCTTGTCGAAGAGGGACAATCCTCTTGACAAGTTACTTTCTCCTTCCCAAGTATTTTTACTTCATTTTTTAATTTTTAATTTTCTTTTACTAAATGTTTATTTTCATATTTAAGTAACTGAATTTCATCTAATTTTTTATCTAAATATTTGCAGGTTCTTAAAAATTCAGAATATAAAGCATCATAAGTTTCAGGAGTTACCTCAGTATCGCTCTGGACACTACTCTCGTCATCATATGATGAAATGCTCTTTCCCATCAGGCACATGTTGGCATCCTCTTCAGTTTCTGAACCTTAACTGCTTGACTCCTAAGAAGTGGCATCATCCCATGTTTCTACCCTCAGAAATTTCTTCTTGTCTTTTTTTCTGTGCCGCTTCTCCTTCAGCTCTTTCAGATACTTTGGGCACTTGCTCTTTATGTGGTCAACTCTTTTACAGTGATAGCACTCGGGTGGTGGTCTCTCTTCATCATCCTCTCCATCAGCTTGGGCTTTTCCTTTTCTATACACATATTCTTGCTTCTTGAAAAATTTCCTGAAAGAATTTCTTCTTTCAGGATTTCTCATAAAATTCCTGAATTTCTTTACGAATAGGCTCTCTTCATCTCCATGGTTACTCTCATCGGACTCACTTAACACTTCTTTCTTGGACTTCAACACCAAAGCTTTCTTTCTTGGTTCCAGGCTATACTCCTATTGTTGAATCCTCAACTCTACTTTGTGTGTTTTCAAATTGCCTATCAGATTCTGAATTTGGAGAGACTTTAGATCGTGTGACTCCGAGATGGCAGTCACCTTTGGATTAAACTTTGGGGGAAGCGATATAAGTATCTTTCTCACCAAATCTCTGTTTGAGAAACTCTTTCCAAGAATCCTCGAGTCGTTCACTATCTTGCTAAACCTTGTGTATATGGAGTCTACATTCTCATCAACCTCCATCTCGAACTTCTCAAAATCTGTCTCTAACTGGAAAAGCTTTGAGTCTTTTACCTGCGATGTACCTTCATGAGTAACTTCAAGAAGATTATATATATCATACACAGTTTCACATGCATACACATGATTAAATTCAGTCCCATCTAACACGCAGAATAAGGTGTTCATTGCCTTCGCGTTATTCTTACAGCGAAGCTTATCAACTTCATCCCATTTATCCTTGGGTTTTTCCATTGTGACACTTCCTACTATGGTTATAGGAGAAGTGTAGCATGTTTCTACCATGCCCAAAACATCGATATCTAGAGCTATTAGAAAGCACCACATTCGATCTTTCCAATAGTTGTAGTCTGTGCCCGTGACTAAGGGAGGTCTACTTATACCTTGCCCCTCAGAAAACACTTGAGTGTTTTGCACCATTACTCCCGGTGATGAAGCCAATTTCGGAGTAACCTAATCTGATACCAAGTGTTGGATTGTACGACGCCCTTAGGGGGGGGTGAATAAGAGTTAATTAATTTTTTATTAAACTGAACAAACTTTACTTGGTGAATAAAACAATGCAATTAGAAATGAAGTCTAACTTTTCATAAGCAAACTTAAACACCATGAAATGTATACCAACAAAAACAATAATAATATATTTTAAACGTGCTAAATCTGAATACAAAGTATCTCTATAGAGCTAGAGATAAGGCATATAAAAAAAATACAATTTACTTATGTTTTCGTCGGTCCTTCTACCAAGAACCGACAGGATAAAGCATATCTATTCCTAGATCTTGCTTCTAGCCTCCCCTAGATCTACCACAATCTAGACGCTGCACACAAGGAAACGATTTCTCCCTAAGCCACACAAGGACTTGGACTCCACGCAAAAGGCGGCGATTTTCCCCTAAGCCACACAGGTCCAAGAGATGTTAGGGCACACCCTGATGATGGCCTTCACCCTGGTGCTGCAGCAGGGTTTCTTCAGAATGGAGCTGAAGAGGGTGCCTCCCCTCTCCTATGAGGAACTGATGGAGAGGACGGCAAGGGAAGTCGACGTGGAGGCATCGAACCTGGAGTTTGCCCGGAAGTTTTCCAGGTAGGCCACGGAGGAGGAGAAGGAGCCAAGAGGTGGCAGAGGTATGGAGGAGAGGAGAGCTGAGCCCGGGCTGAGGGAACAACGACAACTACCGCAACAATAATAGCCCAGGTGGGGGTGTTAGGAGCTGGATCATAAGCTAGGTTGGAGGCCAGAGTGGCAGGACCCCTTATGCGATGTGCTAGTCATCCAGACATCGGTTGAGAACTTCACAGTCTCCTGGATTCTCATCAACAATGGGAGTTTGGTCAACGTCATCTTCAAGAAGGCATTTGACGCGATGAAGGTGGAGTCCAAGAGGGTGCTGGACTCGGATGGACTTTTGTTTGGGTTCTCAGGGGAGAGGAAGTAGGTTGAAGGAGGAGAGGGACTTTATGTTACTCTGGGGGGGGGGGGAAGTCCCATACTTGCAAGTTCGTCATCATGGATGCCCCCAGCAGCTATGCCATCTTCGGGCAACCTCTCATCAGCATTTTCCGCTGTGTACCCTCGTCCTTCCACTAATGCCTAAAGTTCAGCACTGAGGGGATCCTGGTCTAGGTCTAGGAAGAACCCAAGGTGGCGAGGGAATGCTACATCACTGTCGTGAACTCCATCTCTTGGAAAGAGGGGGGTGAGGAGATTGAGCAGAGGATGGAGGAGGCAAAGCAGGAGGCAAAAGTGGAGATGGAGGTGGTGGAGAACCGCACCCGGGTGGATGTGGCGGAGGAAGCCCAGGAGTCGGTCGAGGCAATGGCCGTAGAGGAATTTGAGGAGGAGGTCCTTGTCCTAGAGGAAGGGGACATTGTAGAATGGGGTGAGAAGTACAGGCTGGAGGTGGTGGAGATGGTAGTGGAGATAGAGGTTCTCACCCTTAGAGGTAGGGTGGAGAAGATTCGCATCAATGGGGAGCTGACCCCGTAGGACCAGGGCAGGATGCTGGAGTGAATCCGAAAGAATGTGGATATCTTCGCCTGG
Organism: Platanthera zijinensis; assembly: GCA_039513925.1. Lineage (NCBI taxonomy): Eukaryota > Viridiplantae > Streptophyta > Magnoliopsida > Asparagales > Orchidaceae > Platanthera > Platanthera zijinensis. The sequence goes on along the minus strand of CM077079.1, from coordinate 243,830,296 downwards.
AATGCCACAGAGATACTGGGGATTGATGCGGAAATCGCCTGCCACTGCCTCAACCTGGACCTAGAAGCTCGTCTCATACAGTAGAAGAAGAGGTCCATCGCAAACAAGCTGACTGAGCCCATCAGGGAGGAGGTGGCCAAGCTTCTCAAGGCTGGCTTTATATCCGAAATACAATACCCCGACTGGGTCTCCAATGTAGTAATGGTTAAAAAAGGAGATGGCCAGTGGTGTATGTGTGTTGATTTTTCTTTATTTAATAAGTCATGCCCTAAGGACTGTTATCCCTTGCCTCGGATCGACCGTTGGTTGACTCAGCCGTCGGTTTTTCTATAATGAGCTTTTTTGATGCTTTTTCAGGTTACCACCAGATCAGAATGCACCCTCCCGACATCAAAGATGTCTCCTTCATCACAGGGGATGGGTGTTATTGCTACATAATGATGCCCTTTGGGCTAAAAAATGTAGGGGCGACATATCAAAAGATGATGGATAGGGTCTTCTGAGAACAGAAGGGGAAGAACCTGGAGGTGTATGCAGATGACCTCATGATCGAGAGTCGAGACATGGACTCTCACCTCCGAGACCTAGAGGAAACCTTCACCACCCTGCGCAATTACAAGATGAGGCTGAACCCCTTGAAGTGTGTCTTCGGGGCCAACAGGCGTAAGTTGCTGGGTCACCTTCTCACCCCCACGGGGGTGGAGCCAAATCCTGACAAGGTCCGAGCGATCATAGAGCGGGGATCACCTGGTAATGCTAAATAGGTGTAGCGGTTAACAGGGAAGCTAGCAGGGTTGAGCAGGTTCCTTTCCCGGGCTGGGGAGAAGTGCTCTCCCTTCTTCAAAGCGTTAAGGGGAGGAAAAAAGTTCGAGTAGACTAGGGAATGCGAGGAGGCGTTCCAAGCCTTAAAGAGGCAGTTGACTCAGGCCCCCCTGCTCCAAGGGCCGAAGGAGTGGGAGGACCTGTTTTTATATCTTGTGGTCGGAGCAAAAGCCTTGTGCTCCGTATTGGTCTGGGAAGAGGGGAAGAAATAGTTACCCATATATTATGTGAGTCGGGTCTTGAGGAAGGCATAGCTTTGATACCCCATCTTGGAAAACTAGCCTTCACTCTAGTCATCTTGGCTCGAAGGATCAGACCCTACTTCCAGGCACACTCAATCCGAGTGGTAACTGACCACCCCCTCCGCAACATATTTGAGGGGGTGGAGCATTCAGGCAGGTTGGCTAAGTGGTCGGTGGAACTAAGTGAGTTAGATATCTCCTTTGTTCCCCGCCTCTCGATCAAGGTCCAAGCAATGCCCGACTTTCTGGCTGACTATGTGGTCGAGGTGGCAGAGGAAGAACTCACTCGACCAGTTCCATGGAAGGTGAAGGTAGATGGTGCTTTGGGGAGGAATTCCCTAGTGGTGGGAGTAATCTTAGAAAGCCCACAAGGAACAAGAATCGAACAAACGGTGGTGGTGCACTTTCCCATCACTAACAACCAGGCCAAATATGAGGACGTAATTGCAGGATTATGCCTGGCCAGGGAGCTGGTTGTACTTGACGTGGAGGTCCTCACCGACTCCATGGTTGTATCTTCCCAGATCAATGGGGAGTTTGAGGCAAGGGAGCCTACCCTCCAGTTATATTTAGCAAAAGTGAAGGGGGTCATCGACATGTTCCAGACCTTCTCCATCCGACACGTGTACAGGGAGGAGAACGAGCAGGTGGACCAACTAGCAAAGCATGGTACCCAGGTGGGGGGTACCATCACTGACCTATTCAGCCCTTCCATTCAAGAGGGAGAGCTGATGGAGGTGGATCAACACCACTCGTAAATGGACCCATTCACAACCTTCCTTTCCACAGGGGAGTATCCGGAGGGGATGGATAAAAGGAAATTCAAGTACAAGTCAGCGTACTATCTCATCTGCAATGGACAGCTATACCGAAAGACCCTCTCGGGGATGTTGGCATGTTGCATGACCGAGAGGGAGGTCCAGAGGATCTTGGAGGAGGTCCACTCCGGGGAGTGTGGGAGTCACTCCGGGAGTCGGACCCTGGAAGGAAGGATTGTCAGGCAAGGGTATTTTTGGCCTACCTTGGGCACAATGCAAAGGAATTTACGAAGAAATGCCACAAGTGCAAGTTGTTTGCCCCCTCCAACTACAACCGGCCTAGTGCCTCAGAAGTATCACGGCCCCTTGGCCCTTCGCCATCTGGGGAATGGACTTGGTAGGGCCTTTCCCTCAGGCTAGCGGGCAAAGGAGGTTCCTACTTGTCATGATAGACTATTTCTCTAAGAGGTTGGAGGTGAAGCTGCTGGCTAAGATGAACTCCCAGGTTATCAGGAATTTTGTGTGGGGGAAGATCATCTGCCGGCACGGGTTGCCGCAAGCCACTTTCACAAACAAAGGACCTCAATTTTCCAACGCCGAGTTCATCAGCTTCTGCGGGCAGCTCAGGATTGATCTCAGATTTGCCTCGGTCCATCACCCTGGGAGCAACGGGCAGGTGGAGGCTGCAAACAAAATTATAGTGAACCTCCTGAAGAAAAAAGTTGAAAACTTGAAGGGTAGTTGGGTGGATAAGCTTCCCTCAATTCATTGGGCCCTGAGAACCACTCCCAACATGGCGACATGGGAGACCCCCTTCAAGCTCTACCACAGATGCGAGGCAGTACTCCTAGTAGAGTTCGAGGTCCGGACACCTCAGGTGGTTGAGGCGGAGGAGGGCAGAGAAGAATGACGGGTTGAAAATGAAGAAGAACTATGAATCTCCCTTGACATAGTGGAGGAGCTATGTGATCTCTCTGCCATCCGATTGGAAGAAGTAAATAGAAGAATGTCTAAGTACTTCGACAAGCACGTCAGGGTCAAATAGTTTGTGGAAGGGGACTTGGTCCTAAAAAAGGTTGATGTGGCATGAAGATCAGCTGCCGTGGGAAAGCTCAACCCAAACTGGGAGGGTCTATACATTGTAAAAGAAGTGTTGAAATCAGGAGGGTATCGCCTCCGGAATGTGGAGGGCGAGACCCTAAGTCTCACCTAGAGTGGTGATGACTTGAAGCGTTTTTACCCATGAGCCATGTAAGTGATGTCCTTTTTCTAGTGGAGCCTCTTGTTATTCAAATCTTTTCCTATAGTAATTCGCAAGAGCAAGTAAAGAATTCACTACCCAGACCCCGAGCAGATCCCGCTGTCAGGCTCTCATCTAGCTGGCAGGGCTGTATGTCACTCGAGAGAGTCTACCCAGACCCCAAGCAGATCCCGCTACCAGGCTTTCATCTCACTAAAAGGGCTGGATGTCACTCAAGAGAGTCTACCCAGAACCCAAGCAGATCCTTTTGCTAGGCTCTCATCTAGCTAGCAGGGCTGGATATCACTCTAGAGAGTCTACCCAGACCCCGAGCAAATCCCGCTGCCAGGCTCTCATCTAGCTGGCCAGGCTGGATGTCACTCAAGAGAGTCTACCCAGACCCTGAGCAAATCCCGCTGTCAGGCTCTCATATAGCTAGTAGGGCATGATGTCACTCGAGAGTCTACCTAGACCCCGAGTAGATCCCACTTCCAGGCCCTCATCTAGATGGCAAGGCTAGATGTCACTCGAGAGAGTCTACCAAGACCCCAAGCAGATCTTGCTGCCAGGCTCTCATCTAGCTGACAGGGCTGGAAGTCACTCGAGAGATTCTATCCAGACCCCGAGCAGATCCCACTACCAGGCTCTCATCTAGCTGGCATGATTGGATGTCACTCGAGAGAGTCTACTCAGAACCCCGAGCAAATCCCGTTACCAGGCTCTCACCTAGCTGGCAGGGCTGGATATCACTCGAGAGAGTCTACCCAGACACCGAGCAGATCCCACTGCAAGGCTCTCATCTAGCTGGCTGGGCTGGATGTCACTCAAGAGTCTACCCAGACCCTGAGCAGATCCTGCTGCCAGGCTCTCATCTAGCTGGCAGGGCTGTGATGTTTTTAGTTATCTACCTAAATCACCTAGAGGGGGGGGGGTGAATATATGAGGTCTGCGCCTTTTTGTGGAATAAAAACTTGAAAGAACGGAGCGCAAAAAATAAACAAACAAGCCACAGAAGACATAAGATTTATCGTGGTTCCCCAACTTTGGGTACGTCTACTCTCCACCTCACCGATCTAGCACAACGCTAGACTCGGCTACTTCACTATTATCTCATATTAAAAACCAATCCTACAACTCGAAGCAACGCCCCTACAACTCTGAGTAAAAATGCTCCTACAAAAATCTCAGAGAACAAAGCTCCTACAACTCCGAGAAGAATCTCCTACAAGATTAAACTGTTGTACAAAAAAATATACAAACAGAAATTATTCTAGATTTCGAGACTTCAGCCTTTCTTCCTTCTTAAAACTTGAAGCTCTATCAGAAATGAATCAAATAAGACTGCGGAGAAATCTCTGGATCTGAAAGCTTAGGATCAGCACGATCAAGAAATAGATCTGTAGAAGTTGAACACCTTGATCGGTTGATGCCTTCTTATTCTGAATCACTTGGATCGAAGAAGAACGATCGACGAGAATGACGATGAACAACGGAGGCCTTCCCAATTTAGAATGAATAATACGATTAAGAAAACTAGATTTCATGTTGTTAGGGTTAGTTAATTTTGATAAGACCTTTTATAGGACTTGCCTAACAGTCATAATCATAAATGACTGCACACGTGGACTAATAAGAATCGAGATTAAATTTGAAGACATTTCCTTCTGGACTTAACAAAAATTCAGGAAATGAAATTTATTACTCGAGTAAAGAATAGACTACTAGAGAACAACATTAGTTTCTCGAGAAGAAGGTATAAGGTTCTCGAGAACAAGTCCTTAAGGAAGACACAGAAATGAGATCTAGCTTCTCGAGAAATAACTTCTATTACTCGAGAAATATATAAAGTCTTCTCGAGAACTAACTGGACTTCTCGAGAACAAATAAACTTCTCGAGAACTAACTGGACTTCTCGAGAATAGATAAACTTCTCGAGACTTAATTGGACTTCTCGAGAACAGATAAACTTCTCGAGACTTAACTTCTTACTCGAGTGCTAAACTTCTACTTTCTCAAGATAAGGCTTGGCCTTCTCGAGTAATGATTTCTATTACTCGAGTACAAGACTTTGAAAAAATTCTGAGGAGTTTTAAGTTAACTCGAGAAGGAGGTAAGTCTTACTCGAGTACTATATGGCTTTCTCGAGTACTAAACAAAGCCTTCTCGAGAATAAATTCTACTATTCAAAAACTACAGTGAGCAGACTCGATAAATTTCTCCAACACTGCTCGAGTATAAAGAGGTCCTTCTCGAGTAATGGACTTAGAAAAATTTTCACTTTCTGAAAAAAGTTTTTCTTCAAGGTATTCAACAACTATTCTTTCTTCCATTACTTTAGTACTTTGAAAATGAAATGTGTCCCAATAAAAAGGCTACACATGAGTCAGCACCATGGGTCATATAATGAGGGATTACATTGTATGATCCTGTGTTTGGTGACTCATTATAGACTGACATTTGTCTACACTTGGCCATTATAACCTGCAAACACTCAGCTTGAAAAGAACATCAAATACAAACTTAATTCATCTTAGTTCAAGGGTGACTTCATACAAATCTAGGTTATTTTGTATACAATAACCAACAATCTCCCCCTATTTATAGAAGTCAGAACCCTCTATACTAAGGTGAATTACATCAAGATAAACAAAACAAAATGATTAGTAAATAAGGTAATAATGAGAAATGCTAAGCAATGAAAAAAATCAGATCATCAAAATTAAAAGATTTATATTTATAGATATTGTCCATGAAAAATCCAAATCTACAAAATCTCATAAAGTAATCTACTGATCATCTTCAATTTCTACTTGCTCTGCTGATGTTGCTGCCTGTCTTTTTTCTCTTGCTGCCTCTTTTGATAACTGTAAGGTTTAGGATAATACTTGGCAGGTTTGGAAGGATCCTTGGGGTTGTTCTTGCTATACTCTCTATCATATAATCTCTTCTTAGTAATAGATTTCTCATACAAGTCCCATTCATGGGAGCTGTAATGAACATTTCTATTTTCATTAAAATCAATAACAAGTTTTAGAGTATCAAGAATTAGAGACTTCGAGGTTGGGCTCCATATCTCAGAAAATTCTCTTACATCCTGCTTTGGCATAGGTGTAGATCTGCTTGCAGAAGCACCATCACCATACTTTTTTTTTCTTATGAGATGGAATTTGTAGAGGAGGAATCTGATGCATTTCTTGATCTGACCCAACTTGAGAATATTCTATAGGAGGAGCTTCTTGATCTTCTGGTCTATAATAGAATGTTGGCATTAGGGCAGAAGGTTGCTGAGCAATATGATTGAGATGGGGGGGGGCAGGAACAACATTTGGATCTATTTGTAATTCATGGAAAATTTGGTTGTGCATCCAAACTGATGTATCATATGTGTGAAGTTTTACCTCATGAATATGGGCATGTACTGTTGCATTCATATCTTTATATTTTGCTTCCCAAAGAGTCTTCAAGTTATTATCAAATTTTTCTAGATATTCCTTGAATAAATTCTCCCCCTTTCTGACTTCTATAGATAGAGTGTTGATGGATTCCTCTTTGAACTTTCCAACTTCTTCACAGGTCTTGAAGTTATGCTCTTGAGCCTTCTTTTCCAATTTAATATGATTATTTTCCAGAGTTACTGATTGGTCCATTACCTTACCAATGCTGGTAATGGTGTGGTCTAGGGTTTTCCCACCTATTTAGAACAGGTGTTTGAGCTCATCAGTGTTGTGCTGAATCTCAGCAAATACTCTGCTCATTTCTTGCTCAAGAGCAGTGAATTAATCTATGACGGCCTTGAGAGATTGATCAAAATACTCTCTATGCTATTTTAGCATGAATTCAATCTTACCAAGAATGATATCTGCAGTATGTACTTCAGCTTGAGGAGTTGGAGAAGGAGGTACTATTGGAGCTGTCCAGGGAAGTATTTATTCAATAATAACTGAGCTCTAGGCTCTAGTGGTATGAATCAGGACATATCCTTCCTCACCAAAAATGGTAGGAAGGGAGAAGTCTAGGCTTTTTAGGGGAGCTTCAGCTGGTTCAGGTGTTAATTCTTTTTCATCAAAAATCAAAACTATCTCTTCTTCATGCACATCTGCAATAGGATACTGTGGGTGAGGAGATTCTGGTTCAGAAGGATGGTCTGATGGAGATGGTTTTGGATGAGGGGATTTCTCTAAATATAGAGGGGAAAGAGGTTCTTTGGAAGTGAGTTACTCAATCATTCTGTGGATATCATCTTCTATAGATAAAACCTGTTCATCAACTTGGGCATCTGTAAGAATTTCTTCATCAGGAAGATCAATATCAATAAGACCTAAGTCCTCTGGTTGGGTAGAAATGTTCTCAACAATAGCAGATGGAGCAACATCTGAAGGAAGATCAAAATGACTTGCCTATGGGATTGTAGGAGCAAGCTCCCCCTCAGCAGCTGTACCTAAAGTGCCAGCCACTTGATATAAAGGGGAAGATGGAGTCCTGTCCTCATCCTCTTGGAGATCATGGAATTTGATAACTTGTGCAGGGTTTTGAAGCTTGAGTTCCTGTCTTTGAATGAAAGAGATGGAGAATTTTTTCATGTGATGCAAGGAAGTACCTTTAGAGAGATCAAACACTTCTGACTTGAGTTCATGTAGGAGAAGAGAGACAATTCTGCCAAAATTTGGTGCCTTGATGTTGTCCTTGATTTTATCAAAAGTCATCATGCCCCACTGAAATTTCTTCCTGCATATCACTGCTGTCATCATGTCAAAGAATTCATTTGTGATGAAGCTAATCGAATTAGTGTAGCATAGAAGGATTTTTCCAAGTATATCTACAAGCAGCTTGCTCTCTGCATAGAGGTTAGGGCGGCGAATAATGCATACACCAAAAAAGACACCACAAAATCTACATGTCCGTTTGTAATCATAAACATTTAGGTCATCTTCTTCATCAATGATAGGCAACCGAAGGATCTTGGAGACGATTGGGGTAGTTAGCTTAACCTTGATTCCACAAACCTTAGACTTGAGAATCTTCCCATTCCTCTTCAATTTAGCATTCTGGAAGAATTCCTGAACATTTGGAAGTAAAATTGAAAGTATCTACTGTCAACCTAATCCACCTATAGGGGGGGGGGAATAAGTGTATTACAGTCTTTTGCGGAATTAAAATAACCTGCACAATTAAGCAAACAGAACACAGAAAACACACAAAGAATTATAGTGGTTCCCCGATTTGGGTACGACCACTTTCCCCCTTCGACCTATCTCCCACCAAGGGACGACTCGGTCACTTCTTCAAACGGATTGAAATCCAATCCTCACACTAGGAGCAACGCTCCCCTAACCATGGAAGGAACCCTTCCTACAATGGAGTCACAACTCCACCCCAACGGGTTGCACCCAACCCTTTCAACTAGGAATGAAAATTCCTTTACAACAAAATTGAATGTAAAAGAAAATACAAACAATGCTTTGGAGATTCCGATGTCCTTCTTTGTTCGTTGAAGCTAGAATGAAAAGTACGAAGAGTCCACTACCGGATTTCTCACATTGAATGGATCTTGTCAAGATCGGCGGCGGTAAGTAAGTGCGGCGGCGATTCTATGTAGATCCAAACTTCTTGATGAAGCAAGCTAGGTCTTCGAACGATCTCAGTCGGATCAAACGTCTCAACTGATTTGGAAGGGAGAATAAGTCTCGTTCACTAAATCGGAAGACAAGAGATCTCGAGAGAGATACGTGAGACGGGCTACTTACCTCGGATCTTTCGCCAGACGATCAGAGAAGATCTGAGATCAGCGGCGGCGGCGTTCTTGCGAGCGGAGACAAGCTTTCGGTGATTTTGCGATCGGCTAGGTAACCGTTGGCCTCTTTCATATTTCCGTGAATGTCTGTCTCTGGAGGTTCAAAATACGCGTATATTTATACCAGGAGCCAACCCTAATGACCATTGTGGGGCCCACGAGAAGAAGCCCTAGCCTTGGCCGAAACAGCACACGATAGCTTGGTTCGGTCCAGCAAACGGAGAAAAAGTGCCTAAGTCAAAATCAGAGGGAGTCGTTGGTGATTCCCGTCGATGTCGGCGGGAATCGCTTATGAATCCCGTCGATTCTGCCTTGGCAAAATTTCTTTTTGAAACCTGTCAGCCGGAAGAAGTCGGCGGGAGATGCTAACTGATTCTCGTCGAATCAGCGGGAATCACTAACGATTCCCATCAAAGTCGGCAGGAATCGCTAGTGATTCCCATCGAAGTCAGCGGGAATAACTAGTGATTCCCGTCGATTTTGACTTGGAAGAATTTTCTTTCTTCCTTCTTTTGATGACTTGGTCTTTGACCCATCTTTGCTCCTTCTTCTGCTCTTGATCTACCTTGACCCTGTACTTGAAAATGAGTACACTCTAATAGAGAGAGCACACATGAATCAACACACTGATCTATGCAATGAGGGATTACGTTGTGCAGACCCGTGTATATTGACCCACTGCACCCTGACATTGGCGTGTACTTAGCATGGAATAGCTGCAAGTACAACTTGATAGAATTGTCAAATACATTGTCAATTCAACTTAGCTTGTTCAGGGGCTTCTTTAAATCAGGTCCATTGTGGATGTAATACCCAACAATCTCCCCCTATTTGAAGAAGCCTAAACCCTACAAGCTAAGGTGAATAGAACAGATGGGAATGAAAATCATAAAATAAAAATGTAGTTGAGAGTGAAATTCATTACCATTTTCCTGAGAGCATACTCAGCATTAGCAGCCACCTTAGCCTTACCTTAGCCGAGAGGGTAATCTCCCCCTTTTTGGCTTCTACAAATCTAGGACGTCACTTGGAGCAAAATGCTCCCCCTCAGTTCTTCCAACCGTGCCCGATCTTGAGTTCCTAGCAGATTCTTCCCCTTGATCCAAGACCCTTGAGCCCTTTAGTCTTCAATATTCATAGTTAAACATGCCGAGTTCAGTTTTGAAGAGACTGAACTTGGCCTCGTTTAGGGGTTTTGTGAAGATATCTGTAATCTGCTTATCCATGTGGACATAACAGAGAGATATATCTTTGTTTTCCACATGCTCCCTAATAAAGTGGTAGCGCACTTCAATATGCTTTGTTCTGCTGTGCGACACTGGATTGTTCGCAATTGCTATTGCGCTCGAGGAGTCGAAATACATAGGAACTTCTCTGAATTGCAAGTCATAATCTTCGAGTTGATTTCTGATCCATAGAAGTTGTGCGCAACAGCTGCCTGCTGAGATGTACTCAGATTCAGCCATAGAGGTTACGACATAGTTCTACTTTTTACTGTTCCACGATATAAGCCTTCTTTCTAGGAATTGGCACGTCCCGGAAGTGCTTTTCCTATCATCCATGCTTCCTGCAAAGTCAGCATCTGAAAAGCCTATCAGTTTGACATCATTATTTCTTGGGTACCACAAGCCAAGATTTGGTGTACCTTTAAGGTATCTAAGAATCCGCTTTACAGCGATGTAATAAGATTCCTTAGTGTTCACCTGATATCTGCATGTGGAAAACATAATATCCAGTCTACTAGCAGTAAGGTAGAGCAGGGATCCAATTATGCTTCTGTATTTGGTTTCATCAAAAGGTTTCCCTTTCTCATCCTTGTCCAGAGACACAGTGGATCCCATTGGAGCCCTCATAGAGGTTGCACTCTCCATTCCAAATTTCTTGAGGAGTTCATTTGTGAACTTCGTCTGAGAAATGAAAATTCCATCCTCAGACTATTTCACTTGAAGTCCCAAGAAATACTTTAGCTCTCCCATGCTGCTCATTTCAAACTTTCCTTGCATAAGTTTAGAAAACTTCTTGCAAAGATTATTGTCCGTTGAGCTGAATATTATGTCATCGACATAGATATGCACCAGCAAAATCTTGCCTTTGACTTCCCGAAGAAATAATGTCTTATCTATTTTTCCTCTCGAGAACTTGTTCTCAAGAAGAAAACTAGACAGAGTCTCATACCAAGCTCGAGAAGCTTGTTTTAAGCCATATAATGCTTTATTAAGAAAGTAAACATGATTAGGGAATGTTGGATTAACAAAACCTGGGGGTTGCGCGACATATACTTCCTCTTTTAAATTTCCATTTAGAAAAGACGATTTCATGTCCATTTGATAGACAATGAATCCTTTGTGAGAGGCATATGCAAGGAACAATCTGATCGCTTCGAGCCTTGCAACTGGTGCAAAGGTTTGGTCGAAGTCAATCCCCTCCTCCTGTCTATAACCTTGGGCCACCAGTTTGGCCTTGTTCTTGATGATGACACCGTGTTCATCCAATTTTTTTTTGAAGATCCACTTAGTGCCGATCACATTCTTTTTCTTTGGTCTGGGAACTAGCGTCCAGACGTTGCATCGTTCGAATTGATGCAGTTCATCTTGCATTGCCAATATCCATGACGCATCTTTATTCACTTCGTCGAACTTCTTTGGCTCAACCTATGATAGAAAACTTAGGTGCAGAATCTCGTTAATTGTACCTCTGCAAGTTCTGACACCGTCCCGAGGATCTCCTATGATCTGATCTCTTGGGTGATCCCTCACATGTCTGAGCTCTAAGAGTCTGGCATCAGGACCTCCAACAGTTTCTCGGGCTCCTCCCTCTTCTGGGAGAATTTCTCCATCCTGACCGTCATCTTCTCCAGTTGGCGTTGAGGTGGAGACCTTGACGTACTTGGGAGTTTCATCTTTAGCAGTCTCATCTAGACTTAGTTGTTCAAGCCTTGCACCTGCATCTTCAAGAATGCCACTGGAAGAATTGCAGTGAAGCAGGCTTCCTTCATCAAATACAATATTAATGGACTCCTCTACCACTAGGGTTTTCTTATTGAAGACCCTATATGCCCGACTATGGCTACTATAGCCCATGAAGATGCCTTCGAAGCATTTTTCTCCGAATTTAGTACATGGGTACTTCCCATTATTGAGTACATAGCATCTGCAACCAAAAATCCTTAGATAGGACATGGTCGGTTTCCTGCCTTTCAATAGCTCATAAGGCGCCTTACGATGATTCTTTTTGATCCAGGCTCGGTTTTATACGTGACAGGCTGTATTAACAGCCTCTGCCCAGAAGTACTCTAGAAGAGAAGCGTCATTCAACATTATCGTAAATGCCTCAATGAGCGTTCTATTCCTCCTCTCCGCAACTCCGTTTTGCTGAGGAGTACGCGGAGAGGAAAACTCATGAAAGATACCATGTTCTTCATAGAATTCTGTCATAGCTCCAGACTCGAATTCTATTCCATGGTCACTTCTGATTTTGACCACGGAGCAGTTAAGTTCATTCTGAATCTGCCTGATAAAATTAGTGAAGATGTCAAATGTATCTGACTTTCGTTTCAAGAAGAACACCCACGTAAACCGAGAGTGATCATCAATAATCACTAGCGTATATGATTTGCCTCCTAAGCTATGAACTTGCACTGGACCGAACAAGTCCATGTGCAGAAGATAAAGACATCTGGAAAAGTCTTTGTCTGCAATGCCCTTAAAGGAAGCCCGAGTCTGTTTGCCCTTCTAACATGCAGGACAAGGGCTATCTTTGATGCACTTAATAGTAAGAGCATCCCTTACTAAATTCTTAGAAAACAACATACTAATAGTTTTGAAATTAATATGTGCCAATCTCTTGTTCCATTGTTCTTAGAGAGATGCACTGTCTTTTGCTACTAGGCAAACGGGGGTAGAAGAGTCTAAGCTAAGAAAATCTAAGAAAAAAATATTTCTGCTCCTAATGCCAGTTAATACCATCTTCGAAGAGGCACACGATATTATCAAGCACTTTTCCTTATAGAACTTAACGTCATATCCTTTATCACACAACTGGCTTACACTGATCAGGTTATGGTTTAACCCTTCAACATATGCCACGTCTATTATAGAGAATACACCGTTGGAAATCATACCATAACTCCAGGTGACTCCTCGATCTGATCCTCCAAAGATGACTTTGGGCCCATTTTCGACTGGGGAGTAATCACGCAACAGGCTTATTGTCCCGGTCATATGCCGGGAACATCAACTGTCAAAGTACCAGATTGGCGTTTTCGTGGCCTTTGGACATACCTGCAAAACAAAATTAGTTTCTCTTAGGAACCAAATCAGACTTGGGTCCTAGATTCCTTGTTAGCACACTCCCCCTCGGTTGGTTAACCCTATGAGTGGTCAGCCTCGCATTGCTAACATAAGGAGTCTCATTGTATCTTGGATTAAACCAGCAATCCACGACAAAGTGACCATCTTTGCCACAGCACCAACAGTCAAACCTGTTGTACCATTTCCTAGGCTCCTGCTTCACCCTTGGAATGGTGGGTCCAGTCGGGGCCTTGGATCTGGAGGTGGAGGTATCATTATGACAGCAGTCACACGATTTCTTCACTTCCTGTTCCTTCAGTATAACATGCTTAGCCTTTGGTGCCTGCTTCCTATTATGACCGCTAGAGAAGTGGCCATAATTCTCCACTTATATTTCCTCATAAGGTGCCTTGAAGACACTCTCACCGTAGTTGCAGGGGAAGGTCCAACCATCATACCGGCTCTTGGTCTTTTCAACTGAGGGGCAGAAGAGGTGGCCATAGGTTGACTCAAAGTCAAGATCATTGCATGGAAAGCTAAGCTTTCGAAATGAAATAAGATCGAGTGGGGCCTTTCCCTTTTCTGCAGCAGAGGTCTTCTTAGTAGCCTTATTTTTCCTCTGATTTCTGTTTCTCCTAGATGATTTACCATGCACAGCCATATGCCCTAAGCCAGCCCCCTCGGCCTGAGCAGAGAATTCATCAACCAGAGGAAGAACGGTCTTGGGCATATAGAAGCTTTTGACAATCTTCCTCTCTGCCGCAAGCTATTCTTCCACCTTGTTGATTTCTTCTTGTTTTTGGTCAAGGAGCCTTAGAGAATCTGAGTGCTCAGAAGTTAGGTCCAGGTGTTCCTATCGGAGAGAAATCAAGCTAGTGATCTCTTCTCTTAGGGACACACCCTCAGCCTTAAGAAATTTGACTTCCTTTTTCTGAGCGCTCAACCTCTTTCAGCACTCTTCGAACGTATTGAGCAGAAGCTCATACTTTTCGAGGAGTTCAGCTTCACGGGCAGATGGACGGTCCTCGTGATCATCTTCAGGAGAGTCAGAGTAAGAGTCAGAGTCAGAGAGAAGGGTGCGATCTTTTACCTTCTCAGTAAATGGGGGACAGTCTCCATTTGAGTCGGAGCGACCCATTAGCCCGAAGTAGGCTTCCTCATCATCACTTGAGTTTGAAGAGTCAGATTCACTCAGTGTCTTTGGCTTTTTTGCAATGTAGCTCCTCTCCTTCTTCTTATCTCTAGAGGACTTGTGCTCCTCTCCTTTCCCCTTATCTCTCTTGCTTTGGTGACAGTCAGCAATGACGTGGCCTGGCTTATTGCATCCAAAGCAGATAATGTCAATAGAATGATGTTTGTTCTGTTTAGACTCATACCTGTCAGAAGAGTAATTCTTCTTCTGAATTCTTGAGGAGGAGCCATCTTTTTTTTCTCTAATTCCTCAACTTGAGGAACTTCTTGAATTCTCGAGTGATGAAGGAGAATTCTTCCTCAGATAGCTCTGAGTCGGATGAGCATGGCTCAGAGTCTTCTTCCTCAGCCTTTCTCCAAGAGCGGGACGAGGCTGCACCCTTGCCTTTCCTTGAGTGATTAGCTTTCATGGCCACAGTCTTTTCTTTGGTTGCGGCCTTATCAGCTTCTTCTTCAGCTTTTCTGGTGTTCAGCTGAAGCTCGTAGGACATTAGCTTCCCAAACAGAATCTGGGGATCAGTTTCTGCCAGCTTGCCAAATTCTATGATGGCGTCGATCTTAGTGTCCCATTCCTTAGTAAGGGATCTAAGGAATTTGTCATTTAGTTCACCATCGGTGAACACTCTGCCATAACCCTTCAGGGCATTGACGATCTTCAGGAAGTTCTCGAAAGTCACTCTGATTTCTTCCTTGGGACCTTGCCTGAAGGCCTCATACTTCTGGTTCAGAAGAGATCTTCGATCATCCCTTACTTCATCTGTGCCTTCCATCAGAATGATCAGGCAGTGCCATATGTCCTTAGCAGTCCTGCAATTGCTGAAATTCTGCATCATGGAATCATCGACGACGCTTACTAAAATGTTTTGAGCTTTCTTGTCTAGTCCGACAAGCACCTTCTCATCCTTATCCATTTCGGAGAGCTTCTTGGGCACCATCTTGGTCGGATCAATGGTGGAGGCCTTAGTGGGGATATAAGGGCCCTCCTCCACTATCATGAAGAGTCGGGGATCGACTGCTTCCATGTAGAACCTGATCCTTTCCTTCCTGATGGGAAAATTCAGCTTGGTGCATACTGGAATCTTTCCTGAATACTTGAGTCCGTCCATTCCTGAGATCTTCTTTCTTCTTGACACTAGACACAGGATCTTACTCAAGGTGTTAACCTTATTGATGAGGAACCTCCATCTGATACCACTTGAAAGTATCTAGTGTCAACCTAATCCACCTATGGGGGGGGGGGGGATAGGTGTATTGCAGTCTTTTGCGAAATTAAAATAACCTGCACAATTAAGCAAACAGAACACAGAAAACACACAAAGAATTATAGTGGTTCCCCGATTTGGGTACGTCCACTTTCCCCCTTCGACCTATCTCCCACCAAGGGACGACTCAGTCACTTCTTCAAACGGATTGAAATCCAATCCTCACACTAGGAGCAATGCTCCCCTAACTACGGAAGGAACCCTTCCTACAACGGAGTCATAACTCTACCCCAACGGGTTACACCCAACCCTTTCAACTAGGAATGAAAATTCCTTTACAACAAAATTTAATGTAAAAGAAAATACAAACAATGCTTTGGAGATTCCGATGTCCTTCTTCGTTCGTTGAAGCTAGCATGAAAAGTACGAAGAGTCCACTACCCGATTTCTCACTTTGAATGGATCTTGCCAAGATCGGCAGCGGCAAGTAAGTGCGGTGGCGATGTTTTATAGATCCAAACTTCTTGACGAAGCAAGCTAGGTCTTCGAACGATCTCAGTCAGATCAAATGTCTCAACCGATTCAGAAGGGAGAACAAGTCTCGTTCAACGAATCAGAAGACAAGAGATCTCGAGAGAGACGTGAGACCAGCTGCTTGCCTCGAATCTGTCGCCGGACGATCAGAGAAGATCTGAGATCAGCGGTGGCGACGTTCTTGCGAGCGGCGAAAAGCTTTCAGTGATTTCGCGATCGGCTAGGTCCTTGTCAGCCTCTTTCGTATTTTCGTGAATGTCTGTCTCTGGAGGTTCAAAATACGCATATATTTATACAAGGAGCTAACCCTAATGACCGTTGTGGGGCCCACAAGGATAAGCCCTAGCCCCGGCCGAAACAGCGCACGGCAGCTTGGTTCGGTCCAACGAACGGAGAAAAATTGCCTAAGTCAAAATCGGCGGGAGTCGTTGGTGATTATCGTCGATGTCGGCGGGAATCGCTCATGACTCCCGTCGATTCTACCTTGGCAGAATTTCTGTTTGAAACCTATCAGCCGGAAGAAGTCGGCGGGAGATGCTAATTGATGACTTTGTCTTTGACCCATCTTTGCTCCTTCTTCTGCTCTTGATCTACCTTGACCCTGTACTTGAAAATGAGTACACTCCAATAGAGAGAGCATACGTGAATAAATACACTGATCTACGCAATGAGGGATTATGTTGCGCAGACCCGTGTATATTGACCCACTGCACCCTGACATTGGCGTGTACTTAGCATGGAATAGCTGCAAGCACAACTTGATAGGATTGTCAAATACATTATCAATTCAACTTAGCTTGTTCAGGGGCTTCTTCAAATCAGGTCCATTGTGGATGCAATACCCAACAAAAATTTTGCACGGGTGTTCCAGAACGAATGAAAGTCCGGCGGCTTCTAATAATAGTAGAACATTGCAGAAATCGCCTGACAGTTCAGCAATACCAGTAGAAACGAGTTCACTGCCGATTCCAACCTTCGACGGAGGAGCCATCTATCAAGAGAGATGAACTGAAGGCTTCTTTCTGAGAGAAACACTAAAGCGGCGGCAAGAGGGCGACGACGATAGAGAAGATGAAGAGTTTCTCTTTTTCTCAAGAAAGGGTTTGAAATTCGGGTGATTTGGATTTTCCGGACTTTAATCTATTTATATAAGTCTTAAATCATGATGATTAAGGAAATAATTATAACATACCTGAAAATATGGCGGTAGTAGAGTCTGGGTGCTAATATAAAAAATTTGAACTTGAGAATGAAAAACGGCATCAGACTTCTCGAGAGGTAGGTCATTTCTCGATAAAAGGCAAGAAAGTTCTAGAGTATAAAAATTCTATCTCGAGAGGAATACCTGAAGTTTTCAAGTATAAAAATTCTTTCTCGAGAGGAAAACCTGAAGTTCTCCAGTATAGAAATTATTTCTCCAGAGGAAAACCTGAAGTTCTCGAGAATCAGATAAGTACTCGAGAAGCATTTCTTGGGAGTCAACTGGTTCTCGAGTACTAATCTATAGTACTCGAGTAATAAATGTCTTCTCGAGAAATGAAGTCTAGAGAAGAATTTTCTTGAATTTTTGAAGTATAGTCCGATCCTTGAACTTTGCTGTGAGACCTTTTTCTTCCTTCTTCTTTGTTGGGCATGCCAAGTTTTGTTTTGAAGAATGAGAACTTGGCCTCGTCCAATGGATTCGTGAAAATGTCTGCAACCTGCTTATCAGTTGGAACATACTGGAGATTGACATCTCCATGCTCCACATGCTCCCTGATAAAGTGGTACCTCGACTCTATGTACTTTGTCCTGCTATGAGAGACTAGGTTTTTGGCGATTGCAATTGTACTCGAGGAGTCGCAAAACATTGGAATGTTCTTGAACTTCATATTGTAGTCTTCAAATTGGTTCTTTATCCATAGAAGTTGTGTACAACCACTACCTGCAGAGATATAATCTGACTCAGCTGTTGAAATTGCGACATAATTCTGCTTCTTGCTGCTCCAGGAGATAAGCCTTCTTCCTAGGAATTGAGAAGTCCCGGAAGTGCTTTTCCTGTCATCTTTGCTTCCTGCAAAATCCGCATCTAAAAAAACTATTAGTTCGCTATCATTACTTCTTGGGTACCATAAGCCAAGATTTGGTGTACCTTTAAGGTATCTCAAAATCTGCTTTACAGCAACGTGGTTAGATTCCTTATAGTTCACTTGAAATCTAGCACACACACATGTTGAAAACATTATGTCTGGTCTGTTGGGTATTGCATCCATAATAACCCAGATTTGCATGAAGCCACCCTTGAACTAAGATGAATTAAGTTGTATTTGATCCTCTATTTTAGTTATGTGTTTGCAGGACTTTATTGCTAAGTGTAGACCAATGTCAGTCTGTAGTGGGTCATAAACAAAGGAGCATACAATGTAATTCCTCATTGTGTGATCCAAGGTGTTGACTCATGTGTAGCCTCTCTATTGGGATACATTTCATTTTCAAGCACTTGGATCAAGAGATGAGATATTGGTGTTGAGCTTTGTTAGAAGAAAAGTTTTCTTAAAAATAGAAATTCTCTAAGTCCTTTTATCGAGTAGACTTTTAGTTCTCGAGAAATAGAAGTTTAGTTCTCGAGTAGTATTTTTGAGAGTTCTCGAGTAGTCAGGAACATTATTCGAGTATTATACTTAGTTCTCGAGTAGTTCCTTAGTTCTCGAGAAACTAAGTTTAGTTCTCGAGTAGACTCCTTCTCTACTTCTCGAGTACTGATTTGTTATATCAGAAAATGTTCTAAGTGTAGTTCTCGAGAACAACTCTTAGTTCTTGAGAAATGCTATTCCTAATTCTCGAGAAACTTTCCTTCTCTCGATAAACCAATTCTCATTCTCGAGTAATCCGTTTCTTTATTCTCGGGAAATTCAGACAGTACTCGAGTACTCAACAGTAAAAGCGTTGAGAGCGCTGAGTGCTAAGACCTGACTCAACACCATTGGCTACCTTTTCTCGAGAAGCAATTCTTAGTTCTCGAGTAGTATTCTTCTTTCTCGAGAACTGAAGTTCCATTTAGCAGAAATGTTGTCTCGAGTAATCCTTTGTCTTCTTCTCGAGTAATAAACATTACTTCTCGAGAAATATCATTCTTCTCGAGAAACGTAAGTCATTTTCTGCAAAAAATTCTATTAAGTCCAGAATGACGGGATTTTCAAATCATTTGATGTGACTGGTCCACGTGTACATCATTAAGACTAATTATGAATGTTAGAGAGATCCTGAATAAAGTTATGTCAATCGACTAACCCTAATACCAAGAATACGAAGGATCTACACACTATCATAATTTCTCAAGTCGCTGAATCCTCTCCGTCTTTCCAAAATGAGACCCGTCGCTGCCGCCGATCTTCATCGTGCAAGAGTTAGGGTTTCCGATTCAAAGGATTCAGATGAAACTTGATTTCCTGATCGTGATAGTTTCTCTTTATCCATCAACGTTCCGATCGGGTGAAGTCAAAAAGAAAATCTTCAGATCTAGTTCTAATCGTGAGTTCTTCTTCAACAAATATGATAAAGCTGCAACTCTCAAAGAAGAAGATCTAGCCAGAACATCTCAAGATTTGAAGATCATTTGTTTGTATTTTTAATTTTTGATTATCAATTCTTATAGGAGATTTTTCTCCGAGTTGTAGGGAGTTTTATCTTCCGAGTGTAGATCCATTTAGATCGAGATTATAGGAACTTGGTTCCGAGACATAGGAATGGTTTTCAATCCGAGATAGTGGAGTAGCGAGTCTAGTGGTTTACTAGATCGGTGAGGGAAAGTGGACGTACCCAAGGTTGGGGAACCACTATAAATCTTTTGTCGTCTGTGATTGCTTGGTTGATTTGTGTGCAAGATCGCAATATTTTTTTTATTCTGCAAATAGACGCACACCTCACCTATTCACCCCCTCTAGGTGATTTAGGTAGACAACTGAACTCTTTCAATTGGTATCAGAGGGAGGTTGGCCATTAAAAGGTTTACACCTTGATCAATTTCCTCTTCAGTTGTCTCTTGAGAATTTGCCAAGCATGGACAAGGGTAAATATTTTGCTAAGCTTCCTCTGTGCACCAAGAACAACTTTCCCATGTGGAAAGAAAGGATTAAATTTTTCATGGAAGCTGTGGATCCCCGGATCTTCATGATTGTTGAAGAAGGTCCTCACGTTCCCATGACCATCTCCACTATAGATCCAACTAAGCAAGTACCTAAGAAATTAATGGATCTAGACAAGGACGAGATTGCACTTGTCTCACTGGATAAGAAAGCTAAAAATATAATAGCAAGTGCAGTCGATGACTCAATGATGCAGAACCTGATTCATTGCCAATCTGCTAAGGAAATGTTGAGATCTCTGTTGGAACCCTTGTTTGGATTTGTGCTAGGTTCACTCTTAGGATGTCTTGACCCCCATGTATAACCAGGGTCTTGGTATAGTCTAAGTTAGTTCCTTTTAGGTTAGGTTTGTGTAGACCAGCATTGCAGTGGACTCAGACTTAGACTCAGAAAGTTTATGTGGATTTTCTATATCAGTCCGACTATAGTCGAACTCAGCTCGATGATCGTCGATCTCCCATCGACAATCTCGAAGTCTTGTACTCTGAACTGAGCTCGACGATCTACGATCTCAGGTCGACGATTTGGTTTTCTCTGTAGTAATCTCTATTCTATGATAGCTGTTCTAAGGTCGACGATCTCTTAACTCAGCTCGATGATCTCTAAACTGGGCTCTACGATTTTATGCTGCTTTCAGTTATGAGTTTTTCAGATCGGTCAAAAGTATTTATTTTTGGCTAATGATCAATTTTTTAAAGGCAAATATATTCTGATAATTAATGCTGTTATTCCCAAGGCTGATAGCCGTATTTCTTGCAGCATTGATTATGGTATTCACAGAATATTTCTTTAGCATATTTTTCGAAGGCAAATATGGAAGTGCATTTATATTGCCAGCATTTCTAGCCGTTTGGGCTCCTAAAGTATTGTAGAATATTATGCACTGTCCAGAGAATTCAAATTCTTGTCGTTCTTTATTCTGACTGAATTTATAATTAAGAATATAATAAGGATATACAAGAGAACAATCAGACAGACAGTCAAAGGATATATATATACAGAAACTTTTCTTCAGCAAGACTGATTATTATTATTACTCTTACTCTCAAGGATTGTTGCTCTGCTGTAATAAGGAAGAAGGAGAACCTTTTCAAAAATCTCTCTTGAGTCTTCTTCATTCCTCAGGCTTCAAGGATTTAAAAAGAGCTCAAATCTTTTTCAGTCTTCAAATCTAAGAAAGCACTACTACAATTTTTGAATACCTACACCCAGGGCCAAGTTTCCTCTTCCTGAATTAATTCTACATCTCAGGGGGAGCTTGGACATTCTCTTCAATCCATATAGTCTTCTCACTTGATTGAGAAAGAGAAGATTTCTTTTAATTTTTCCTTTTACCTCCATCTGTACAGGGTTATCTCTCCCTTCAAAAGTGAACTCTTGGTGATAGGGCACCTGAACAAAAACCTATTAGATTTTTGGCTCCTGATCAAAAGCTCAAAGGGTCTCTAGATCTACCTGAAAGAGATCTTGCCGTGGTAGGGAACCTGAACAAAAACCTGTAGTGGATTCCTACCTGGGTGGTAGAAGAGTGGATGTACCCAGATTTGGGGAACCATTATAAAATTTCTTGTGTCGTCTGGATGCTTTGTGTTTTATTTTTGTGCCGAGCTGTGCTGTGATAGTTTATCTTTCTTTCTCTTTATTATATAAGTATCATTAATTTAATTCTGCAATAAAACTAAACAAAATTTTTATACTTTATTCACCCCCTCTAGAGTAATGTCTATCTATCCCTCACTTTCAATTGGTATCAGAGGGTGTGTTTTTAAGGTTGTACAGGCTTATACCTGAACCTAAGATCTCTGATAGATATTCCTTTTTACTCTACTATTTTTCTATTATACCATGGCACAGTACAAGGATTTTGCAGGCACCAGACCTCCAGTTTGCAACTTGCAAAAGTTTGGAATCTGGAAGGAATGAATCAGACTCTATATGAATTCCATTGATGAAGATATTTATGCTTCTATCTTAACAGGAGTACCTCCACCAGCTGCCCCACCAAGTACTTCCACAGACATGACTGCAGTACCTCCTCCAAACTATAATGATGCATACAAGAAAGCAAATATTGTTGATGAAAAAGCCATGAACATACTGACACAAATAATGTCTGATGACATATTTCAGAAGGTAGCTGAATATGAATCAGCTAAGGCTATCTGGGATTCCTTAAACCAGATGGTTGCAGGATCAAAAGATTAAAGGAAGGACAGGAGAGCTTATCTCATCTCTCAGTATGAGAATTTTAAAAAGGAAGAAACTGAACAAGTTTCTGAGATGTACAATAGACTCAGCATCATTGTTAATGAGCTTAAAATGCTTGACAAAGACATCTCAGTCACATAATTAAATGACAAGATTCTCATGTGCTTTCCCAGCTCATGGGACTCTAGAATCTGGCCTATCATAGAGACCCAAAGCACCCATGAAATGACTACAGAATCAGTTCTAGGAAAGCTGAAATCCTATGAATAGCTGTTAAAGACAAGAGAAGCTGAACTGATGTAGGGTGGGTCGTGACACGCAATTGTTTACGCTAACGAAAAAACCAACATCACAGAACATGAAAATAAAGGGGAGGGCTCCGAACAAAAGCGAAAGAAAAGGGGTCGGTTGGCTCCCAAAAATCGGGACTCGATACCACGTCCTTAGGACCTACCTCTCCAACATGCACACAACTCGCTGTAATCCGGACTCGATACAATGTCCTTAAGACCTACCTCTCTAACAAGCACACAACTCACCGCACCTACATAAGCATTTAAAGTTTCAACTTGAGCCGTTTCAAATGTAGCAAATGCTTTATTTAGGAGCAGCGAAAACTTCAAAAGGCGATCGAGTTCAAGTTGAGATAAAATCCCTTGTTAACAAAAAGAGTGTAAAACTTGGAGAGCAAGTCAAGGCTAGGCCTAGTTTGCTCCCGCAATGGATCTTCCAATCCAGAATACAAGAGATTCAACAATAATGAAATCGAATCAAACTTGCGAGCGATGTATTAAAAATCACGGAAAAGACAGTTCGAATATAACCTCCACAAATCTCACAAGAAGAAAACACTAGAGAAGAGAGGGATTACCCAACCAAGAAGATCAAACACACAAGATAAATGGGAGAATCACTCTCTCCACGGAACCACCAGCTTCACACCGAATGGGGCTGCAACCTTCTTCCTCGGAGTTGCACCGATGGAATCCATGCCGGAGTCGCACCGAAAGGGATGAAGATCACAAGGGGGGGGGGGGGGGTGGCAAGAGGGAGACCTCCTTGGCCGAAATTTCAAAAGAGTGAAGGTAGGTTTTTTTTCTTATTTAATGCTTTAACTCATCATAATAGCCTCCTTATATAGGAGTTACAAAACACATCCAACCGTCCAAGATGGAGATGAAATCTCATCCATCCGGGTGGTTAAATACACACAAAATATTTAAATGAAGGAAATAAAAATAATACAAGTCCTCAAGTGAATATAAAATTATTAACCAATTATGGAATAATTTTATATTCACAAATAGTTAAATAAAATACTAAAACAAAATATTTTAAAGAAATTTATCTTCAAGTGGGCTTAGCATGCCACGGACGGAGGTTGTAACACGGGATTCCGTTAGCATCATCATTACGCCTAAAGTCTTTATGTTGTAGCGTCTCGGCAACCGGGTCATCATTAGGTAGCATCGGGGTGGGGGGGCCATCAATCCTCCCCCACTCAAAATCACGTATCTCTGATGCGTGGTCCGAGAGATAGCGGCGGAGAAGCTCGACATCCAAATGTTGAAGCTCAGTTACGAGGAACCATGAGTCGCCTGAAGAGGGGCGGTCACGCCAACAAATGAGGAAGCGGTAGGTAGCACCATCAGGAGTAGTAAGTGGCTCAGCAGCGAGAATCACATCTGGAGTGAGAAATGTCTTCGGGAACCTGGGAAATATGTCAGTAGTAGGAATAAAAGAAGGAAACTTACCATCCGATGTTATACCTGCGGGGACCGAAGGAGAGAGATCATCTGAACTACCACTCCCCAACCCATCAGAATTTTTAGTGGAGGGAGGAGACGACCAAGAATCCAACTCTTGCGGAGGCGAAACAAACGACGTCAAATCCGAGACATTAAAATTAGGGGAGATACCCCAATCAACAGGCAAATCAAACACAAAAGCGTTGTCACCTAGCTTCTTTATAATCCGAAAAGGGCTGGCGCGCTTTGGTGCTAACTTTTTAACGGTGCTAGTTGGCATTCGTTCGGGAACTAACCGGACTAAAACCAGATCTCTGACTTTAAAGTGTGACACCCTCCTATGTAGATTAGCGTGCGTTTGATAAGACTCGTATTGATCAGTCAAGGTAGCTCGTATACGTGCATTTAAGTCATGAATATGTTGGGCGAAGGATTGTGCAAACTGACTTGTTTTGTACGTTGGAGGCAATGGGACCAAGTCAAGCGGCACAGGGGCCTTGTACCCGTGAACAATTTCATTAGGAGACATACCCGTGGACCTATTTTTTGAATTATTATAGGCCAATTGGGCATGTGGAAGAAGTAAATCCCAAGTGCCTTTGTGATCGCTCACTAGACATCTAAGAAGATTTCCTAGGCTCCTATTGACTACCTCCGTCTGCCCATTTGTTTGCGGATGATAAGCCGCGGAGAATAGTAATTTTGTTCCCATAAGAATCCACAAGGTTTTCCAAAAGTAGCTAGTGAATTTTACGTCCCTATCCGAGTCAATAGTCTTCGGTACTCCGCGGTGACTAACGACGTCCTTAAAATACAGCTTCGCTATGTGAGAAGCATCGTTGGTCTTACTACATGGAATAAAATATGCCATTTTGGAGAACCTATCCACAACGACGAGAATAGAGTCGTGACGTCGAAGGGTGGGGGGAAGGCCTAATACGAAGTCCATGCTCACGTCTTCCCACGGTACGGACGGGATAGGTAGTGGGGTGTACAAATCTACATTGGACTTAGTACCCTTAGAAACTTGACACGTACGGCAACTTTTCACTACCCTCCCAACCATCGCCTTTAGTTTAGGCCAATAGAATTTCTCCTCTATGAGCGTAATCATTTTGTCTCTCCCAAAGTGTCCACTCAAGCCACCACTATGTAACTCCTAAATGATGTGGAGTTGCAAAGAGGAGCGAGGGATACACAATTTCCCGTGCTTGAATAGATAACCGTCCCTAAGTGAAAAGGCCGTGATGGTCGTGGGAGAGCTATCCTGGGCAGATAAATATGTCTCCTGAAAATCAGGGCAAGTGTTGTATTCATCCTTTATGCGCTCGAACCCTACCACGTGGACTTGCATGGAGGAAAGCAAGAGGGTTAGGCGACTGAGTGTGTCAGCGACTCGATTTTTGAACCCCTTAAGGTGCTTAAGATTAAATGTGTATTCCTGCAAGAAGGATACCCATTTAGTGTGGCGCGGGCTAATTTTGTGCTTACCGTTGATGAATCGTAACGCTTTATGATCGGAGAGGATGACAAACTCCTTAGAAAGGAGATAGTGCCTCAAATGATGTAAACACCTAACGATCGCATAAAACTCCCTATCATAATTGGAATAATTTAACTTAGTGTCAGCTAATTTCTCACTAAAATAACTAATCGGGTGACCCTCTTGACTCAAGACACCTCCAATTCCTATGCCAGATGCATCACACGTAAGCTCGAAGACCTTGGTGAAGTCAGGGAGACGCAACATCGATGCTTCAGTCATAAGCTCTTTAGTACGACGGAAGTCAAATGTGGCGGATTTCGTCCATGTGAATTCACCCTTCTTCATGCAGTCAGTAATGGGAGCCATAATGTTACTAAAATCGCGTATGAAACGATGATAGAAGGTAGCTAATCCATGGAAACTACGCACATCCCGAAGGCTAGTGGGCTCGGGCCAGTCTCTAATCACTTGAACCATTCCTGGGTCAACACGAATACCTTCAGAATCAACTATGTAACCCAAGAATTGGACCTTCAAAACATAAAATGTGCATTTCTTAAGGTTTAGGAATAAGGTTTCCTTCCTTAAGGTGGTGAGGATCACTTTGATGTGGGAGATGTGTTCGGCGGGGGAGGTGCTAAAACCTAGGATGTCGTTGAAATATACTACAACAAACTTCCTCATATACGACCTAAAGACGTGCGTCATCATCCAGGAGAATGTGCTGGGGCATTGGATAACCCAAAGGGCATCACCAGCCACTCATACAACCCGTCCTTAGATTTGAATGCTGTCTTCCACTCATCCCCCTCTCGGATCCTAATCTGGTGGTAACCACTCCGTAAGTCTAACTTCGAGAAGATAGTGGCACCCGAAAGGACATACAAGCGGTCATCTAGTCGCGGGATTGGAAATCTATATTTTATAGTAATTTTGTTGAGACCCTGGCTATCAACACACATGCGCCAGGTGCCATCCTTCTTAGGGGCAAGAAGGGCTGGGACAGCACATGGGCTCATACTCGTCCTAATGAATCCCTTACTCAGTAAATCCTCTATCTGGGTTTGTAACTCTTTGTGGGCAGCGTGATTAAGCCTATAGTGAGGTTGGTTGGGTAGGGAAGATTCGGGGATAAGGTCTATGGCATGTTGAATATCTCTAAGAGGTGGCAACGACGAAGGCAGCTCGTCCGGGTAAACGTCCCTAAACTCATCCAACAATACCCGTAGCTCTCGAGGTAAATCATCCAACACGTCACTGTCAGTCTTTGCACTCATGAGAATGAGAGCGTATATCATACCCTTAATGAAGGAATCCTTCATAAATTATTTCCTACAAACTAAACTCAACGCCTTCCTCTTTATAGGGATGGTGGTATCCTTAGCCAACACTACCGGCTCTTTCGGCACAGTTGGTCTCAAGGTGATGGTCTTGCCGTTGAATTTGAACTCATATGTGTTGGCGCGACCATAGTGCGTCACGTCACGGTCGTAGAGCCAGGGGCGGCCTAACAAAAAATGACAAACGTCCATTGGCAGGACGTCGCACCAAACCTCATCCGTGTAGGATTTGAATGACAGGGGGACTAAGCATCGTTGGGTCACTTTAATAGTAACCTTACTGATACAAGCAACCTGATAGGGGGTCGGATGTAGTTCAGCAGTCAAGGACATACACTTAACGACGTTCTCAGAAATGGCATTCACGCAACTACCACCATCAATAACTAGTTTGCAAAGATTCTCGCCACTCTTAAAGATCAGGGAGAATATACTTGTCCTCTTCCAGTCGTCTACGGGACGAGGGGTAGTCAAAATACAATGCATCACCATAAGGCGGTGATCGTCCTCCAAGTCACTAGGGACTCCATCTGGGTCGCTCTCCTCTGCGGCCTCGTATACATAATCATGAGGGTCGGTAGCTTGCTCTAATAAGGCTAGGGATTTCGTCTTTGTTGGGCATTCGTAGGCATAGTGGCCTTGAACTCCTCAAGAGTAACAAGTGGTGTTAGCCTTGCGAACCTTCCCTATAGGGATACGCTCACTCGCAGGGTTCTTGGTGTTCCTAGCGGTGATCACGACTGACTTCGACTCAGTGGATTTGAACTTTCCCTTATCAGGATATGTGGAAGAAGATGCCCCAGTGGTGGACTTGTTCTTCGCATGAGCATAACGGGAGTGAGCCTTAGAGGCTAGGTGTTTTTCAATGTCCAGGGCGGCATTGAAAGTCGTGTTCAAATCCGTATGCCCATATAACGAGAGCTTCCTTTGGATATCGGGGTGAAGCCCCTTTCGAAATCTAGATAAAGTGACTTCGGGGATCTCCCTAAGGTCACATCGCACCATACGGTCCTTAAGTTCACCCATATATTCAGCTACCGACATTGAGCCTTGCCGAAGGGTGGCAAGCTCATCGAACATCTGCGTTCGATGGTACGCGGGGACGTACTGGTCGGTCAACACGTTCTTCATCACCGGCCAACCTATAAGGGGGGCTCCGTGTCCGATTCCTAACCTCCGCTCCTCATTCATCCAAAATTACTTTGCACGACCTGTTAAATTCATCCGGGCAACTTGGACCTTTTGGGGATCCGTCAGGTTGTGCCACTCGAAGTAACACTCCATGTCTACCGTCCAGTTAAGGAAGATCTGGGGATCTCCCATGCCATCGTAAGTGGGGGCATTAATCTTAATGGCCCTCGTGATATCAAACCCTCTCTCGTGGCGGTGTTCTCGATGGGGTGCTCGAGGGGAGTCCTCATCGGAATCCGTATCAGGAGTTGGTTGGCGCCGATTGGGCTGCTCAACATTAATGGGTGGTGGGGGTGGCCTTTCTTGATTTTGAAGGATCTGTGCTAAAATGTTCCTAAGCTCAGTCATTTCGGTACGTAGACCTGGTATAGCCTCTGTGTTGGGATCACCATGCTCTCTCGCAGCCATCCTAGACGTAGACGGTGTCATGTACTTCGTTCCTAGCCTAGTTCGCATTCAGGTTTAGGAAAATTTTGGAAAGATGATTTTTCCTAGGGCTATAGCTATATTTAAAATAGGATATTTTTATAGTTTCCCGATGTGATGAGAATGTAGAACGTTAAAAAATTTTGTTTTTAACTTTTTGCTGAAAATTGCAGATTTTGGAGCGCTATTGGCAGTCCAGAATTTTTTTTGTTTTTTTGTGCGTGCCGACAAGACTAAAGCGAGGACGTTCAATTAGAAAATTGACACAACTGCCTCTGATACCAAATTGATATAGGGTGGGTCGTGACACGCGATTATTTACGCTAACGGAACAACCAACATCACAGAACATGAAAATAAAGGGGATGACTCCGACCAAAAGCGAACTAAAAGGGGTCGGTTGGCTCCCAAAAATCGGGACTCGATACCACGTCCTTAGGACCTACCTTTCCAACAAGCACACAACTCGCTGTAAGTCGGACTCGATACAACGTCCTTAAGACCTACCTCTCTAACAAGCACACAACTCACTGCACCTACACAAGCATCTAAACTTTACCGTTGAGCCGTTTCAAACACAGCAAATGCTTTATTTAAGAGAAGTGAAAACTTTAAAAGGCGATCGAGTTCAAGTTGAGATTAAATCCCTTGTTAACATAAAGAGTGCCAAACTTGGAGAGCAAGTCAAGGCTAGGCCTAGTTTGCTCCCGTAATGGATCTTCCAATCCGGAATACAAGAGATTCAACAAAAATGAAATCAAATCAAAATTGCAAGCGATGTATTAAAAATCACTGAAAAGAAGGTTCGAATACAACCTCCACAAATCTCACAAGAAGAAAACACTAGAGAAGAGAGGGATTACCCAACCAAGAGGATCAAGCACACACGATAAGTGGGAGAATCACTCTCTCCACGGAACCACCGGCTTCACACCGAATGGGGCTGCAACCTTCTTCCTCGGAGTCGCACTGATGGAAGCCACGCCGGAGACGCACCGAACGGGATTGAGATCATAAGGGCAGGAGGCTTCACACCTTAGGGGGGTGGCAAGAGGGAGACCTCCTTGGCCGAAATTTCACAAGAGTGAAGGTAGGTTTTTTTTTTCTTATTCAATGCTTTAACTCATCATAATAGCCTCCTTATATAGGAGTTACAGAACACATCCAACCGTCCAATATGGAGATGAAATCTCATCTATCCGGGCGGTTAAATACACACCAAATATTTTAATGCAGGAAATAAAAATAATACAAGTCCTCAAGTGAATATAAAATTATTAACCAAGTATGGAATAATTTTATATTCACAAATAGTTAAATAAAATACTAAAACATGATATTTTAAAGAAATTAATCTTCAAGTTGGCCTAGCACGCCGCGGACGGAGGTTGTAATGCGGGCTTCTGTTAGCATCATCATTGCACCTAAAGTCTTTATTATAGCGCCTTAACAACTGGGTAATCATCAGGTAGCATCGGGGGGGGCACACCATCATGAACAGCAAAAGACTGCTACACCAATTAGGAAGGAGCAAAATATTGCTTTCAAAGCTTCAGAAGAATCAGAAACTTCTCCATCAAATGAAGAGCTGATGAGTCTCTTTGCAAAGAGATTCTTCAAGATGGGGAGAAAAGAATTCAGAAGGAAATCATCAAGAAGTGATGATAAACCATGGTATGACAAAACCCCTTTTAAAGAGGTTATCTATTTTGGTTGTAGGAAACCTGGACATATTCTTCCAGAGTGTCCAGAAAACAAGCACAAAGAAAGGAGAAAGGAGAAAGACTCCAAGAAAGACTCCAAGTAAGACTCCAGCAAACCATCCTCTTACAAGCACAAGAAGAAAGAGAGAGGGTTTGTTGCAGAAACATGGAGTGACACTGAAGAATCATCTTCCTCCAGTTCTAGTGAAGATGAAGAAGAAGCAAAGGCCAAAGAAATTTGCTTGATGGCGATCAATGCTTCAGGATATGTTTTAGAAGAAGGAGAATCTAAAGAATTTTTAGATTGTGATTAGGTATTGGAAGACTTTGATTTTACTTCTGAAGAATTTAAACATGATTTTAAATCTATGTGTAGTGATCTAATTAGATCTGAGAAGGAAATTAAACTTCTCAGAGATAAATAACTTAACTATGATAGCTTAGTATCAGAAAATCTCAAATTGAAAAATGGAATAGATCTGTGTAATGAACAAATCAATTTTCTGATAATTGAATTGAGTAAAGCAAAACATCTAGAGGAATCACTGAATGTAGAAGTAAACAACTAGTAGAAATTACCAGTACACTTAATGCTAGTCTTAATGGAAGTAAGTTAGGATTAGGTGCATCATCCAGTGAACCACCTATTATTCAAAAAAACCATCTTTCACAACCTATAAAATTTATTTCAGATAAAGGAAAGAAAAATACAGAACAAATTAAAATAGTAAACAAAATGTTAAAACAAGTTGAGATAAATAAAGAAAAACAAAAAGCTAAGTCAGAACAAAAATCGCCGAACCAAGATCGACGATCTCAACATTATTCGTTGAACGACGATCGACGATCTGAGTACCAGAGATTGAGTTTAAACACTCTGCAAATGGGGATCAACGATATCATTATGTATCGTCGAACAGAGATTGACGATCTTGGAACCCAGATAATATCCACTATTATTCTGAGAACCAAGATTGACGATATCAATACTGGTCATCGAACGCAGATCGACGATCTCAACATAAATCGTCGAATCCAGAGCAATCTTATCAAAATTATAATTTCAACAGAAATTTCTATAAGAACTCTAACTCCAAACCTTTCCATCCCTTAACTAACTGGATAATCCCACCCAGGAGATTTCATCCCTTAGGCTATAAAAGTCAACCTGAATACTCTTATATTTCAAGCTTTAAGTATAAAAAGAAGCCAGGACCCAAGGTTGCCTGGGTCCAAAATATATGAGTTGTTATTTTGCAGGTGAAGACCTATCCTACCATATAGGATAAGTGGTATCTGGATAGTGAGTGCTCCTAGCGCATGACAGGAAATAAGTCAAATCTGAGTATCTTCATGGCAAAGCTAGGTCCAAATGTTATATTTGGAGACTCAAGCTTTGGTCAGACAGAAGGATGTGGAGAATTTACACTTGGAGTTGTCACATTCAGGAAAGTGGCATATGTAAGTGGCCTGAAACATAACTTGATATCCATAGGTCAGCTATGTGATGCAGGTTATGAGGTATGTTTCACTTAATCAAAATGTAATATTTCTTTAGATAACAATATTGTGTTATCAGGTATTAGGTTAGGCAATATTTACTTAGTTGATTTAAATTCTGCCTGTTCAGAAATTTGCTTGTTCAACCAGGTTAGCAATAATAATACCTTGTGACATAAAAGGCTAGGAAATGTAAATCTTAAAAATATTGCTATGTTATTTAGGGACAACCTTGTTAGAGGATTGCCTTCTTTCCCCTACAAGAAGGAAAGCCTTTGCAAGGCTTGTCAAGAAGGCAAGCAAACTAAAAATAGTTTTAAATCAGTTAATAAGAGTGATTCACCTAGGATTTTTTATCTGCTTTATTTGGACCTTTTTGGACCAATTGTTGTACCAAGCCTAGGAGGAAAGTTCTATACTTTAGTTGTTGTAGATGACTTCTCTAGGTTCTCTTGGGTTTTATTCTTGAGAAATAAGTCTGATAACTTCAAAGTTCTTACAGATTTTCTAAAATGCATAAAGATTGAGTACTCTACTCCAGTTGCATTGATCAGAAGTGATCATGACACTGAGTTTGAATCTCTTCCTATGCAAGAATTCTGTGAGAAGGAAGGTATAAGGCACTGCTTCTCTGCTCCCAGAACTTCTCAACAAAATGAGGTAGTTGAAAGGAAAAATATAATACTCATTGAAACTGCAGGCACATTGCTTGTTGATGCTCACATGCCTCTATCCTATTGGGCAGAAGCTGTAAGCACAACAAATTATGTCCTGAATATTAGTTTGATACACAAACTTAAGGGCAAGACTCCTTATGAATTACTCAAAGGGAAGAAACCTAAAATAGATTACTTTAGAATTTTTGGTTGTATCTATTACATATACAATAATAACAAAATTATCTTAGAAAGTTTGAAGCAAAAGCTATAATGGGGATCTTTCTAGGATATTCCCAAGTTAACAAGGCATATAGGGTTTTTAATAAATCATCTCTAAAAATTGAAGAATTAATACATGTTACATTTGATGAAGCTAATATGTTTTATAAGGAGAAGGAAGCTTCTACTAGTAATTATTTGCAGGTAAAAAATCTATGTAAAAAGTTGGATGATCTAAATCTCACTCAAAAGGTGATATCTCATCCATCTCCACAAATAGATGAAGATAATGAAGAAGAATCTCTGGAAATTGCTGAAGCCCCTCCAACAACAAACTTAATTCCAAAAGAGGAATTGGTTCATAATGCTGATGGTGTTGAACAAACTCCACATCCTGACTATGTTACACTTAGAGATCATCCCATATCTCAAGTAATAGGAGACATGTCAGTTGGTGTGCAGACAAGGAATCAACTTAACCAAGATGTGATGCATGCCTGCTTCCTATCTCAAATAGAGCCCTCATCCATTAAAGATGCTGAGCAAGATTCTCACTGGATTATTGCAATGCAAGAGGAGCTCAATCAGTTTGAGAGATGCAAAGTTTTGAACTTGGTTCCTAGACTCAAAAGACATCTAGTTATTGGAACTAAATAGGTCTTCAGGAATAAATGTTATACTCAAGGAATAGTTGTCAGGAACAAAGCAAGACTAGTGGCACAAGGGTACATGTAAGAAGAAGGTATTGATTATGATCAGACCTTTGCACCTATTGCAAGGCTTGAAGCTATCAGAATTTTCTTGGCTTATGCTGCTCACAAGAAATTCAAGGTATATCAAATGGATGTTAAAAGTGCTTTTCTCAATGGGGAACTCAAGGAAGAAGTATATGTGGAACAACCACCAGGTTTTATCTCTTCAACCCATCCCTCTTATGTTTTCAAACTTCATAAGGCTCTCTATGGTCTAAAGCAAGCTCCAAGAGCTTGGTATGAAACCCTAGCTAGCTTTCTTTTAGAAAATAAATTTTCTAGAGGCATTGTAGATAGGACTTTATAAGACATCATGATGATAAGATTCTTTTAGTTCAAGTATATGTTGATGATATTATATTTGGATCTACTGATTCTAAACTTTGTAAAAGGTTTTCTGACCTGATGCACTCCAAGTTTGAAATGAGTAGCATGGGTGAACTTTCTTACTTCCTTGGTCTTCAAGTGAAGCAAGCTCCTGATGGCATCTTCATATCTCAGTCCAAGTATGCTAAGAAATTAGTAAAAAGGTTTGGGATGGCTGATGCCTCAGCTATGAAGACACCCATGGATTCCAATACAGTAATTGATTCTGATGAAAAGGGTAAACCTGTTGATCAGAAAAATTATAGGGCCATTGTTGGGTCCCTATTAGATCTTACTGCAAGTAGAACTGATATAATGTTTGCAACATGTCTTTGCACTATATTTCAAGTCAAACCTAAAGAATCTCATTTAATTCTCCTTAAGAGAATTTTAAGATATTTAAAGGGCTGTCCTAATCTAGGACTTTGGTATCCTACAGAGTCAGAAATTAAATTATCTGGATATTCTGATGCTGACTATGCTGGATGTAGAGTTGATAGAAAAAGCACTTTAGGAACTTGTTAGTTCCTAGGTGATAGGTTACTATCCTGGTTTTGCAAGAAATGATCTTCTGTGTCTACATCAACTACAGAAGCTGAATATATAATGGCTGGTAGTTACTGCTCACAGATCTTGTGGATTCAAAATCAGCTATTGGATTATGGTTACTCTCTCAAAAATACCACCATATTTTATGACAGTACCAGTTCCATATCAATTTAACAAAATCCAGTCCTGCATTCTAGGACCAAGTATATAGAAATAAAACATCATTTTCTTAGAGATTATGTAAACAAAAACAAGATTAATCTCAAGTTTATCCCCACTGATTTTCAATGAGGAGATATTTTTACCAAGCCGTTGGATGAGAAAAAACATCTATTCTTTTTGAATCAGCTTGGAATGATAAATGGAATGGATTAAAATTGAATTTTGTCTTTGTAAAGATTTGATCAACGATCGTCGAACAGAGATCGACGATCTTCGAACTCATCTTGAGCTCAATCATCGACCTGAGCTCGATGACAGCTCTGTGTGAAGACAAAAATCGTCTATCGGAGTTCGACGACTTTGCTTCAGTAAATTAATCATCGACCTAAGCTCGACTATCAATTTACGCTACTAAAATTTGAGACCAACGATACTATTTATTTCCAAATTAATCGTTGACCTAAGATCGACGTTTGTGATTTTGTCATCGGACAGAGATCATCTTTTCATATTCCAAAAACCTATATGTAGGTTTCTGTTCGATCTCTGTCCCGCGCTTTCATAATTTCCCTTTGCTTATGATCTCTTCTCTCTTCAGTCTACAGGTTTTCCATGGCAATTTATCCAGCAGTTCTTTCAGTGATGAAGTTTGACACTGGCTTCGATGTTGACTTCGAATCATTCAGTCACTGTGATCCTATTTTTCAAGAAATGATACAGTTATGTGATGATCAGGGCTTGAAGAAGTTGATGACTACAAGGATAAAGTTATCTGCCTGAGAAATCAAAGAATGGGTTTTCTCTTCTTCAACTGATGACGGTTCAATGATCGGATCCATCTCAGGACAGCAGGTGACTCTAAACCCTGTGATTGTTACTGAAATTTTTGAATTGAAAAATGGAACAGATGAGCTGGAACAGGATAGCTCTGAGTATAACAGGATGTTATTAGAGATGGGTCATGCTGAGGGCATCCCATCTAAGCTTTTAAAGTAAAATTTATCTATTGCTTTTAAGTTTCTTGCTGATTTAGTGGGCAAGGTGCTGCTGGGTAAGCATTCAGCGCATGACAATGTAAATAGGCAAAAGTTTGCCATTATGTCTACCTTAGTTAATAAAAAGTCCATAGACTGGGTTGGGTTTTTCTTTGATTTAATTAAGAGAAAGAATAGTAAGAAGGAAGTCTGTCTAGGAAGGATTCTGGGAATCTTCCTTCAGAAGAAAGCTCCAGAGCTGTTGGTTTCTTCAACCATAGCCATCAATGCCAGCAAGAGGTTGGACTCCTCCTTGTTTGGGAAGTGGGATAGGACAATTCAAAAGCCCTCTAAGGCTGGAACTTCCTCAAACTTATCTGAGGACACAAGGGCAGTAACAACCACTCCTCACCCTAATGAAGAAGTTCCTACTCCTCCTCCTCCTTAAGCTTCCCCAGTCATCCCCAAAGTCTCTTCTATCCCTACTACTGTGATTCAAACCTCTACTTCATCCCTAGCTATCATCTATTCTCTTACTCAGTCACCACTTCCCCTCTATCCTATTGAATGTCAAAACCTCCAGACCATATCTTTTCCAAATTTTGACCTACTCTCACCACACTCATCCCCTTCCCGTCAAAATGATTCACCCATCAACATTGAAGCCACTCCACAAAATTCTCCACTCAATTCCCCTCTAAACTCTCCCAGAAACTCACCTATTTAGGATGAAATCATGACTGATTTCACTCCTCCTCCCTCTCTTCATTCTGTCTCAACTCAGACTCCAACTGAGTTTCTTCAAGTTGATCCCTCTTTTCTTTCTCATCTTCTGGAGCTCTTCACTCCAACTCTCAAAACCTTAATAGCAGAGGCTATTTCACCTTTTGCTCTCTCTCTCTATATAAACTCTATCGGCTTACCTTGCTGCTTCCACTGTCCCTTCTTCATCTAGGGGCCTGATTCCAGTTCTCACTGAAACCAGGCAGGGGAAGATGTCTAATGAAGATGCAACAGGTTCAGCCTCAGTAGAACTTCAAGATCAGTCTCCTCTAGCAGTGCAGGAAGAAGAAGCTTTTTCAGAAATTCTGTGCAGATATAGTTTCATACTCAGACTTGCTGACTTCAGATGAGGACACTGATGGGTCATTACTAACCATCTCTAGTGGCGATTATTTCATCAATCCCACGATTGATCTTCAAATTCTTTTGCATTCTTTTTCTATGTTTAAAACAGTTCTGCCTCTAGTTGATTTGTATACTTCCAAGGCCATAGTCTGTTATACCAGACCAATGAGCCCCTCAGCTGTGGAACAACTCTTTCAGATCAAATCAGTTCCAGTGTGTACAGAAATTCAAACAGTTATAATGTGTACAGATATGCCATCTCCTATGGCTGTGGAGCCTATATCTGTTATAGAAGATAAGGATTAGCTAGATGCTCTCTTAATTGTTGATGAACTGATTCATATAGTGGCTACCATAAATTTGAGTTCAGCCCTAGAGACAAGTTTAATAAGCTTTTGTGAGCCAAGTGCTCCTATTGCTAAAATTTCCTCTATGGATATTGATCTAATTCCAAGTCCTATTGGACCCTCCTATCCAATAGATGATAGTCCTCTTCCCTCTCTAGATGATCTTATTGCACTTGATATCCAGGAAGAAGCCAAAGAGAAGGCTGCTAAAAAGATTGCTGACAAATAAATACATGAAATAAATAAATTGTATGACAATCTTCCTGATTCATCTGATGATGATGAGGATGATGATTCAGAGGATTCTGATTCCAAGAAAAAGAAAATATCAAAGAAAAGAAAGGCTACTCCTAAGGTTGCACCCAAGCCAGACAATACAAATGATACTCCTTATTACATTTTGAAAGGAATCACACCATATCCAAGCATGGAAAGCTGGATGTGGTTATCTAAAAATGAGCAGAAAGCCAGGAAGAAGAGCAGGAGATATTCACCTCCTCCTCAGAAGTTCAGAAGAGGTCCTCCTCCTCCTCCTCCTGCTGCTGGTGCTTCTGGGGTTGCTCCTCAAGCTTCTGATGCATCTTCCAAGCCTTCCTCCTTCACTAGGACATATCAAAGGCAGGATAGATCATCTAGATCTCAGTCCAAAGGAAGTAGTCAATAGCAAAGAAATTAGAGGTCCACAGAAAAAGACAAAGAAGTTATCTATCAGAAACCCTCCTTCTCTCCTCCTCAACAACAGAAATTTCTACCCAAAGTTCAAAAGATAGCCACCTATCAGTCTAGAATACATGATAAGTCTCACAAGCCCAAGAGAAAGTATAGTGAGGCTGCTCCTCCAAGATCCCTTTATTCTCAGAGTGATGATCAGCATAGCACAACAAGCTTTCATGCTCAATCCACTCAGTTCAAAGTAGTTTCAGTGTTGCCACCTCAAGATGATCAGCCACCTATTGAACAGGAAGTTGATCCTAACTTTAGGATGGCCAGGCTTCAAGAATTGATTGGTCTTTCACTGATTAGAAAAGTTAAGAAGAAGGAGAAGATCCATCTAGGTTTACTATAATGTCCTCCTACAGAGAAAAAGAGCTGGAGAAACTCCAAGTTAGCAAGAAGGTTTTCAATCCAGCTGATTATATGGCATTGCATCCAGAAGCAATTGTGCCCAGGACAAGCACTCAGACGTCTCTTGGTGGACAAGACCTGATGACTTCTAAGAAGGATGTACCAGATCCTACCAGAAAGATAATCTTCTCTAAACCCTCCTCTGGTTCTTCTGATAAATTATAGTTTGTACTCTGTTATGTTTTATTGCTTAAACTGATTATGTACAATGCAATGCTATAACATATCTGCTGATGTTATTTCATCCCTACAGATATTTATGGTCTTTGTATTTCTATTGCTTTTTAGTTTTGTTTTTGAGTTACCTCACACAAATATGGGGAGATTGTTGGAACCCTTGTTTCGATTTGTGCTAGGTTCACTCTTAGGATGTCTTGACCCCCATGTATAGCCAGGGTCTTAGTCTAGTCTAAGTTAGGTCCTTTTAGATCAGGTTTGTGCAGACTAGCATTGCAGTAGACTCAGACTTAGACTCAGAAAGTTTATGTGCATTTCTTATATTGGTTCGACTATAGTCGAACTCAGCTCGACGATCGTCGATCTCCCATCGACGATCTTAGAGTCTTGTACTCTAAACTGAGCTCGACGATCTACGAGCTCAGGTCGACGATTTAGTTTTCTCAGTAGTAATCTCTATTCTATGATAGCCGTTCTCAGGTCAACGATCTCTTAACTCAGCTCGACGATCTCTGAACTAGGCTCTACGATTTTATGCTGCTTTCAATTATGAGTTTTTCAGATCGGTCATAAGTATTTATTTTTGGCTAATGATTAATTTTTTAAAGGCAAATATATTCTGATAATTAATGTTGTTATTACCAAGGCTGATAGCCGTATTTCTTGAAGCATTAATTATGGTATTCACAGAATATTTCTTTAGCATATTTTATGAAGGCAGATATGGAAGTGCATTTATGTTGCCAGCATTTCTAGCCGTTTGGGCTCCTAAAGTATTACAGAATATTATGCACTGTCTAGGGAATTCAAATTCTTGCCGTTCTTTATTCTTACTGAATTTATAATTCATAATATAATAAGGATATACAAGAGAACAATTAGAAGGGCAATCAAAGGATATATATATACAGAAACTTTTCTTCAGCAAGACTGATTATTATTATTACTCTTACTCTCAAGGATTGTTGCTCTACTGTAATAAGAAAGAAGGAGAACCTTTTCAGAAATCTCTCTTGAGTCTTCTTCATTTCTCAGGCTTTAAGGATTTAAAAAGAGCTCAAATCTTTTTCAGTCTTCAGATCTAAGAAAGCTCTACTATAATTTTTGAAGACCTAAACCCAGGGCCAAGTTTCCTCTTCCTGAATCAATTCTACATCTCAGCGGGGAGCTTGGACATTCTCTTCAATCCATATAGTCTTCTCACTTGATTGAGAAAGAGAAGATTTCTTTTAATTTTTCCTTTTACCTCCATCTGTACAGAGTTATCTCTCCCTTCAAAAGTGAACTCTTGATGATAGGGCACCTGAAAAAAAACCTATTGGATTTTGGGATCCTGATCAAAAGGTCAAAGGGTCTCTAGATCTACCTGAAAGAGATCTTGTGGTTGCAGGGCACCTGAACAAAAACCTGTAGTGGATTCCTACCTGGGTGGTAGAAGAGTGGATGTACCCAGATTTGGGGAACCACTATAAAATTTCTTGTGTTGTCTGGATACTTTGTGTTTTCTTTTTGTGCTGAGCTGTGCTGTGATAGTTTATTTGTCTTTCCCTCTATTATATAAGTATCATTAATTTAATTTCGCAATAAAACTAAACAAATTTTTTATTCTCTATTCACCCCCCTCTAGAGTAAATTCTATCTATCCCTCACTTTCAGTCTCTTGTCACCTTGATGGACGGAACATAAGAGGTAAGGGATGATAGAAGGTCCCTCCTGAATCAGAAGTATGAAGCCTTCCGGCAAGGGCCAAAAGATACCATTGCAGACACTTTTGAAAATTTCTTCAAGATAGTCAACGGCCTAAGAGTGTATGGACAGGTCTTCACTAATGGGGAGCTGAATGATAAGTTTCTGAGGTCTCTCACAAAGGAATGGGACAACAAAGTCTGTGCCATCCACGAGTTTGGCAAACTAGCTGAGATAGACCCACATAATCTCTTTGGCAATTTATTATCCTATGAACTGCAGATCAACTCCAGAAAGGCTGAAGAAGAGAAAAGTCATTTCTCTTCAAAGGAAAAGTCCATTGCGTTAAAGACAGACAGTTCAAAGCAGGGCAAAGTTTCCTCATCAGCACCAGCTCTAGAAGAAAGTGAAGTGGAATCATCTGAGCTAAGAACTTCAGGATCAGAGCTATCTGAAGGAGAGTTCTCACTGCTCTCAAGACAGTTCAAGAAATTCTTGAACAAAAAGAAGCAATGGAGAGGCAAGGATGCCTCATACAAAATGTTGGGTACACTGGAAAATATGTACCATATTTGGAGAAGCCTCCCCTTACTCAATGATATACATCAATTTGTATTTGATGGGATGTTTAAGTTCCAGTGTGCAGGTTTAAGAAATACAGGAAAATTTCTATGTATAAGTGTTGACACTTGTAAGGAATTGTGTCGACACCTGAAGCAGGAGCTGTGTCGACACCCATGCGTTATGTTGACACCAAAAGCAAGGCATGTGTCGACACCCAGGAATTGTGTCGAAACCTGAAGAAGGCTTGTGTCGACACACAGGACTTGTGTCGACACACACTCAACGCCATCTATCATCTACAGTTGTATTGAGTCTGAAAGGCTTGTGTCGATACACATGACTTATGCTGACACACACTCAATGCCGTCTATCAACAACAGCTATACTAAGTCTGAAAGGCTTGTGTCGACACACAAGACTTGTGTCGACACACAGTCAACGCCATCTATCAACAATAGCTATACTGAGTCTGAAGGGCTTATGTCGACACACCGGACTTGTGTCGATACACACTCAATGACGTCTGGATATACACTCAATGCCATCTTTAAGCATCAGCTATGTCGAGACCAGGAGCAGTTGTGTTGACACACAGTACTTGTGTCAACACATACAACAGAAGCTATGTTGAGAAGCAGAAGAATGACTGTGTCGACACATTGAGTGTTGTGTCGACATCATCAAGACTTGTGTCAACACTTATTCTATTTTTGTCGACAAATGTGAAGTAGTTTGGTGAGTGTTTCCTGCGGAGATATAAAGTCATTGCAGAATCA
Source organism: Platanthera zijinensis (assembly GCA_039513925.1). Taxonomy (NCBI): domain Eukaryota; kingdom Viridiplantae; phylum Streptophyta; class Magnoliopsida; order Asparagales; family Orchidaceae; genus Platanthera; species Platanthera zijinensis. Next base: position 243,789,017 of record CM077079.1, on the reverse strand, counting down.
GATGTCACCGTTGAAGACTTGACAGCTGTCATAAACAACAAGTCTGACACCTTTGTCAGAACTTTCAGAAGTTTGTTACAAACCGGATCAGCCGGTAATAATTGAGAAACTCTATATAAAGGACTCATCCATGACAACCAAGACAAGCAATTAAGGGGGAACAAACCAACACAGAACCAGAGAGAGAATTCAACAATAAGAAAGGGGGAACCCTTAAGAAGGCAGATCCTGAACAGTCTGCAAGAAAGATTCAGATCTAATTCTGAATCTAAGAAGGGAGCTATATGAAGATCAATTTCTATACCAAGTCAAGATCAACCTCATTTTGTTCAATTAAGAAGCTTTGAAAAAGCTAAGTCAGGTTGGATCTGAAGTATACAGTTTATTCATGAACTGATCAAGAAGCTCACACCAATTGAGAGTTCTATCTGGGTGAAATTTCTTTACAACCAAATATTTTTTTTCCTTGTAAGATATTTTATAGATCTGAGTTGTAAGCCTGTGTTTATAAAGTCTGAGGTAGAGCTGAGAGCCTGAGGTGTAAGACTTGTGAAAGTCTGAGTTATAAGCCTGGTGATAAAGACTGAGGTAGGGCTGTTGCCTAAGGTAGGGTTCTTGGGAAGAATCTGAGGTAGGACTTGTATAAGTCTGAGCTGTAGGAACCTATCAGGTTCTGAGTTGTAAGATCTGTGGATCTGAGTTAGTGGAAGGAAGATGGGCTGAATCTAGTTCTCTACTAGATAGGCGAAGGGGGAAAGTGGATGTACCCATAACTTGGGGAACTACTATAAATCTGGTGTACTGTGTTGTGCTGTGAATGTTATGCTGTGGATTGTATATTCTATGCTGTGATAGATCTAGTTACTTGCCTAAAATTATTAAAGAAAATTAGAACCTATTCACCCCCCCTCTAGGTATCTAGGCTCTTGAAATCAAGTCTTTCAAGTGGTATCAGAGGGAGGTTGCTCAAAGATAGACTTAACGGTCTGAGTGAATCTCCAAGGCAATTAACAGATAGCAAGAATGGGTTCAAATGAGAATCAGAAGGAATTTGGATCCATGAAACTGTCCATCTACAAGAAAGAAAGTTTTGGGATATGGAAGGAAAGGGTCAGGTTGTTCATGGAAGCATCTGATCCAAGAATCTACATCAGTGTACAAGAAGGTCCTTTCATTCCAATGAAGGTATCAGGTCTTGATGTAAATATGAAAACCCCAAAAAACTTTTCTGAAATGACTAAAGATGAGATCATCCTGGCAATATTAGACAAGATAACACAAAACATTATAGTGAATGCTATAGATGATGCCATATTTCAGAACTTGGTACATTGCAAAACCTCTAAGGAGATGTGGGACACCTTGATTGTCTATATGGAGGGAACTGAAGAAGTTAGAGAGGATAAGAAAATCTATACTGAATCAAGAATATGAAAGCAATAGACAATCCAAGTCTGACAACATAACAGAATGTTACAAGAAGTTCTTCAGAATAGTAAATGAGCTGATTACCTATGGAAGAGTCTTCAGCACATATGAATTGAATGACAAGTTTCTCAGGTCACTAACCAAGGACTGGGATACAAAGATATGTGCCATCAGAGAGGTGGCCAGGCTTGCTGATACACCTACACGCACATTGTTTGGAAAGCTGCTATCCTATGAAATGCAGCTCACTACCAGAAAGGAGGAAGAGAAAAACAGTAGGTCTGAGTATAAAGATAAGTCAGTAGCCTTCAAGGCTGAAGGAACAAGAAAGGGTGGAGAAAGTCTCCTTCTCCACCCAGAAGAAGTGCTGAGGCAGAAGAAGAAAATCCTGACATCAGTACATCAGATAGCCACACCTATGATGAGGACTTTGCTGCCTTTACAAGGCAGTTTCAGAGGTTTATGAAAAAGAAGAAATGGAGAACCAAGCCTTCAACATCCTTTTCCAAGGATGATTATTACAAGAAAAAGAAGACTTCCATGGAGGACAGGTATGCCTCAAATCCTTGTAAATAAACTAATTCTAAGACTGTTTTTTATTGCTACAATAGTCCTGGACATGTCATAGCTGACTATCCTGACAAGAGGAAGGAGTCTAAGGACAAGAAGAAGCATCAAGTAAAAGGCAAGAAGGAGAAATCCTTTGTTGCTCAGAAGCAGAAGAGTTGGACAGACTCTTTATCCTCAGAATCTAGAGAAGAAGAAGATGCAGAAGCATATGTTGGGCTGTTCTCTACAGAAGAGGATTATAGGGAATCAGAATTATTACAAATGTTGGACTCCATAAATGGAGTTGAAGACTATTACTGTAAAGGGCTGATGGCTCTATCAGAAGATGATCAGTGCTAGGATCAGCCTGGTCCAAGTAAGGTATATAGTTCTCCCTTAGCTTCTGATTACTATACTGGATCAGAATCAGAAGCATCTGCATCAAGAGGTGTGGATGGTTCTGAATCTGGGGGGGATGTACATCAAATCATTGATGAGTATGGTGGTTTGTTGCAAGCTCTAAAGAGGAACAAGTTCCTTATCAAGAAGCAGGCCAAGGAAATTGAATCTCTTAAGCAGGCTGCATCAGATTCAGCCATGTTGATGGATTTGAAACTGAAGGAGGTTGCCAAACTGAAAAACATAACTGTTATTCAGATGGGCACAATCTCCTTCAAGGAAAATCACATCAAGAATCTGGAGGCAAAACTTCAGAAAAAAGGAGTTTGTGGCTAAATTCTCTAAGCCAAAGTCTGTCTTGCCCTTAATAGATAATTTCATTTCTCATAAAGGAAAGACAGGTCTAGGCTTTAAGGGAAGAATAAGGGCCACCAATTCTCATAGAAAAGGCAAAGCCCTAGTTCAGCCACTAGCCACAAAACCACCTATATTCTTTAGGAAAGTGATGCAACCTATAGACAGGTATGATCATGATATTACTCATGGGCACTGTGAGTATGGAGATCTCATTGGCAAGGGTGTATATGCCAATAGGCCACTCTATAAGCAAACTCATCAGGTTCTTAAGGAATCCTTGGGGTTTGCTGCTCCAGCACCTACACTTAAAAGGACTGCTGGCAACAAAGTTGTGAAGTCTGTACCTAAGAGAAGGTACAACAGATTTGAGTGTTTGTGTTGTGGTAAGGTGGGCCACTTTTCCATGGATTGTTGGTTCAACACAAGTGTTAAAAATAAGAACAGCTTACCTGTCAGAAAAGCTGCTGGTAAGCATGATAGATTTCAAACTAACAAGAACCAAGGACCCAATAACAATTTAGGTTTTGAGGATAGGTAAATCTTTATTTGATGCAGGTGAATCCAAGTGGCCAAATCCCTATATGGTACTTGGATAGTGGATATTCCAGGCACATGACTGGAACAAGAAGAATGTTGAGGGACTATGCATCCACAGAGAATGGACCCAAAGTAATCTTTAGTGGATCTAAAAAAGGAATCATCAAAGGATTCGGTAACATTTCTAGTAATTCTATTACTATCACTCAAGTGGCTTATGTGAAGGGTCTGAAATATAACCTGATTAGCATAAGTCAACTTAGTGTCTAGGTTATGAAATCTCTTTTTGATAGATTTAACTTCAAGATAACCTAAACACTTAGAGGGGGGGGGGGTGAATAGGTTTTTTTCCTTGTTTTAAACTAAGGTAGAATATAACTTCAGTTCTTTAATATAAATCTCAAATCTCTACAGCTAACACAGCATATACAATCACAGAATCTAAAATAACACAAGCATCACAGATTGCACATAGGTTTACAGTGGTTCCCCAAGGTCTGGGTACATCCACTTTCCCTCTTCACCTATCTAGCAGTGTGCTAGATTCGGCCTAACTTCTTCCTTCTTCTCATATCCACAGATCTTACAGCTAAGAACCCTGAAAGGTTCCTACAACTCAAAACCCTATAAGGTTCTTACAACTCAGGCTAATAGCCCTACCTCAGCCTTGCCACAAGGCCTATAACTCAGAGAACAAATTCTCCTACACTCAGGCTCAATCAGCCTTACCACTCAAAGATCAAAATCTCCTACACTCAGCCATAGTCTTACAACTCAGATCTTTGAAAAGATCCTACAGAATTTGATAAGTAATTTGATGGACTCTTACCCTTGTTGAGAAAGAAAGTATAAGAGATTTCTTGATCAGCTTCTTGATGAGACTGATGACTGAAATCAACCTGTTCTTAGCTTTCTTCAAAGTTTCTTGAATCTGAACTTCGTAGGGTTGATCTCTTTTGAAGTTGACTTACTGGCAGCTTCCTTCTTGGATTCTAGATATGGATCTGGACTACTTAGTAGATTAGTTCAGTATCTACTTCTTAAGAGACTTGTGATTGTCTCCTTCTTGACCTCAAAACAGCTGGAGCACTCTCTCCCAAAATCTTCTGAAGTTCCTTCTGAATTCTGAATGAATTCACCTTATACAAAATCTGAGTGGATAATCACTTCAGATTGTCTTCTTAGATCTTCTTACGAAGATCTTCTTCTGTGTGACTTGCACTTTCTTTATCAACGATCAATCTCTCAATAGTTGTGTTAGTTGTGTGTGTATGATCTATTATTTCTTCTTTCTTTGTCTTCTGAATCCATCTATATATATAGACTTCATCATTGGTAACCGGCTGATCCGATTTCTAACTAACTTCTGTCAAGTCTGACAACTTCATTAAACTTGTTGGAATGCACAGCTGTCAAGTCCCCAGTCAGCTCTTGAACCTTTATCTCTGTCAGCAAAGCGTCGAGATTGACTGTCATTATGTGTCAAGACAAACTATCAATATGTGTCGACACATGTTACTTAAGTGTCGACACAGACTTTGGTGGAGTCTACATAGCTGCCTTGATGTCGACACTGCTTCTTGACACTGAATCTTGAGAATGTGTCGACATAGAGTATTTGTGTCGACACAAAAACTTCTTCACTCCACAGCAATCAACTATGTTGAAACTCTGTTGTGTGGCGACACAAGTCCTGTGTGTCGACACAATTGATATAGACTTAGAATTCTGTGTGTCGACACAGTTGATGTCGACTAACTATTCTGGGTGTCGACACTGCCTCCCGGTGTCGATATAGTTGATGTCGACTAAAATATTCTGTGTGTCGACACAGCTGTTTCAGGTGTCGACACATCTTTTCCAAGTGTCGACACAGACTTCCTTAAGTGTTGACACATGGACTTAGAAACTTTTCTCTACATTTTAAGCCAATACTTAACCTGCACATATAAACTCAAAATAACATCAAATACACCTTGATGTATATCATTGAGCTAAGTGAGGCTTCTCCAAATCAGGTACACATTTTCCAATGTACCCAACACTTTACTCAACGGGGAGTGCCAAATAAAGAGGTCAAGTGATCAAGAGATCATTCTGACTGGCATTAGGAATGGGAATGTATATTGTATTAACCTTGATTTTGAGTATAACATCTCACCCATTTGTCTAGTTGGAGATGAGAAAGCATCACAGTGTGTCCAATGACACAAGAGGCTGGTTCATCTGAACTATAAGTTAATAGGATAGCTATTTAGTATGGGGTTAGTGAGGAATGATCCTCAGGTCAAGTGCATTAAAGAGGGTGTTTATTTAGCTTGCCAAAAGGGCAAACAGACTAAGTCCTCTTTCCAAGTACTTGATACCAAAGATTCAATTAGATGTCTATATCTCTTACATATGGATTTATTTGGTCCTATGCTAGTTCATAGTCTAGGTAGGAAAGTATACACATTAGTTATTGTGGATGACTATTCTAGATTCACATGAGTTTTCTTCTTGAGGCAGAAATCTGAAACCCCTACCATCTTCCAGACTTTTGTTAGACAAATTCAAAATGATTTTAACATTTCAGTGGTCAAAATCAGAAGTGACCATGGAACTGAATTTCAGTCTGAGTGTATGACAAAGTTCTTTGAAGAACTTGGGATTCATCAGGAGTTCTCCTCACCTAGAACTCCCCAGCAAAATGGAGTTGCTGAAAGAAAGAATAGGACTCTAATTGAGGCAAGTAGAACACTACTTAGTGACACTACTCTCCCTGAGTACTTCTGGGCTGTGGCAGTAAATACTGCATGTCATGTACTTAATAGAGCTTCCATCAATAAGAAACATAAGAATAATCCCTATGAGATTTTTAAAGGCAGAAAACCAAACATTTCCTACTTCAGAATCTTGGTAGCAAGTGTTATGTCCTATTTAATAGTATGCAATACCAAACTAAGTTTGTTGCCAAATCCCTAGAAGGGATATTTTTTGGGTACAACAATAATAGTAGGGCATACAAAATCTACAACTTGACTACCTAAGTTGTAGAAGAATTTGTCCAGGTAGTATTTAATGAGTCGAAGTTGATTAATAGTGAATTGTCTAGCTCTTTAGGTAGTTCTACAGGTTTAAAGGACAGGCTGGACAAGCTGATTACTAATGAAGAAGCACCTGCTAGGATGGATGAAGAAAAGTATGTATGTTGTCCAGGGGGAGAACAAGATTCACTAGATGAAGAAGAAAACAGTGAAGTGCATCAGGATGAGGAAAATGAAGAAGGCCAAGAGGTTGGCAGATTTCCTCCAGCAAGAAGACACTTGAAGGATCATCCAGCTAACCATATCATTGGTGATGCAAGTCAAGGTTATCTAACTAGGAGAAAGATCATGAACATTGTTCTATGTTCAAGCTTCTATTCACAGATAGAACCCAAGAAGCTTGAAGAAGCCATTTTAGACACAAACTGGATTGATGTTATGCAAGAAGAGATGAATCAATTCAGAAGATGTAAAGTCTAGGAACTGGTTCCTAAACCAAAGGATCGCAATGTTATAGGAACCAAGTGAATCTACAGAAATAAACTTGATGAGAATGGCACCATAATCAAGAACAAGGCCAGGCTGGTAGCAAAAGACTACAGACAAGAAGAAGGGATTAATTTTGATCAAACATTTGCCCCAGTGGCAAGGCTAGAATCTATAAGGTTGTTCTTGGCCTATGCTGTCTATCAAGGTTTCAAGGTATATCAGATGGATGTAAAGTCAGCATTTTTGAATGGTGACTTAAAAGAGGAAGTCTATGTTCAACAACCCTTAGGTTTTGTAGACTCTCACTATCCTAACTATGTATATAGGCTTAGGAAAGCTCTATATGGTTTGAAACAAGCCCCTAGGGCTTGGTATGAAACCTTGTCTGCTTTTCTTATTGAGAATAAATTCTCAAGAGGAAAGATATACAAAACTCTATTCTTTAGGGAATCTAAAGGCAAGATCATCCTAGTCCAGATATATGTTGATGACATTATCTGTGGATGTACTAAAAACAACCTTTATAGAAAGTTTGCCAAACTTATGCAAAGGAAGTTTGAAATGAGCAGCATGGGTAAGCTGAAGTTCTTCTTGGGACTTCAAGTTAGACAAACTGATGATGGATTGTCCATATCTCAGTCTAAGTTCACCAAGGAGTTGATTAATAAATATGGAATGGACTCAGCCTCCACCATGAAAACTCCAATGGGAACAAGTATGCCTATAGGCAAAGATGAGGCAGGGAAACCTGTTGATGAGTCTTTGTATAGAGGGATAATTGGCTCTCTACTCTTCTTGACTGCTAGTTGACCTGACATCATGTATGCTACATGTGTCTGTGCTAGGTACCAGGCATGCCCAAAGGAATCTCATTACACTGCTGTTAAGAGAATTTTGAGATATCTTAAGGGCACACCTAATCTAGGTCTTTGGTACCCTAAGAATAGAGATTTCTTACTAACAGGCTTCTTAGATGCAGACTTTGCAGGGTGCAAAGAAGATAGGAAGAGTACCACAGGAACTTGTCAATTCCTAGGTGGAAGGCTGGTGTCATGGAGTAGCAAGAAATAAACAAGTGTAGCTATCTCAAATGCTGAGTCAGAATATATAGCTGCAGGCAGCTGCTGTGCACAGTTAATGTGGATAAAGCATCAACTTGAAGATTATGACATCAAGGTAAGTAGAATTCCACTATTTTGTGATTCTACTAGTGCTATTTCTATTACTAAAAACCATGTTTCATACAATAGAACTAAGCATATAGAAATTAAGTTTCATTTCATCAGAGAACATGTGGAGAAGGAAGATATTAGTCTGGAATTTGTGAACACAAATAATCAAATTACTGATATTTTTACAAAACCTCTGGATGAAATTAAATTCAATTATTTTAAAATTGAAATAGGTATGTTGAACCTAGAATAGGTCAGCACAAGCTTTCCTAAGTAGAATATGTAAGCACAAAATTTCTCAGGAAATTTGGGTAAGTAAGAAAGTTTGTGTCGACACAAGCAAATTGAGTCGACACTCAGTATGATGTGTCAACACAGAAATAGTATTTTTGTCGACACAAGAATTGGTGTCGACACACTCTGTCGAGACTTGACTAGCCCTTGTCGACACTGACCCAAGTATGTCGACACATAGACGTGTCGACTAAAAATAAGTTTTGTCGAGATCTAATTCTTTTATGTCGACACATGTAAAACTATGTCGACTAGTATTGTTACTAAGTAAGGTGCGTCCTTTGACCTACCATTCACACGAAGACTGTAAACAGGGGGAGACAAAATCTGGTCGACTACGCCTTCAGAATTCTCGACTCTAGACCTTGTGTCGACATAGATATTAACTTCTTTTCTCCTCTTTCTCTCTCTCGTCAATGACGCCACACCAGGATGACAAGGTGAATGAAGGATACAAGCTGGTTCGCGGGGGATTCGAGACAGCTTCACAGGACATCAAGGGTGTGATTACCCTAATTTCTGAAAATGGCTTGGAGTTTTTGGTCTCTGAACCTTCAAGAATTTGGAAGAAGGAAATGCTTGAATTCTACTCGTCTGCAACTATGGATTAGGAAGGAAAGAAGATGAAAGCCACAGTTCAGGATTAAAGAGTGAAACTCACACATAAGACGATCAGGAAGTCGCTTCAACTTCCCCGGGTTAAAGAAGATGATGACGTACTTCCATCTATATAAAGGATGCACTAAATTGGTGTGGATTGAATCCAAATACCAAGGTTGGATCGTCAGTTATCAGGAAGGGGATGAATTCCCAAGGTAAGTTTCTTTCAGAAATCATAGGCAAGGTGATTCTCTGCAAGACTGGTGGACATGATAGGATATCTGCCTTCATATTCAACCTAATGACCAGAGTCATATACAATGTAAAAATAGACTGGTCATCAGTTCTGTTTGACAAGATCCAAGAAGGAATTAAGAAGCCAAATCTAGGTAGAATCCTAAGCTTGTGTTTAGCTTCAACTATCCTAGATATTATGAATCAACTGCCAGGATCCAAGATCAATCATATGAGGAGGATGGACATGAGAATTCTATCCAGATGGGATACAGTCTTGACTAAAGAGGTTTCTACTCCACATAAACATGTCAAGAAGGATAGGAAGAAGAAAGGAATTGTTTAGGAAGCAGAATCCTCTAGTGATTCTGAAGAAAAAGTAGTCTTCAGTTCAGATGAATACCAACAGGAAAAAGAAGACCAAGATCAAGTGGAGAGCAGTCATTAACCAGAGAATCAGATGGCCTCCACTTCATGGGGAGATAATACTGAATTAATAGTACATGACATTGAACAATCTGAGCTACCTGCCTAAGGGGGAGGCATTGCTGAAGCTACTCTCGAGAGTGAGTATGCTGCTAATACAGTGATGGACATTGTATCAGACATAAACAAAGAAGCACTGATCACTGCTGAGAATGAAGCACTAGATATGCAGATGACAGATACAACTCAAGATGAGCAAGTGAGAATCTCCTGTATAGAGAAGGCCCTGGATAAAGATCTGGATGTCAAGGGAGAACCTTTTGCTTCACAAGCCAACATTATTCCTCCTATTCAGATGTAGCAAGAGGTAACTTTGGAGGAATTGTTCCCTAATTTATCTACAGTAAGGACTGAGGGGGAGCAACAAAAAGTAGAAAAGGAACTACCAGGAACTGAGGGGGAGGAGCTACTGGATGCCCCAGTTAATAAAGCAACTGTAGATATTGAAAGCTCATCTCAATCTTTTGATGATGAAGAAGCCTCCATGGCTAAAAAGAGAAAACTGGTTGCTCTGAGGAAAAGAAGTATAGGCTATAAGAAAGCCTTACAAATAGTCTCCCAACCATCAAACATGCAAATGGACTTCAGTTCCCTGATGGTGAAACTATAGGTAAAATTGGATGAGCAAAGACAATCTTTGGAGAAATATGTGGATGAGTCATATAAAGAACTACAGTTCCAGCTGGCTCAATACATTAAATCCATTAGATTTGAAGTCATTTTGAATAAGAAAGAGATGACAGATTGCTTCCATAAGGTAGGTAATGCTGTAGTATATTTGGCTGAGCAACAATAGCTAATAAAGACTGAAGTTGAGGACATTGCAGTCAAGCAAGGATATATTTTAGAAAATCAATTCAGATCAAATGAAAATCTCAAGGACTCACATGATGAAATTCTCAAAAAATTGGGAAGTATTGTTACTGATTTGAAAATCGAAGTATCCAAGCAGATCAAGCTGCTGTCCAAACAGCCATTGAAGCTTCTAAAAAGACTATTTCTGATCACCTGACTAAATTCCAAGCTTACTATAAAGAAGTTACAAAATATCTGGCTTAACAAGTAAGGTTTCAAAAGAATGATCTGAGAGATCATATAGCCAGAGAAGTCATAAAGGGGGAGAGGATATTAGTCAAAGCCAGCTCTGATCATGCTAAATGGGTTTCTAATACCATCAGAGCTACACTTATATTTCCACCCCTATGTAATGATGATAATACTATTGATTCTTGTGTTCAACCTGCCTATATTGAAGGGGATCAGCCAGAGGTTGTATAGGTCATTTATCCTCCAGCTGATTTTGATATAGTACAACAAGAAGTTCAGCAAATGTATAGCCCTCCACAGGAGGCACAAAATATTATTATTGAAAAGGTAGAAATGTCAGAGGATGCACAGGAAGCTCAGAGGGAGGCACAACTTTCCAAGAAAAGGTTTAGAGAACAGGCAGAACTAAAGCCTAATTTTGAGCAGTGGTGTCCTACCTCTAGTAATATTATTTTAACTGCCTGGAAAGCTGTGAAGGACAAGACACATGATAGAGGAAAATGGTACTCTGAGCAAGAGTGGAACAAGTATCAGGCAAGGCAAGAGGCTATACTTTAGTATAGGAGGAGTCCTAAAGCTAGGAAGTTACCTGCTAATGCTCTAGAGCCTAGCAAGTACTTCCCAAAGCTTTTTCACTATTTTGAAAGGCAAAGGATCAAGGTTGAAGAACTGAAGAAGAAAGAACTGAAAGGAAAGAAACCAGCTGATGATACTGAACCTAATTTGCAGGCTAAGATCAGATCTGGAAAAAGAATAGTAATCAAGGAGCTTAGTCAATCTTAGGATAGATAGGCTAATATGTAGAACAATGTAATCTTTTGATTTTTGTTCTTTAAAGAAATATGTAAACCTAAATAATTTTCTGATTAATGAATGACATCATTTTCAGTATTGAGTTTAGCTATTATCTATGGTTATATGTTACCCTGCAGTGAAATGTATGAACATCTATTTTTCTTTGATTTATTATGTGTGGCGTATATCTTTGACTAAGGGTTATGACTTCTCCAAATAGGGGGAGATTGTTGGGTACACTGGAAACTATGTACCAGATTTGGAGAAGCCTCCCCTTACTCAATGATATACATCAATTTGTATTTGATGGGATGTTTGAGTTCTAGTGTGCAGGTTAAAGAAATACAGGAAAATTTCTAAGTACAAGTGTCGACACTTGTAAGAAATTGTGTCGACACCTGAAGCAGGAGCTGTGTCGACACCCAGGCATTATGTCGACACAAGAAGCAAGGCATGTGCCGACACCTAGGAATTGTGTCAACACTTGAAGAAGACTTGTGTCGACACCCAAGAATTGTGTCGACACCTGAAGAAGGCTTATGTTGACACACATGACTTGTGTCGACACACACTCAACGCCATCTATCATCTATAGCTGTACTGAGTCTGAAAGGCTTGTGTCGACACACAGGACTTGTGTCGACACACACTCAATGCCGTCTATCAATGACAGCTATACTGAGTCTGAAAGGCTTGTGTCGACACACAATACTTGTGTTGACACACACTCAACGCCATCTATCAACAATAGCTATACTGAGTCGAGTAGTAGAAGAATGACTTTGTCGACACATTGAGTGTTGTGTCGACATCATCAAGACTTGTGTCGACATTTAGTCGATTTGTGTCAAAACATGTGAAGTAGTTTGCTGAGTGTTTCCTGCTGAGATATAAAGTCATTGCAGAATCAGCTATCACGGTTGAAGACTTGATAGCTATCATAAACAACAAGTCTAACACCTTTGTCAGAACTGTCAGAAGGTTATTACAAACTGGATCAGCCGGTAATCATTGAGAAACTCTATATAAAGGACTGATCCATGACAACCAAGACAAGCAATTAAGGGGGAACAAACCAACACAGAACCAGAGAGAGAATTCAACAATAAGAAAGGGGGAACCCTTAAGAAGGCAGATCCTGAACAGTCTGCAAGAAAGATTCAGATCTAATTCTGAATCTAAGAAGGGAGCTGTCTGAAGATCAACTTCTACACCAAGTCAAGATCAACCTCATTTTGTTCAATCAAGAAGCTTTGAAAAAGCTAAGTCAGGTTGGATCTGAAGTATACAGTTTATTCAAGAACTTATCAAGAAGCTCACACCAATTAAGAGTTCTATCTGGGTGAAATTTCTGTATAACTAAATATTCTTTTTCCTTGTAAGATCTTTTATAGATCTGAGTTGTAAGCCTGTGTTTATAAAGGCTATGGTAGGGCTGATAGCCTGAGGTATATGACTTGTGAAAGTCTGAGTTGTAAGCCTGGTGATAAAGACTGAGGTAGGGCTGTTGCCTGAGGTAGGGTTCTTGGGAAGAATCTGAGGTAGGACTTGTATAAGTCTGAGCTGTAGGAACCTATCAAGTTCTGAGTTGTAAGATCTATGGATCCGAGTTAAAGGAAAGAAGTTTGTTTGAATCCAATTCTCTACTGGATAGGCGAAGGGGGAAAGTGGATGTACCCATAACTTGGGGAACCACTATAAATCTGGTGTACTGTGATGTGTTGTGGATTATATATTATATGTTGTGATAGATCTAGTTACTTGCCTAAAATTATTAAAGAAAATTAGAACCTATTCACCCCCTCTCTAGGTGTCTAGGCTCTTGAAATCAAGCCTTTCACAAAAGATCACGACATGACGGTGATCGACGAAAGAAAGGCTCAAGTAGCCATGACAGGTATATTCTAAACCTAACAAACATATTTCGATTGACATAGTTTGTTATTGTTGTAACAAGCCAGGTCATGTCATTGCTGATTGCCCCCACAAGAAAAAGGAGGGCAGTAAGAGAGAAGAAAAGAAGTCCTCATATAACAAAAAAAGGACAGAGAAGAGCCTGATAGCCAAGAAGGGCAAAACTCTTAGTGACACTGACTCATCTGAGTCAAGTGAAGAAGAAGAAGCCTACTTTGGGCTTATGGCTCAGACAAATGATGAACAAGAGCCCCATGTCACTGGGAAGGTAAACTCTCACACTCCTCTTTCTGAATCTGAAGTCTCTGAGCATGATCATGAGGACTGATCTTCTAACAATGAGTCTAAACTCATGGACCAGTATAAGGAGTTGATCAAGGCATACGACAAATGTCGAAAGGTCGTGAAAAATCAGACAAAAGAGATTAAGTCTCTAAAGATCGTAGAAAGCTATCTGAGAGTGGAAGTCGTTAAGATGGACTCACTCAGAGAAGACTTAGATACTGCAGTTGATGAGTTCAACAAGGCTATCAAGCACCTTGATCTGAAGGATGAAATCATCAAGGGGTTGGAAGAATTACTAGAAGACAAAAAGAAACTTGTTGAAGGTTTCTCTAAGCCCAGGGTAGTTCTTCCTCTTATTGTTGAGTTCTCTGCTCAGGAAAAGGGTGCTGGGCTAGTCCATGTAGGAGCTCCTAATAAATATTCTAGGAGGAATAAGGCTCAGAGAAGGAATAAGACCTCCAAGAAGGCCTTGGCTAAAGAAAAGGGGAAGTCCCCTCAGGATCAGACTATCTTTAAGAAAGTCATATTTCCAACTAATGAGTTTGATCTTGATTAATCCTACGACCACTTGACTAGGCCTACTTATGTAGAGCCAAAGTCTAGTTACCAAGGATGGACTCGCCCCAGAAACTTTGGTGAGAGTGTCTTTAAGGCACCTTATGAAGAAGTCATTCTTCAGGACTATGGTCCTTATGATCACGGTCATAACTTTAAGAAAGCACCAAAGGTAAAACCCATTGTGGAAAAGCCTGCGAAGGAGAAGAAATCATGTGATTTCCATCATCATGAAGCCTCCTTCTCCAAGACTGCAACCCCTGCTAGGCCACCATCTCAGAAGGTCAAGCAGGAGTACCTAAGGCAAAGATACAACAAGTTCGACTATTGGTGTTGTGGCAAAATTGGTCATTTTGCCATCGATTGTTGGTTTAATCCAAGGAAGGTTGCTACTCCTCAGGTTAGCAACATGGGAATGACCACTCATAATGCTAATTCTCGTACGGGGAGTGTTCTAACATGAGACCAAGGACCCAAACATGTTTGGGTTCCTAAGGCAAACTGATTATGATTGCAGGGATGTCCAAAGGCCACTAAAACGCCTATCTGGTATTTGGACAGTGGATGCTCTCGGCACATGACCGGGACAAGAAGCCTACTTCAGAACTTCTCTCCAGTATTGAACGGACCAAAGGTTATCTTTGGAGGTTCAGACCGAGGAATCACTAAAGGCTACGGTATGATCACTAACGGTAGTGTATCCTTTTCGGATGTAGCTTATGTTGAGGGATTGGAACACAATCTCATAAGCATAAACCAACTATGTGACAAAGGATACATAGTTGAATTCCATGCTGACAAGTACTTGATAAAGTCTGTTGATAATATGGAAACGATTCTATCTGGCACTCTAAGCAGAAATATATTTTTTTAAATTTCATTTGTATAGATTCTTCTACACCAGTGTGCTTTTTAGCAAAAGATAGTGCGTCTCTTGTTGATCAATGACACAAGAGATTAGTACATATTAATTTTAAAACTATTAACAAATTATTTTCACTAAACCTGGTACGTGATGCCCCAAAGGTCAAGCACGTCAAAGATAGACCTTGTCATGCTTGTGTGCAAGGCAAGGAAACGAGAGCTACTTTTAAAAGCATTATTGGAAAAGATTCAAATAGATGTCTACATCTACTTCATATGGACTTGTTCGGTCCACTGCAAATTAAAAGTTTGGGAGGCAAGGAATATACATTGGTTATTGTTGATGACTACTCGCGCTTTGCGTGGGTGTTCTTTCTGAAACACAAGTCAGATACCTTTGATGTCTTTATGAATTTTGTTAGGAAGATCCAGAATGAATACGATTGTTCTGTAGTCAAGATCAGAAGTTACAATGGAACTGAATTCAAGTCTGGGGCCATAAAAGAATTTTGTGGAAGCCTAGGTATCTTTCATGAGTTTTCCTCTCCTCATACTCCACAGCAAAATGGAGTAGCTGAGAGAAGGAACAAAACACTCATAGAGGCATGCAGGACTATGTTGAGTGATGCTTCACTACCGGATTACTTCTGGGCAAAAGCCGTCAACACTGCATGCCACGTGCAAAATCGAGCACTCATAAATAAGAATCATGATAAGACACCTTACGAACTTTTAAAGGGCAGGAAACCAACTGTCTCATATTTTAGAATTTTTGGTTGTAAATGCTTCGTGCTTAACAATGGTAAGTATCACACTACCAAGTTTAGCGAAAAGAGTTTTGAAGGTATTTTTATAGGGTATAGTAGACATAGTAAGGCATACATGATATTTAATAGAAAAACTCTGGTTGTCAAGGAATCAATACATGTTGTATTTGATGAGACGAGCTTGCTGCAAAGCAACTCTTCTAGTATGCTTATTGAAGATGCAGGTGCAAAGTAGCTTGGATGAACCAAACAAAGACGAAGGTGAAAAATTCATCAAGATCACCACTCCAACCCCTATTGGAGAGGTAGATGATCAAGATGAAGAAGTAGTCCAAGTTGATGAAGTCACTCTAGTGGTTGAAGTTCCAGATGCAAGGAATCTAGAGCTCGAACTTCTGAAGGATCACCCAATGGACCAAATCATAGGAGATTTCCTGGATGGTTTCAGAACTCGTAGAGGTACAACTAATGAAAATTTATATTTAAGTTTCCTCTTACAGGTTGAACCAAAGAAGTTCGAGGAAGCAAACTCAGACGCATCTTGGATCTTGGCCATGGAAGAAGAATTGAACCAGTTTAAGTGCTGCAAAGTCTGGAAACTTTTTCCAAGACCCAAAGGTAAGAATGTCATCGGGACAAAGTGGGTCTACAGGAATAAGATGGACGAAAATGGAACGATCATAAAGAACAAAGCAAGACTCGTCGCCAAAGGATATCGTCAAGAAGAAGGAATCGACTTCGACCAGACATATGCTCCAGTGGCTAGGCTAGAGGCAATCTGGTTGTTCTTTACGTATGATGTACTAAAGGGATTCACTGTCTGTCAAATGGACGTGAAGTCCGCCTTCCTTAATGGTGACATAAAGGAAGAAGTGTACATAGAACAACCCCCAGGTTTTATTGATTCTAACCTACCTGATTACGTTTATTTATTATATAAAGCACTGTACGGTTTGAAACAAGCTCCTCGAGCTTGGTATGAAATGCTATCTAGTTTTCTCCTTGAGAACAAGTTTACAAGGGGAAAGATAGATAAGACATTATTTATTAGGGAAATAAAAGGAAAGATTTTGCTAGTGCAAATCTATGTCGACGACATTATATTTGGCTCTACTGACAACAACCTCTGCAAGAAGTTCTCAAAACTTATGCAAGGGAAGTTTGAAATGAGCAGCATGGGAGAGCTGAAGTATTTCTTAGGGATTTAGGTGAAACAATCTGAAGAAGGAATTTTCATCTCCCAGACTAAGTTCACCAGAGAGCTAATTAAGAAATTCGGAATGGAGAACGCAACCTCTATGAGGACTCCAATGGGTTTTGCCATCTCTCTGGACAAGGATGAGAAAGGGAAACCTTTTGATGAAACCAAGTACAGAAGCATAGTTAGATCTTTGCTCTACCTTAATGCTAATAGACCAGACCTAAGGTTCTCTACATGTGTCTGTGCTAGATTCAGAGTGAACTGTAAGGAATCTTACTACTTGCTGCGAAGAGGATTTTGAGATACCTTAAAGGTACACCAAATCTTGCCTTATGGTACCCAAGAAGTAATGACGGCGAGCTGATTGGTTTTTCAGATGCTGACTTTGCAGGTAGTAAAGAAGACAGAAAAAGCACTTCCGGGACATATCAATTCCTTGGAAGAAGACTTATTTCATGGAGCAGAAAAAAACAAAACTGTGTCACAATCTCAACGGCCGAGTCAGAATATATTTTTGCCGGCAGTTGTTGTGCATAGTTGCTTTGGCTAAAGAATTAGCTGGAAGACTACAACATGAAAGTCAAAAACATTCCAATTGATAGAATCGATTTCAAGATAACCCAAACACCTAGAGGGGGGGGGGGTGAATAGGTTCTTTCTTTTTTTCACTTAAGGCAGAATAAGAATTCAGTTCTTTAAAGAGAATCTAACTATTCTACAGCTAACACAGCAACCACAACACAGAATTCACAATCACACACACATCAAAGATTGCACACTGGTTTATAGTGGTTCCCCAAGGTCTGGGTACATCCACTTTCCCCCTTTGCCTATCCAGCAGTGTGCTAGATTCAGCCTAACTTCTTCCTTCTTCTCAGATCTACAGATCTTGTAGCTCAGAACCCTGAAAGGTTCCTACAACTCAGAATGTATCCACACTCCTACAGCTCAGGCTAACAGCTCTACCTCAACCTTGTCACAAGGCCTACAACTCAGAATGTAACCACACTCCTACAGCTCAGGCTAACAGCCCTACCTCAGCCTTTTCACAAGGCCTACAACTCAGAGATCTATATCTCCTACACTCAAACTTTATATTATAGGCTTACAACTCAGATCTTGAAAGATCCTACAGAATTTGAAAAATCTTATAGATTGACTCTTACCCTTGTTGAGAGAGAAGAGATAAAAGGTTTCTTGATTAGTTCTTGATAAAACGGATTGCTGAGATCAACCTGTTCTTAGCTTTCTTCAAAGCTTCTTGAATCTGAACTCAGTAGGGTTGATCTAATTTGAAGTTGACTTGCTGGCAGCTTCCTTCTTAGATTTCAGAAATAGATCTGAATTCTTCTTAGCAGATTTGTTCAGGATCTGCTTCTTAAGAGACTTGTAAATGTCTCCTTCTTTAGTTCTAATAGCTGGAGCTCTCTCTCACTCTATAAATCTTTTGAAGTTTCTTCTGAATTCTTATTTGAATTCTCCTTAGACAAATTCTGAGTAGATTGCCACTTTAGACTATCTTTTTAGATCTTCTCACGAAAATCTTCTTCTGTGTGACGGGTTCTTTCTTGATCAATGATCAATACTTCATTAGTTGTTCGTTTCTCGTTTTTTTCATTCTGTTTTGATTTGACAGAATCCGTCTTTATATAGACTTCATCCATGGTAACCGGCTGATTCGGTTTCTAACGAACTTCTGACAGTTCTGATAGTTTTAGCAAACTTGTTGGAATTCACAACTATCAAGTCTTCAGTCATTTCTTGAACCTTTGTCTTTGTCAGCAAAATGTCGAGACTGATCTTCATTATGTGTCGACACAAGTAGATTTAGTGTCGACACAATCTTTGGTGATGTCGACACAGCTCCTTTGGTGTCGACACTAATTCTTGACACTACATCTGTAGAATGTGTCGACACTGCTTTTTTGTGTCGACACAGTCACTTCTTCACTTCACAGCAATCAACATTATTGTAACTCTGCTGTGTGTCGACACAAGTCCTGTGTGTCGACACAGTTGATATAGTCTAAGAAACCTGTGTGTCGACACTGCCTCCAGGTGTCGACACAGTTGATGTCGACTAAAACTTCTGTGTATCGACACAGTTGCTTCTGGTGTCGACACTGCTTTTCCAAGTGTTGACATAGGCTTTCTTAAGTGTGGACAAAACTTTCTCTGGTGTCGACTCATGGACTTAGAAACTTTTTCCTGCATTTTAGCATATTCTTAACCTGCACATATAAACTCAAAATAACATCAAATACACCTTGATGTATATCATTGAGCTAAGTGAGGCATCTCCAAATCAGGTACACATTTTCCTATATACCCAACAATCTCCCCCTATTTGGAGAAGTCATAACCCTTTAGTCAATGATATACACCACTTATAATAAACAAACATTATGATGTATATAAGCATTATATGACATGGTAACTTATAAACAAAATATATACCAAAATGACATTACAGAATAATAATGCAAACTTAATGAACGTGAAACATTGTTTTGTTTATAATATCAAAAAGTTTCTTAACAATTGTTTGCATAGATTTCTTTAAAACTAAAGATTTTATTGTTCTTGTAAAATCTAGTAAATCTACACTAAGGTTGATCAGGCTCCCTGATGACTATGCCTTTTCCAGGCTTAATCTGATCCTGCACAGTAGGTTCTGCATCATCAATGAGCTTCTTTCCTTTCAACTCTGCCTTCTTCTGTACTTAAGCCTTAATTCTCTGCCTTTCAAAATAATGAAAAGGCTTAGGGAAGTATTTGCTAGGCTCCTGAGCATTAGGAGGTAGCTTCCCAATTTTATCCTTTCTTCTATATTACAGAATGGCTTCTTGCCTTGCTTCATATTTCTGCCATTCTTGTTCAGAATACCATTTGCCCCTTTCATGGATCTGTTCTTTCACAGCTTTCTAGACAGTCAAAATGATATTCCTAGAAGTGGGGCTCCACTGTTCAAAATCAGGCTTTAACTCAGCCTGTTCTCTAAACCTTTTCATTGACAGTTGAGCTTCCTGCTTAGCTTTCAAGGCAGCTTCTTGCATTTCTACTTTCTCAATAATAACATTATCAACTTCTTGTGGAGGACTATACATTGACTGAACCTGTTGCTGAATCATATAAAAATCTGTTGGAGGGTAGATGACCTGAGCAACTTCAGGTTGATCACCTTCAAGATAAGCAGTTTGCACACCTGACTCAACAACATTATCATCATCACAAAGGGGTGGATATCCCAGAGTGGCTCTGATGCTATTGGATATCCATTTGGCATGATCTGAGCCTGCTTTGAGTAACACTCTCTCCCCCTTTATGACTTCTCTTTCAATATGGTCTCGTAAGTCATCTTTCTGAAATCTCACTTGTCCATCAAGAAAATTAACACCATCTTTATAAAATGATTTTAACTTGAGAAGATTATTAGAGAGTAAATTCTGAGAAGTAGTAATGGCTGTCCGAAATGAGTCTAAGGCAGCCTGTAGCTTCTTATCAAACTCCTCTTTCTCTTTAGCCCTTGCTTCAGTCATTACAGTGACTGTATTCTTTATTATAGTTACTATCTCATTATGAGATTCAATTAGATTGTCATTCATCCTAATCTGATTCTCAAGGACATAGCCTTGTTTAATAGCAATGTCATCCACTTGAGCCTTTACTTCTGCTTGCTGCTTAGCCAGAAATACTACAACATTGCCTCCTTTGTGGAAGCAATCTGTCATCTCTTTCTTATGCAGATTCACTTCAAACCTGATGGATTTGATATCCTGAGCCAGATCAAATTGAAGTGACTTATGTCTTTCATCCCCATACTTCTCTAGAGCCACTCTCTGCTCATCTAATTTCACTTGTAAGGCCACCAATAGTGAGCTGTAATCAGCTTCTGGGGCAGGTTGTGGAGTAGCAGTTTGCAATGCTTTCTTGTAGCTTTGGCTCCTTCTCTTGAAAACCATTAGTTTTCTCTTTTTGGCACTTGTGATTTCTTCATCTGCTTAAGCAGATGTACTGGCAATGTCTACTCTTTCCTCAGGACTAGGAGGGAGCTCCTTTTCAGTCCTAATCTGCTCCCCCTCAAAGTCAACCTGCTCCCCCTCAATCCTTATTTGCTCCCCCTTATTTGTTGCTCCCTCAATATCAGGAAACAACTCTTCAAGAGTAAACTCTTGTTGAGTGTGGACTGGTGGTACTTCTTTCTCAGGAGCACCAACAACTATTGATTTATCCTCCATGATAACATCTTGTGCTGACATGTTGACATGTGGTCTCTTAAGAATTGTTTGTGAAGCCATTTCACTTGCCAAGTGTGTTGTCTCTTCCCCCTGCACCTGTACATTATTTGGCTCCCCCTTCTCCTGTGCATTATCAGTAATGTCTTGTGCCTGTGCATTATCTGTCTCCCCCTGTACCTGTGCATTATCAGTATTATCCTGTGCAGGTGATTTCTCAGCAGCTTCTTATCTTTCTATATCAGGTATGTCCTTTATTAGGACCCTATCCCATCTGGAGATAATCTTGATGTCCATTTTTCTCATATGGTTGATTTTAGAACAGGGAATCTGGTGCATTACTTCTAGAATTGCTCCAGCCAAGTATAAACTCATCAGTCTAGCCAAATTAGGCTTCTTTATGCCTTCCTTAATCTTCTCAAAAATTACTATAGACCAATCTGTGTTTAGTCTAAAAATAATGCTTGTCATTAGGCTGAACATATAGGCTGAAATCCTATCATGTCCCCCTGGCTTACATAGAATTACTTTGCCAACCACTTCAGAGAGGAATTTCCCTTGCTGATTCATCCCTTTCCTATTTATAGCAGATCCAATCTTCAAGGTGGGATCCAATCCACACCATTGTAGTGCTTCCCATGTCTTAGATACAGGTACTTCTTCTTCATCCTGAGTCCTTGGAAGATTAAGAATTTTCCTCAAACTCTTTAAGGTCAATTTGACTCTAGCCCCATGAATCATTGATTTAATCTTAAGGCCAGTTGAATCTACTGTAGCTGCGCCATAAAACTCAAGTATCTCTTTCTTCCATATCTTGGTTGGTTCGGATATCAGAAACTCCAAACCATTTTCAGCAATTAGGGTAATTACCCCTTTAATCTCAGATTCTGCATCATAAAAGGCGTGACGAACCAACTCATATCCTTCGTTGATGTTATCTTCTACCTTTGGTGCCATTGGGATGGT
Source organism: Platanthera zijinensis (assembly GCA_039513925.1). Taxonomy (NCBI): domain Eukaryota; kingdom Viridiplantae; phylum Streptophyta; class Magnoliopsida; order Asparagales; family Orchidaceae; genus Platanthera; species Platanthera zijinensis. The sequence continues at coordinate 243,766,817 of CM077079.1, read as the reverse complement.
GAGAAAGCTTGGATTGAGAGGAGAGAGATTGTCAACACAAGGTTTTGGTCTCGAAAACCTGGAGAGTGTGTCGACAGAGTTTGTTCTTGACCTATTTATACCCTTCTAAACAAAGAAGGTCAAAAGGCGGGCAAAAACTATCTAAATGTGTTGACACTGTTGAAATGTGTCGATACATACTTATAATGTCTCGACAACGGTGTTGACTTCTATGTGTCGACACTAATTGATGATGTGCCGACACATGACATACTTAGTAGTTCAACAGAAATTCAGTGTCGACTCTTTTTGTAAGTGTCAACACAATTTCTGGATGTGTCGACACCATTATTCTGGATGTGTCGACACCACTTTCTGAAGTGCCGACATCACTTTTCTGGATGTGTTGACACTGATTTACTTAGCCAATTTTATTAAACTAATCTATGTTCAACATTCCTAATTCAATTTTAAATTTATTCAATTTAGTTTCATCTAGAGGCTTAGTAAACACATCTGCAATTTGATAATCTGTTTTGACAAATTCTAGTGAGATGTCCTTTTTCTCTACAGGTTCTCTAAGAAAATGGTATCTAATTTCTATATGCTTTGTCCTACTATGTGAAACAGGAATATTAGCGATAGAAATAACACTTTTAGAATCACAAAACAAAGGTGTTCTACTTAACTGAATACCATAGTCTTCTAGCTGGTGCTGAATCCACAACAGCTGTGCACAATAACTTCCTGCTGCCACATATTCAGACTCAGCTGTGGAAATTGCCACACTAGTCTGCTTCTTACTGCTCCAAGACACCAATCTTTCTCCTAGAAATTGACAGGTGTCTGTTGTGCTTTTTCTATCTTCTTTGCAACCTGCAAAGTCTGCATCTGAATAGCCTGTTAGTAGAAAATCTCCATTCCTAGGGTACCAAAGGCCTAGATTAGGTGTGCCATTTAGATATCTCAAAATCCTTTTTACTGCAGTGTAATGAGATTCTTTAGGGCATGATTGGTACCTAGCAAAGACATATGTTGCATACATAATGTCTGGTCTACTAGCAGACAGATATAGAAGAGAGCCAATTATTCCGCTATACAAAGACTCATCTACAAGCTTACCTGCATCATCTTTGCATATAAGCATACTTGTTCTCATAGGAGTTCTCATGGTGGAGGATGATTCCATACTATACTTCTTAATTAACTCCTTGGTGAACTTAGACTGGGATATGGACAAGCTATCATCAGTCTGTCTTACTTGGAGTCCCAAGAAGAACTTAAGTTCTCCCATGCTGCTCATCTCAAACTTCACTTGCATAAGTTTAGCAAACTTCTTGCAAAGGTTGTTTTCTTTAGACCCAAATATTATGTCATCTACATAAATCTGGACTAAGATTATCTTTCCTTTAGACTCCCTTAGGAATAGAGTATTGTCTATTTTCCCCCTTGAGAAATTGTTCTCAATAAGGAAAGTAGACAGGGTTTCATACCAAGCCCTTGGGGCTTGCTTTAACCCATACAAAGCTTTCTTAAGTCTATAAACATAATCAGGTTTGAGAGAATCAACAAAACCTGAGGGTTGCTCTATATAGACTTCTTCTTTTAGATTTCCATTTAGGAATGCTAATTTTACATCCATTTGGAATACCTTGAAGCCTTGATATGCTGCATAGGCAAGGAACATCCTAATTGCTTCCAGTCTTGCTACTAGGGCAAAGGTTTCATCAAAGTCAATACCCTCTTCCTGTCTGTATCCTTTTGCAACAAGTCTTGCTTTGTTCTTCACAATGATCCCACTCTCATCTAGTTTGTTCCTAAAGATCCACTTTGTTCCAATGATGTTGTGGTCTTTTGGTTTAGGAACTAACTCCCAGACCTTGCACCTTCTGAACTGATTCAGCTCCTCTTGCATGGCATCAATCCAATGTGGGTCTAGAATAGCTTCTTCAAATCTCTTTGGCTCCAGTTGAGATAGGAAGCTTGAGCAAAGAACTGTGTTCAAGTTCCTGCTTCTGGTTTGCACTCCATGTCTTGGATCCCCAATTATCTGATTTGTTGGATGATCCTTTAAGTGTCTAACAGCTAGAGGTAGATTATCTTCAGGTTGAACACCTCCAGTCTTTTCAATATGCTGTACCTCTTGGTTTTCATCAGCATCTAGAGAGTCTTGTACTCCCCCTGGACAGTAGCCACCATTTTCCACTTCCTGCACTGCAGTTGACTCTTTTGTAATGGTAAGCTTGTCCATTCTCTCATTTATACCTGTAGAACTGTATGTGCTACAAGACAACTCACTGTTAATCAGTCTTGTTTCATCAAAGACAACATGTACAGACTCTTCTACAACTTGAGTAATCAAGTTGTAGACCCTGTAAGCCTTACTATTGTTGTTGTACCCAACAAATATCCCATCTTGGGATTTGACAACAAACTTAGTTAGATAAGACTTTCCATTGTTAAGGACATATCACTTGAAACCAAAGATCCTAAAATAGAATAAGTTTGGTTTCTACCCTTCATGATCTCATAGGGAGTCTTTTCTTGGCTTTTGGTGATAGAAGCCCTATTGATCACATGACTGCAATATTTACTGCCTCAGCCCAGAAATATTCTGGGAGAGAAGTGTCACTCAATAGAGTTCTACTAGCCTCAATCAGTGTTCTATTCTTCCTTTCAACAATACCATTTTGCTGAGGTGTTCTAGGTGAGGAGAATTCTTGAAAAATCCCAAATTCTTCACACAGTCTTGTCATACTCTCAGATTGAAATTCAGTGCCATAGTCACTTCTTATTTTGACTACTGTACTGTTAAGTTCATTCTGAATTTGCTTGACAAAACTATATAAAACACTTAGGGTTTCTTATTTTTTATCTCAAAAAGAACACCCAGGAATATCTAGAATAGTCATCTACCACCACAAAAGTGTAGACCTTCCTACCTAGACTATGAACTGGCATAGGAACAAATAGATCCATATGCAAGAGGTATAGACACCTCACAGAATCCTTGTTTTCAAGGCTATGAAAGGAGGATTTTGTCTGCTTGCCTTTTTGACAAGCTGAGCATATCCAATCCTTTATACACTTAACTTTAGGACCATTCCTCCCTAACTCTTTGCTAAAGAGTTGGCCAATTGTTTTGTAGTTAAGATGGGCCAGCCTCTTGTGCCATTTGACATAATGAGAGGCTCTCTCATCAGCTACAAGACAAATAGGAGAAACTTTGTTCTCACACTCAAAGTTAAGACAGTACACATTTCTTTTTCTATATCCTGTCAATATGATCTTTTGATCACTTGACCTTTTGATGTGACATCCATTCTTAATAAATGAAATGTCATATCCTAAATCACTCAGCTGACTTATGCTTATAAGTTTGTGTTTCAAACCCTTCACATAGGCCACTTGAGTGATAGTAATCTGGTTATTAGAAATGTTACCAAATCCTTTAATGATTCCTTTTTAAGAACCACCAAAAATTACTTTAGGCCCATTTATGATAGGTAAGTACTCCTTCAGCAACCCCCTTATTCCAGTCATGTGCCTGTAACATCCACTGTCCAAGTACCATATAGGGGCATGGTAACTTAGACTCACCTACAATAAAGAATTACCTAACCTTAGAGCCCAAGTAAGTCTTGGGTCCTTGGTTCAAGTTAGCTTCATACTTAACAAATCTACCTGCTGCTCTTCTAACTGGTAGACTGTTGTTCTTCCTGACACTAATGTTGTGCCAGCAATCTAAGGCATAATGGTCTGTCTTGCCACAACACCAGCATTCATACTTGTTGTATCTATTTTTAGATACATTCTTGGCAGTCTGGTTGACAACAAATCTTTTGTTTTGTGCTGGTACTACTGCAGTTACACCCACTATTTTCTTAAGAACATGGGGTTTATGGACATGGGCTGCCTTATTAACATAAATACCCTTGTCATTCAGAACTTTAGTCTTACTATGACCATGAGTATTCTCTAGGTCATACTTATTAGAAGGCACTTGTACCTTTCTAAAAACTACAGGGACTTTAAAGTTCAGTGGCTGGACAGAGGCTTTGCCCTTTCTCTTAAATTGGACAGCCCTGGTGTCACCTTTAAATCCTATTCCAGCCTTACCCTTTTGAGCCACAAACTCATCTATTAAGGGTAAAACTTATTTTGGCTTGGAATAACTAGTCACCAAATCTTTTTCTTTTTGAAGTCTGGCTTCCAGACTTTTAATTAGATCATTTTTATATGTGATTGTGCCCATCTGAATAACAGTTATAGTTTTTAGTTTGACAATCTCATTCACTTTTTGATCCAACACTTTCTTTAAATCAAATGCAGCCATCTTAAGATCTGCAATTTCCATAGCCTGAGTTTTGGCCAAGTTTTTTCTTTTCTTTAGTGCCTGCAACAAGTCCCCATATTCATCTATCAGTTGATGAATATCACCTTCAGACTCAGACCCATCCACATCACTTGATGTAGATGTAGCTGACTCTGAACCAGTACTACAATCTGAATTTCTAGAAAAACATTGTACCTTACTAGGACCAGGCTGATCCTGGCACTTATCTTCTTCTGACACAACCATCAATCCCATGCACTGATGGTCTTCTTATTCATAGATAGAGTTCAGCACTTGCATAAACTCATCTTCTTCATCTGCTGCATATAGACCAATGTATGCCTCAGCTTCAGATTCAGACTCTGAAGATGATTGGTCTGTCCAGCTCTTCTCCTTCTTAGCAACAAAGGATTTCTCCTTCTTGCTCTTTTCTTGAGTCTTCCTTTTTTTAGCAGACTCCTTTCTTTTTTCTGGACACTCAGCCATAACATGTCCAGGCCTATTACAGTAATAGCAAACTATCTTTGATGTTGTAGATTTTCTAGGCTTAGACCTGCTCCTGTTCTTCCTAGATGACTTCCTCTTTTGATAATAGTCATTCACAGGCTGAGATGTGGATGTCCTAGACTTCCACTACTTCTTCTTCAGGAATCTCTGAAACTGCCTTGTGAAGGCAGCAAAGTCTTTATCTGAGTCACTACTGTCTTAACTTTGGTTGTCTGAATTATCTGAAGTAATTTCAGCAACTATCTTAGGAGGTGATGGAGACATCCTCCTATTCTTCCTAGTGGCTTCCACTTTGAAGGCCACAGACTTTTCTCTATGCTCCCCTTTCGCACTTTTCTCTTCCACTTTCCTAGCCATCAGCTGTATCTCATATGACAACAATTTTCCAAACAAAGTTGGAGGAGAGATTGTTGGTACCCTAGTTTGATTTGAGTTTAGTCCTCTCCTTTGTGCTCCTTGACCCAAGAATTATCTATGGTCAATGGTTAGTAGTCTAGCTGTAGAGTCCTCACTTTTCCAGATTGAGAATTTGGTTAAGTAGTTTTTCGTTCGACTATAGTCGAACGCCGCTCGACTATCGTCTATCGGCTGATCGACGATCGTCTATCAGTTGGTCGATGCTCTGTCTGCGTTGATAGTTCGACTATCTGTTGATAGGTCGACTATCTGCTTGGCGTGGTAGTTCGACTATCTGTCCTGATAGATCGACTATCTGTTGATAGGTCGACTATCTGTTCCGCTTTGATAGGTCGACTATCTGTTGATAGGTCGACTATCTGTCGTCTTTGATAGTTCGACTATCTGTCCTGATAGTTCAACTATCTGATAGTTCGACTATCTTTTGATAGGTCGACTATCTAGTCTCTTTTGATAGGTCGACTATCTGTTGGTAGGTCGACTATCTGTTTTCTGAGATAGGTCGACTATCTGCTTGATAGGTCGACTATCTGTTTGCGCTTGGTAGTTCGACTATCTGTCCTGATAGATCGACTATCTGATAGTTCGACTATCTGTTCTGATAGGTCGACTATCTGCCGAGGTAGTTCGACTATCTTCTTCGATAGGTCGACTATCTGGATCGTTCGACTATCTGCCCGATAGTTCGACGATCTCCGTGCGTCGGTCGACGATCTCCGAAGGTCGTTCGACGCCTTCTGCCTGCCTTTATATTTTGTATTTATTTATTATATTTAATTAATTAATACATTTTCTGGCAAGTTGTTTCAGTTGATTTATGATAATATCTCCAGGCAATATCTGCTCTATTCTTTTTGCCTGAGTAAAATCTTTTTAGATAAAGTTGTTTGTCTTATTAGCTGTCTTTGTATTTTACTTTATCTGCTGACAGCCCTTTATAGCCGTTAGACTGAAAAGTCTTCTCTTTACTATAAAGAGTATTTCTTTGATGTGACTTTATTTAGTCCTTCTGTTATTTGATTTGATCCTGCAGCTTCTTAGAAAGAGATTCATTCCTTTTATAGTATATCCTGCTGCAGAGTTTGTTTTGCTGTGCGTTATTTGCAGCCCAGGTCTCAAGTTTCAGAAGAAGACAAGTAATTCAAACTAAAGAGAGCCGTTGCTTGTATCTGCTATATAAAGGACCCTTTGAAGAAGGATTGAAGCTAGTTAAAAGCTAACTAGTTAACCAGATATTTTAAAGCATTCAAGCCTTCATCAAGATCAAGCATTTTCTGCTCTCAGCAATTTCCATCTAACTGAGAAGTGTTAAGATCTTCTACTCTTCTTCAACCTGAGTTCTCCTGCTTTCAGGAAGTTTAGACTCAGAGTTCTTTTGAAGAAGAAGAAGAAGAAGATAGCTGCTTGAAGATCTTTTATTTTATTACTTATTATCTTCTTGTAGTTTTTCCTTCAGAACTTTCTGAAGAGTTTTTCTGCACTGAAGCAAGACTTCACCTGGACATCTTTGAGCCAGGGGGAGCCTTGATTCTTTAGAGCTCTCTAGCTCAGTGCAAGTTTTTGTGCTTCTCTAATCTATTGTAAAATAGAGAAGACATCTTAACCTTCTTCCCCCTCCTGTACAGGGTTATTACTCCCTTCAAAAGTATCCCTTGGTGGCAGGGCACCTGATCAAAAACCTGTGCTTGGTTTTTAGACACCTGATCAAAAGTCTAAAGGGTTTCTGGATCTACCTGAAGCAGATCCTGTTGGTGGCAGGGCACCTGATCAAAAACCTGAGTGGATTCCTACCGTGTGGGTAGAAGAGTGGACGTACCCAAGTTGTTTGGGGAACCACTATAAATTTCCTTGTGTCGTCTGGATTCACTTGTTTAATTCCTGCATTGTGGCTGTGAATAGATATAACTAGGTTGCTAGTTGCTGATTAGGTTTTCCAAGCCTTAACTGTAATTATAGTTAGCTTGAGTTTGTGCACATCACTTGTGTTAGGCTATAGGGTTAAATCTATATCTATAATCTTTCATTCCGCACTTCACTCCAAGGGAGTTGGGTAGACCATTAAGTTTTGTCTTGTGCAAAATTTGATAACTCTATTCACCCCCCCTCTAGAGTAGTATCTATCCCTTCACTTTCAATTGGTATCAGAGGGAGGTTGACTGACTGAATAGGCTAACACCTAAGTCACAAGATCCTGATAGATACCAAAGCTTATAGATATTCACTATCATGGCCCAGTCCAAGGATTATTCTAGCACCAGACCTCCAGCATGCAACTTAGCTAAGTTTGGCATCTGGAAGGCAAGGATAAAATTATATATGAATTCTATTGATGAAAGCATCTTTGCTTCTATTTTGTCAGGACCCCCAAGAGCACCTGCTGCTGCTACTGCCTCATCATCTGATATGAGTGCAGTGCCTCCTCCAGATTACAATGATGAATACAAGAAGGCCAAAATAGCAGATGCCAAGGCAATGAACATTCTGGCTCAGACAATGTCTGATGAGGTATTCCAGAAGGTTGCTGAATGCTCCTCAGCAAAAGCCATGTGGGACACACTGAACCAGATTGTAGCTTGTTCAGCTGATGAAAGGAAGGACAGAAGGTCCAACCTGATCTCACAGTATGAGAACTTCAAGAAAACTGATGCTGAATCAGTTGAAGCCATGTACACCAGGCTCAGCTCAATCATCAATGAGCTGAGGACCCTGGACAAGGACATATCATTGACAGAGGTCAATGATAAGATTCTCATGTGCTTCCCTAGCACATGGGATCTAAGGATCTGGCCCATCAAAGAAGCCAGAAGTACAAATGAGATCTCCACTGAAGCCCTTCTCGGCAAGCTCAAGTCTTTTGAGCAAGTGCTGAAGACAAGGGAAGCAGAAGCAGAAGCGAAGACCCCCACTCCAATAAGAAAAGAGCAATCTCTAGCTCTTAAGGCTGCTGATGCTTCTGAAAGCAGCCAATCAAATGAGGAACTAATGGCATTGTTTGCCAAGAGGTTTCTCAAGATGGGGAGAAAGGAGTTCAGAAAGAAGTCTTCACGCTATGAAGACAAACCAAGGTATGATCGCTCTCCTGCTAAAGAAATTATTTGTTATGGTTGCAGGAAGCCTGGACACATCTTGCCAGAGTGTCCAGAGGAGAAGAACAAAGAAAAGAGAAAAGAAAAGGAACAGCACAGGAAGCACTCCAAGCCATCCTCCTACAAAAACAAGAAGAAGGAGAGAGGTTTCATTGCTGAAACCTGGAGTGATTCTGATGAAGAATCCTCCTCATCAAGCTCCAGTGAGGATGAGGAAGAGAAGAAGGCAAAAGAAGTTTGCCTGATGGCAATAGATGCCTACAGCAACCACTCTGCTGCAGAGAGTTCTGATTCTGATGAAGAGATGCCTACAGAAGATGAGGTACTCTCTTCCTATGATTTTACTTCAGAAGAATTTAAATTAGAATTTAAATCTTTATGCTTAGATTTGATTAGCTCTGAAAAGGAAATAAAAGAACTTAGAAATAGGTTAGCTGACTCAGAATCAATAGCTACAGAAAACATTAGGTTAAAGGAAGATCTCACTACTTGTAGTGAAGAAATTAAATTTCTTAAAATAGAGTTAGCTAAGTCTAAGAGATTAGAAGAATCACTTAATGGTAGAAGCCTTAAGTTGTTAGAAATTACCAGCATGACTAACACTAGGTCAGGTAATGACAAACTAGGCTTAGGAGCTTCTCCCAGTGAACCCCCAGTCCTTCTTAAAAACAATCTTTCAACTCCAGTGAACTTCATTTCAGCTAGTGGAAAGAAGAACACTGAGCAAGTAAACCTTGTTAATAAAACTTTAAATAAAGCTAAGAGAGAAAAGAGAAAGAAATTCTTTAAAGAAATGCAAAGAGCGTCGAACGCAGCTCGACGATCGGAAGCTCAATGGTCGAACGAAGGTCGACGATCTGAGCACCCATCGTCGAACGTCGATCGACGTTTTCAACATGATTTTCAAAATCCTAATCAGTACCATAGAAACCTAAGTGAAAATAGAAACCCTAGGTTTGTTGACCCATCATCTGCATGGAGAATCCCACCTAGGAGATCTCACCCACTAGGTTATCACCCTCAGCCTGCATTTTCATATATTTCCAGTTTTTCTTATGTGAAAAACAAGGGACCCAAGGTTACCTGGGTCCACACTGTCTAAATAAATGTCTTGCAGGTGAAGGCCTATCCAATCACTCAAAATAAGTGGTATTTGGATAGTGGATGTTCTAAGCATATGACAGGAAATAAAGATCTTCTGTCAAAGTTCAAAGCTAAGCTCGGCCCAAAGGTTATCTTTGGAGACTCCAGCTGTGGTCAGACAGAAGGCTATGGCAAGATCACAATTGGAGCAGTTACTTTCAAGAGAGTTGCATATGTCAATGGACTGAAGCATAATTTGATTTCAGTCAGCCAGCTATGTGATGCTGGCTACCAGGTTTCATTTTCTAACTCCTCTTGTAATATTACTTTAAATAATAATATTGTTTTAGTAGGCATTAGAATAGGTAATATTTATTTAGTAGATTTCAATTCATCTCATTCTGAAATCTGCCTGTTTAATGAAGTAACAATTAATAATAATTCTTTGTGGCATAAGAGGCTTAGTCATGTTAACCTTAAAAATATATCTAGGTTATCTAAGCACAACCTTGTTAGAGGTTTACCTTCTTGCCCCTATAAGAAGGAGAGCCTATGCAAGGCTTGTCAGCTAGGCAAGCAAACCAAAAACTCTTTTAAATCTGTAAATAAGAGTGATTCTCCTAGAATCCTGTATCTATTACACTTGGACCTTTTTGGCCCAATAAATGTACAGAGTTTAGGAGGGAAGTATTACACTTTAGTAATTGTAGATGACTTCTCTAGGTTCAGTTGGGTTTTCTTTTTGAGAACTAAGTCTGATAACTTCAAAGCCCTTACAGACTTTCTACTATGTGTGCAGACTGAGTACTCTACTCATGTGGCCTTGATCAGAAGTGATCATGGTACTGAGTTTGACTCTCTTCTCATGCAAGAATTCTGTGAGAGAGAAGGTATCAAACATAGCTTCTCAGCTCCTAGAACTCCTCAACAAAATGGGGTAGTTGAAAGGAAGAATAGAACACTTATTGAAGCTGCTAGTACATTGTTGGCAGATGCTAACATGCCTCTCTCCTATTGGGCAGAAGCTGTTAGTACAGCCAATTATGTCTTGAATAGAAGTTTGATACACAAACTTAAGTGTAAAACTCCTTATGAGTTGCTTAAGGGAAAGAAACCTAAAATTAATTATTTTAGAGTTTTTGGCTGTATTGTTTATATTCATAATAATAATAAAGAATATATTAGAAAATTTGAAGCAAAAGCTTCAATGGGAATCATGCTTGGATATTCCCAAGTAAGCAAAGCTTATAGGGTTTATAACAAATCAACCTGTAAAATTGAAGAATCTGTGCATGTGTCTTTTGATGAGTCTCAGATGTTTTACAAGGAGAAGGAAAATTCTCCTTCCTCAAGTTCATTACAGGTACATGATGTCCCTCAAGAAATTCTTCAACTATCAACTCTTCAGATCACTGAATCAGACAGTGATGAAGACATTGCTGAAGCTGTTGAAGCTATTGTTGTACCACCAACAGTAGATCAAATTCCTCCTGAGGAATTAATCCCAACTGTTGCTGAAGATCACATCCCACCTGCTGATATTGTCACACTTAGAGATCACCCGACATCTCAAGTGATTGGAAACATATCAGCTGGTGTGCAAACAAGACATCAATTAAGACAGGATGTGATGCACGCTTGTTTCCTCTCACAGGTTGAGCCCCTCACCTTTAAAGATGCAGAGCTAGATCCCCACTGGATCATTGCAATGCAAGAGGAACTCAATTAGTTTGAGAGATGTAAAGTTTGGACTTTGGTTCCAAGACCTAAAGGCCAACTGATCATAGGCACCAAGTGGGTGTATAGAAACAAGTTGGATGCTAATGGAATTATAGTAAGGAATAAAGCTAGGCTTGTAGCTCAGGGCTACAGACAGGAGGAAGGTATAGACTATGACCAAACCTTTGCTCCTGTTGCAAGGCTAGAAGCAATAGGGATCTTCTTGGCCTATGCAGCCTACATGAAGTTTAAGGTTTTCCAAATGGATGTCAAAAGTGCATTCCTAAATGGTGAGCTTAAGGAAGAGGTGTTTGTTGAACAACCACCAGGGTTTGTTTCTTCAACTCAGCCTTCTCATGTGTTTAAGTTGCAGAAAGCTCTTTATGGACTAAAGCAAGCTCCTAGGGCCTGGTATGAGACCTTAGCTAGTTTCCTGTTAGAGCACAACTTTACTAGGGGAGTAGTTGATAGAACTCTTTTCGTCAAGCATCACAAGGACACAATCCTGTTAGTTCAGGTGTATGTAGATGATATTATTTTTGGCTCCACTGATCCCAAACTGTGCAAAAAGTTTTCCAACTTGATGCATTCCAAGTTTGAGATGAGTTGTATGGGTGTGCTGTCTTACTTTCTTGGTCTCCAAGTTAAGCAAGATGCTGATGGTATCTTCATCTCCCAATCCAAATATGCCAAGGAATTGGTAAAGAAATTTGGGATGGCTGATGCTTCAGCAATGCCTACACCCATGGCTACTAATGTAGTTATTGATTCTGATGATCACGACAAGCCAGTTGATCAAAAGAATTATAGGGCCATTGTTGGTTCCCTATTATATCTAACTGCAAGTAAGCCAGATATAATGTTTGCTATATGCCTTTGTGCTAGATTCCAGGTCAACCCCAAGGAATCTCATCTGATTCTTCTAAAGAGAATCCTGAGATACCTGAAGGGATGCCCAAATCTAGGACTTTGGTACCCAGCTGAGTCAGAATTTGAATTAATTGGATATTCTGATTCTGATTATGCTGGTTGCAGAGTTGACAGGAAGAGCACCTCAGGAACTTGCCAGTTCCTGGGAGAGAGATTGGTCTCTTGGTTCTGTAAGAAGCAGGCTTCTGTCTCAACTTCAACTGCAGAGGCTGAATATATAGCAGCTGCCAGTTGTTGTTCACAGATCCTGTTGATTCAAAACCAGCTTGTGGATTATGGTTACTCACACAAGAACACCAAAATCATGTATGATAGTACCAGTGCTATCTCAATTGCACAAAATCCAGTGCACCACTCTAGAACAAAGCACATTGAGATTCGGCACCATTTCTTGAGAGATTGTGTGGAAAAGAACAAGATTTGTCTTGAGTTCATATCCACTGAGTTTCAGAGAGGTGATATATTCACCAAGCCTTTAGATGAACAGAAGCATCTGTTCTTTTTAGTTCAACTAGGCATGATCAATGGACAAGACTAAGTATGATTATATCTGCCTTTGTTGAAACTTGTTTGAAGATAGTCGAACGACGTTCGAAGATAGTCGATCGGGTCAAGCCCATCGTCGACCTATGGTTGATGAAAGTTTGTCTGATTGAAGATCGTCGACCGGCGTTCGACCATCGTCGAACAAGTCGAGCTCATCGTCAATCTCTGGATGACGATAGTCTGTTGTTTGAGAAGCCAGAAATAGTCGAACGATTGTCCGACTACTCTACTTCTGAGCCGATCGTCGAACGGCCGTTCGACCATCGGGTCTTGTATCTTTTTAATAGATCGACTTTCTCCAGTCTGATATAAAGCCGATAGTCGACCTAGGTTAAAAGATCTTTTGTTTTATCGTCGACGGAGCGTGTCTTTTTGCATTCTGCCTTCCCGCTTGCGATTTTCTGCCGCTTCGTCCCCTTCGTCCTCTCCATCCTTCTCGAGCTTTCTCCAGCAATCCATGGCGATTTCTCCCGCAGTTCTAACAGTTGTAAAGTTTGATGCAGGCTTTAGTGTTGATTTCGATGCGTTCAGCAGTTGCGAAGCTGGGATCGTAGAAGTTCTTCAGCTTTGCCGGGATCAAGGACTCGAGAGGTTAATGTCTTCAAGAATTAAGATAAACATCCCAAAGATCAAGGAATGGGCCTTCACGTCGTCCTCCACCGACGACTCGATGACTGGCACCATCGGCGGAGAAGAGGTAATCCTAACTCCGGCCGTTTTGACTGAAATTTTTGGTTTGATAAATGGTGAAGAGGATTATGAGCAAGATGCTCAGGAATTTGGAAGAATGCTAGTTGAGCTGGGACATGCAGAGGGCATTCCCACCAAGCTGCTCAAAGTAAATTTCCCCTTCAAGATCAAGTTTCTCGCTGAGTTGGTAGGAAAAGTGCTCCTCGGTAAGCACTCTGCCCGCGACAATATCACAAGGCAACAATTCTCACTGATGTGTGCGATTGTTAATCGGAAAAGGATTGATTGGGCAGGAGTTGTGTTTAATTTGATCAGGAAAAAGACTGGTAAGAAGGAAGTTACCCTAGGAAGGGTTATTGGAATCTTCCTAAAGGAAAAATACCCCCAGCTGCTGAGTTCAACCGCAACAACAATTAACCCAAGCAAGAAGATGGATCCTAACCTATTCTCTAAATGGAAGAGAACATTTGTGAAACCCGCTCTCACAGGGGTTGCTCCAGCAACATCTGAGGACACCAGGACTGAATCAGTCACTCCTCACCCTGTCAAAGCTGGCTCAGCTCTTCCCTCCTCCTCTTCTGCTTTGCTGTCTGCTTCAGTTGAAGTTCCATCAACTTCAGCTGAAGTACGACCTTCTCCCTCTTCTGCTCCAGAAACAACCACGGTTGTTCCTCTTTCCCCTCCAGCATCTCCTCTACCTGCTCATCTGGCTAGGATATCTGCTCCTAGCTTTAATTTGTTAGGGTCTGAGAGGATTCCATCACCTCCTCTATCTCCCATTCATTCTCCAGTTAATTCTCCAATTAACTCTCCAGCTCCATCTCCCATTCAATCCCCTGTCCACACCATTCTTCATCCCAGCACATCACCCATATCTGCTGCAGCTCCATCCACTATACATCCATCATCTTTTGAGATCACTCCAGAACTCATCTCCCGCATTGTGGAGTTGATTACCCCTTCAATCAAAACCATGATTGAAGAGGCAATCGCTCCCCTTGCATCCTCCATTGATATCTTAACTGCCTCCATCAAATCTCTCTCAAAATCTGCTGAGCCATCTTCCTCAAGGGGCCTGGTTTCAGTCTCCACTGAAATCAGGCAGGGGGAGATGTTCTGTGAAGATGCCTCAGAACCTCCTGCCTCCCTTCCAACTATAACAGATACTGTAATGACAGCTCTGGAAGAGTCTGCTCCAGCTGAGAAAGAAGTAGTTCCAGTGTTATCAGATAAGGAAATAGCTGATGGAATCATGCTATCTGAAATTGCAGTAAAAGTCTGCCTAGAAGACCTCACCACTCCCGTGGTTGCTCGATTCCTAGAAGGTATTATTACTTCATATCTAGATGAATCATGGGAGATGGTCAAGTATGAAGGTAATTCATTCATTCGCTTTGTTGACGAGTCAATTAATTTGTTAGTTTGTGAATTCCTGGAAGGAATGATTTCTGTTTATTTAGCAGATCTGTGTTCATAAATTCTACAGATTATATTAGAGGAGATTTAACTGCTCAGATCATAGCAGTTGTATCTGAAGCTGATCCAATTGTTCCTGATATCCAAGTAGATCCTGAATTGGATTCTTTTTTAGATGATAGAGAAGATGAGTCTGAAAAGCAAGATGAAATCAAAGCTGACACTCCTGCTCTGAGTGTGGAAGAAGAAAAAGCACGAGCTGCTTGGACTCTAAGAGTACAGTCTTTGCTAAAAGAGAAAGAAAAAGAGCTGCAAATTGAAAAGTCAACTATCTGGGATGATTCACCAGGGTTGGACTTAGATTCCCTTCTGGATCTGGATGTTATGGAAGAGGAAAGAGAGAAATCAGATCTGAAGATAAAAGAAAAGGCTGTTTCTGAAGCCTATGATCCTTATGAAAATCCTCCCTCATCTCATTCTGATGATGAAGAGGATTCTGATGTATCTGAGAAGTCAAGGAAAAAGAAAGTTGTTCAAAAGAAGAGAAAAGCTGCTCCTCCTCCTCCCAGTAAAGATAATGATATTCCTTATTATATTCTGAAGGGCATTGACCCTAAGTCAAAGGAATTTCAGCATTGGATGTGGTTCTCTAAGAACCAACAGAAAGAGAGGAAAAGATCTAAAAGATATGATAGTCCTGGTTCAAGATGGACTCCCAGAGGTCCTCCTCCTCCTCCTCCAAGTGCAGGAGCTTCTGGTAATCTTTCTGCCAACCCTTCAGCCTCTTCAGGAAAATCTGCTCCATCAGCAAGATCTGCTTCGTCTCAGCATCAATCAAGGAAAAGCTCTCATAGCTCTCATGGAAAGTCTCATTCTGGCAGTCAAATGCATGAAGCTGAAGTGAAAGAACAAGTTAAGGAGGTTGTGTATCTAAAGACAACTTTTTCACCTCCTCCTTCTCCTAAGAGAAAGGTTTCAACTGCTGTACCAGTTCAGTCTGAGAAAGCTGTTTCAAAAGGTAAGTAGTTCACTTTGTTTTAAAATTCTTGCAAGAACCTTTTGCTAAGTCTGCTCCTATATCTTATCTAGATAAAGAATCCGATGCTGCTCCTCCTGAGCCTGTTTATGAAAGTCCAGAGCTTGATCCTAATTTTAGGATGGCTCGTTTTCACGAACTAGTTGGAGCAGCTCAAATAAGAAAAGCTAAAGCATAAGGTAAAGATACTACTGGTTTAACCACCATGTCTGCTTTCAGAAAGAAAGAGTTTGAAAAGTTCCAGGTTAATCCTGATGTTTTTGACCCTTCAAAATACATGGAAAAGCATCCTGAAGCAGTAGTCCCAAGAGCTGCAGAATTAAAGATCATTGGTGTGCAGGATTTGAAGCTATCAAAGAAAGAATCTGATGACCCTCTAAGGAAAATCTCTTTTGTTCCTAGTTCCTCTGCCCCCTTGCCAGACTCTGTAGATTCTTAATAGTTTGATTAACTGCTGTGATATATTTGTTTATTATCTATCTGGTTGATAATCTGCTAGTTATTTGCTATCTATTTCCTGTATTGTTTATAGTGTTCTATAGCTAGCTGTATGTTTTAGATTTTGAAGGACTTAACTCAAATAGGGGGAGATTGTTGGTACCCTAGTTTGATTTGAGTTTAGTCCTCTCCTTTGTGCTCCTTGACCCAAGAATTATCTATGGTCAATGGTTAGTAGTCTAGCTGTAGAGTCCTCACTTTTCCAGATTGAGAATTTGGTTAAGTAGTTTTTCGTTCGACTATAGTCGAACGGCGCTCGACTATCGTCTATCGGCTGATTGACGATCGTCTATCAGTTGGTCGACGCTCTGTCTGCGTTGATAGTTCGACTATCTGTTGATAGGTCGACTATCTGCTTGGCGTGGTAGTTCGACTATCTGTCCTGATAGATCGACTATCTGATAGTTCGACTATCTGTTGATAGGTCGACTATCTATTCCGCTTTGATAGGTCGACTATCTGTTGATAGGTCGACTATCTGTCGTCTTTGATAGTTCGACTATCTGTCCTGATAGTTCAACTATCTGATAGTTCGACTATCTTTTGATAGGTCGACTATCTGGTCTCTTTTGATAGGTCGACTATCTGTTGGTAGGTCGACTATCTGTTTTCTGAGATAGGTCGACTATCTGCTTGATAGGTCGACTATCTGTTTGCGCTTGGTAGTTCGACTATCTGTCCTGATAGATCGACTATCTGATAGTTCGACTATCTGTTCTGATAGGTCGACTATCTGCCGAGGTAGTTCGACTATCTTCTTCGATAGGTCGACTATCTGGATCGTTCGACTATCTGCCCGATAGTTCGACGATCTCCGTGCGTCGGTCGACGATCTCCGAAGGTCGTTCGACGCCTTCTGCCTGCCTTTATATTTTGTATTTATTTATTATATTTAATTAATTAATACATTTTCTGGCAAGTTGTTTCAGTTGATTTATGATAATATCTCCAGGCAATATCTGCTCTATTCTTTTTGCCTGAGTAAAATCTTTTTAGATAAAGTTGTTTGTCTTATTAGCTGTCTTTGTATTTTACTTTATCTGCTGACAGCCCTTTATAGCCGTTAGACTGAAAAGTCTTCTCTTTGCTATAAAGAGTATTTCTTTGATGTGACTTTATTTAGTCCTTCTGTTATTTGATTTGATCCTGCAGCTTCTTAGAAAGAGGTTCATTCCTTTTATAGTATATCCTGCTGCAGAGTTTGTTTTGCTGTGTGTTATTTGCAGCCCAGGTCTCAAGTTTCAGAAGAAGACAAGTAATTCAAACTGAAGAGAGCCGTTGCTTGTATCTGCTATATAAAGGACCCTTTGAAGAAGGATTGAAGCTAGTTAAAAGCTAACTAGTTAACCAGATATTTTAAAGCATTCAAGCCTTCATCAAGATCAAGCATTTTCTGCTCTCAGCAATTTCCATCTAACTGAGAAGTGTTAAGATCTTCTACTCTTCTTCAACCTGAGTTCTCCTGCTTTCAGGAAGTTTAGACTCAGAGTTCTTTTGAAGAAGAAGAAGAAGATAGCTGCTTGAAGATCTTTTATTTTATTACTTATTATCTTCTTGTAGTTTTTCCTTCAGAACTTTCTGAAGAGTTTTTCTGCACTGAAGCAAGACTTCACCTGGACATCTTTGAGCCAGGGGGAGCCTTGATTCTTTAGAGCTCTCTAGCTCAGTGCAAGTTTTTGTGCTTCTCTAATCTATTGTAAAATAGAGAAGACATCTTAACCTTCTTCCCCCTCCTGTACATGGTTATTACTCCCTTCAAAAGTATCCCTTGGTGGCAGGGCACCTGATCAAAAACCTGTGCTTGGTTTTTAGACACCTGATCAAAAGTCTAAAGGGTTTCTGGATCTACCTGAAGCAGATCCTGTTGGTGGCAGGGCACCTGATCAAAAACCTGAGTGGATTCCTACCGTGTGGGTAGAAGAGTGGACGTACCCAAGTTGTTTGGGGAACCACTATAAATTTCCTTGTGTCGTCTGGATTCACTTGTTTAATTCCTGCATTGTGGCTGTGAATAGATATAACTAGGTTGCTAGTTGCTGATTAGGTTTTCCAAGCCTTAACTGTAATTACAGTTAGCTTGAGTTTGTGCACATCACTTGTGTTAGGCTATATGGTTAAATCTATATCTATAATCTTTCATTCCGCACTTCACTCCAAGGGAGTTGGGTAGACCATTAAGTTTTGTCTTGTGCAAAATTTGATAACTCTATTCACCCCCCTCTAGAGTAGTATCTATCCCTTCAGAGATATCTACAAGTTTGGCCACTTCCCTAATGGCACAAATCTTAGTTTCCCAATCCTTTGTCAAGGATCTTAGGAATTTATCATTCAGTTCATATGTACTGAAGATCCTTCCATAGGATCAGCTCATTTACTATTCTATAGAACTTTTTATAACACTCAATTATACCATCTGACTTTCCTTGTCTTAAACTCTCATATTCCTGGTTCAGCATAGATTTTCTATCTTGTCTGAATTCTTCAGAACCCTCCATGTAGACTATCAAAGTGTCCCACATTTCCTTGGAGGTCTTGTAGTGAATCAAATTTTGAAAGGTTGAATCATCTATGGAACTTACTATGATATTCTGGGCTCTTTTATCCATAGTTGCCAGGATGATCTCTTCCTTAGTCATCTCTGAAAAATCCTTGGGAATTCTTTGATTTGCATCTAGAACTGATAACTTCATTGGAATATAAGGACCTTCTTTTACTGTAATGTAGATCCTTGGATTAGAAGCCTCCATAAAAAGCCTAACCCTTTCTTTCCATATTCCCAATATCTCTTTCTTCCATATGGGTAATTTCATAGAACCTAGTTCTTTATCATTTTCTACTGAACCCATTTTCTTGATCTTGAATCTGCCTTATGGATCTAACTCAAACTGTTAAGTCCTTCTTTGAGTAACCTCCCCCTGATACCACTTGATCGAATCGATTTCAAGATAACCCAAACACCTAGAGGGGGGGGGGGGTGAATAGGTTCTTTCTTTTTTTCACTTAAGGCAGAATAAGAATTCAGTTCTTTAAAGAGAATCTAACTATTCTACAGCTAACACAGCAACCCCAACACAGAATTCACAATCACACACACATCACAGATTGTACACTGGTTTATAGTGGTTCCCCAAGGTCTGGGTACATCCACTTTCCCCCTTCGCCTATCCAGTAGTGTGCTAGATTCGGCTTTACTTCTTCCTTCTTCTCAGATCCACAGATCTTACAGCTCAGAACCCTGAAAGGTTCCTATAACTCAGAATGTATCCACACTCCTACTGCTCAGGCTAACAACCCTACCTCAGCCTTGTCACAAGGCCTACAACTCAGAATGTAACCACACTCCTACAGCTCAGGCTAACAGCCCTACCTCAGCCTTTTCACAAGGCCTACAACTCATAGATCTATATCTCCTACACTCAGCCTTTATATTATAGGCTTACGACTAAGATCTTAAAAGATCTTACAGAATTTGAAAAATCTTATAGATTGACTCTTACCCTTGTTGAGAGAGAAGGGATAAAAGGTTTCTTGATCAGTTCTTGATAAAACTGATTGCTGGGATCAACCTATTCTTAGCTTTCTTCAAAGCTTCTTGAATCTGAACTCAGTAGGGTTGATCTTCTTTGAATTTGACTGGTTGGCAGCTTCCTTCTTAGATTTCAAAAATAGATCTGAATTCTTCTTAGCAGATTTGTTCAGGATCTGCTTCTTAAGAGACTTGTAAATGTCTCCTTCTTTACTTCAAACAGCTGGAGTTCTCTCTCACTCTCCAAATCTTTTGAATTTTCTTCTGAATTCTTGTTTGAATTCTCCTTAGACAAATTCTGAGTGGATTGCCACTTCAGACTGTCTTCTTAGATCTTCTCACGAAAATATTCTTCTGTGTGACATGCTTTTTCTTGATCAATGATCAATACTTCATTAGTTGTTCGTTTCTCGTTTTTTTCATTCTGTTTTGATTTGATAGAATCCGTCTTTATATAGACTTCATCTGTGGTAACCGGCTGATCCGGTTTCTAACGAACTTCTGACAGTTCTGATAGTTTCAGCAAACTTGTTGGAATTCACAGCTGTCAAGTCTTCAGTCATTTCTTGAACCTTTGTCTTTGTCAGCAAAGCATCGAGACTGATCTTCATTATGTGTCGACACAAGTAGATTAAGTGTCGACACAAGCTTTGGTGATGTCGATACAGCTCCTTTGGTGTCGACACTGCTTCTTGACACTGCATTTGTAGAATGTGTCGACACTGCTTCTTTGTGTTGACACAGTCACTTCTTCACTTCACAACAATCAACTTTGTTGAAACTCTGCTGTGTGTCGACACAAGTCCTGTGTGTCGATACAGTTGATATAGTCTAAGAATCATGTGTGCCGACACTGCCTCCAAGTGTCGACACAGTTGATGTCGACTAAAACTTCTGTATGTCGACACAGTTGCTTCTGGTGTCGACAATACTTTTCCAAGTGTCAACACAGGCTTTCTTAAGTGTCGACACAGCTTCCTCTAGTGTCGACTCATGGACTTAGAAACTTTTTTCCTGCATTTTAGCATATTCTTAACCTGCACATATAAACTCAAAATAACATCAAATACACCTTGATGTATATTATTGAGCTAAGTGAGGCATCTCCAAATCAGGTACACATTTTCCTATGTACCCAACACTAATGTTTTGCGACTCCTCCAGCACAATAGCAATTGTCAACAACCCAGTCTCGCATAGCCAAACAAAGCACATCGAGCTAATATATCACTTCATCTAGGAGCATGTGGAGCAAGGGGATGTGGATCTATAATATGTTCCTACAGACAGGCAAGTTGAAAATATTTTCACCAAGCCGCTGAACGAGAACAAGTTCAACTTCTTCAAAACTAAACTTGACATGCTCAACAAGGAAGAGTAGACAAGGTGGAATCATTTCAAGGCTCAGAAATAAAGGACAAGCCAAAAAGGTTAGAAGTTTCTCTAAGTGGACTTGATTTCTCGGGAAACAGGATGACTTCTCGAGAAGTGCACTATAATTACTCGAGTACTTTTCTTCTTCTTGAGAAACAGAAGTATCTCACTCGAGTATCATTACTCGAGTAATAACTTTGTTCTCGAGAAGTAAAATCATCACTCGAGAAATAGGTTCTGACTTCTTGAGAAGCAGTCACTCATTTCTCGAGAACTAAGTCTCCACTCGAGAAATGACTCTTCAATTTTCGAAACTTTCCGAATTCTTCTGTTTCGCTCTAAGCCTGCTTTTCTCCCTAATCTAAGGATTAATTTAGACCTAATCATCATCACTAGACTTATATAAATAGAGAACTTTAGATTAAACCTACACGATTTCAAAATCCATTTCTCGAGAAATCATTTCGTCTTCCGCCGCTGAACCAGAGTTTTCGTCATCGTCGTCTTCCCTTTGCCGCTCATTTTTTCCTAAAGAATCCATGGCGCCGCAATCCAAGATCGGTGTTGGAAGTGAGTTAGTTGTTGCAGGGATCGCAGAACTGTCAGACGACTTCAAAAATTTGCTGATACTTCTCGACATCGCAGGTTTGTCGTTTTTTCTTCAAGAACCCTGCAGAATACTATTTCTAGAAGTTGAAGAATTCTTCAAGAATATCAAAGTAAGGAAAAATGACCAAGTCCTGAAATCTAAGGTTAAAGGTATTAAGATCAAGTTGAATACGACCATTATCTCTCAACTGTTAAGAATACCTGTTATAGATGATGAAGATGATTTAGCTGCCGAAGAAAATGCCTGGGCTTGCAGTTACTGTGGAATCTCTACTGAAGCCAATTCTGTTAGAAGACCAGATTTTAATGCAGAGAGCAAACTGATGGTAGACATCATTGGAAAAATCCTCTAGTGCAAGATAAGTTCTATAAAATTTATATCTAATGACTTGTTTACAGTTCTCATAGCCATAGTGTGCAGGATGAAATTTCAATTTGGAATGATGATTCTTGATAAAATAAGGGAGAGCTTGTCTCCTCTGCTCCAAATTTTGCAAGGATAATATCTCTAATGATTCATGAGATAAATCCTCAAGTTTTTGACACCTCAAAGGGTACTCCCATCCACTATATTAAGAAAATTTCTATTGCTTCCATTCAAAGATGGGAAGTCAGATTAAAGAAACCATCTCAAGCTGCTAAGATTTCAGAAGCCCCTTCCTCAGAGGACAGGACCCCATCTACCTCTCATCCTGAGATTGCTCACACTGATGGTGAAGCAATTGAGGGGGAGCCTGTCTCCTCTGCTCCTACTGTCAGAATTCCTTCCTCCTCTCTAGTCAGATCTCCTTATCCAGACATTTCTACAGCACTTCATACAGATGAACAAGTTCAGGATACTCAATTATCCACATCAGAAGAAATTGATAGAATGACAGAGGAACTTACTGAAAAGGAGCCACCTCAGGTCCAAACTCCAGATAAAACTCAATCTCCAGCCCCTGCTGCTTCACCAGTACAGTCTTCAAAGTCACCTCCTGCTGCCTCAGAACCTACTAATCAAGATAAGCAAGACACTATCCTCCTCTCTGATGATGACCAAGGTTCTCCAAAACCAGTTGAACCAGCTTTGAGGAAATTAAATTTCTCTCTTCCTGTCTTTACTGATGTAGAAGAAGAAACTATTCCTGATCACTTCAAGAGAGCTCCAAGTTCTGTGGTAATTAAAGAAATTCCTTCATGGAAAGTTCCTGCTCCTCCTACTGCTGCCACTGCTACTGCTACTGATACTACTTATGTTTCTACCAGTTCTTCTAATATTTTAAGTAAAATTGAATAGATGTTGGCTGACCAAAGAAAGCATTTTGATTATTCCTTGCTATCAGTACAAACTCAAGTCACTGCTCTTGAAAAGGAGATGAGCAGAGGATTTGCAGAAATTCAACATAACACTGATCAACTAAAACATCTATTTCAGATTGGTGGGAAAGCCTTAGACCATACTATTACAAGTGTTGGTGAAGTGATGAATCAATGCATAACTCTGGCAAACAATCAGATTTTTCTTGAGAAGAAAGGCCAAGAAAATGTTATGAAGGTATGTGAGGAAGTTGACACCTTTAAAGATGACACAATAAGCTCTCTCTATGTAGAAATCAGAAAGGGGGAGACTCTAGTAAAATAACATGTGGCCAAACTTGTAGATGAATTCACTGAAAATGCTCATGCTCTTTGGACTGAAAAGTTAACAGGAATCAACAGGGATGTGCTTGCCCAAATTCAGTCTATCAAATTTCATACATATGATACAACAGTCTGGATGCACAATCAGATATTTCTAGAGTTTCAAGCAGATCCAAATATTATTCCTCATCATCTCAATCATCTTGTTGAAACTTAGTCTGCTCAATCTGCTAAGATGCATGTTCCTGCTCCTATGCCTATGTTCTCTCCTAAACCTTCTGATGAGACTATTCCTCCAAATTCTTACACTCAAGTGTGGGATGATATTATTCCCCAGGACTTACCTAAATTGCACATTCTTAAGAAAATAAAATATAGTGAAGGTCCCTCTGCCTCTAAATATGTTCCTAATCCAGAGACAGAGAAGAGGAAAGCCCAAGAATATGCTGAAATCTGGAGCCCCACTTCCAAGACTTTGATTTTAGATACTTTGAAGCTGGTAATGGATTACAATGAAAGCAAATCTACCCATTACAGTTCTACTGAATGGGACCTCTATGAGAAATCCCTAATAAAGAGAAGGATCTATGATATAGAGTATGGCAGAAATAATCCCAAGCCACCACCAAGACCACCTAAGTACTACCTGAAAGTGTTAAGTTGCCTACCTAAATCACCTAGAGGGGGGTGAATAGGTGAATTGTGCGTCTATTTTCGGAATAAATTTTTTTAAAAGAAGTTGCTAAAACAATCAAGCAATCACAGACGACAAGAAGATTTATAGTGGTTCCCCAACCTTGGGTACGTCCACTTTCCCTCACCGATCAAGTAAATCACTAGATCCGGCTACTCCACTACCTCGGATTGAAAACCAATCCTAAGTCTTGGAAATAAGTTCCTATAATCTTGATCCAAAGGCATCTACACTCAGAAGATGAAAACTTCCTACAACTCGGAGAACAACGCTCCTACACTCGGAGAATAATCTCCTACAAAATTACAAAGAGTTTTGAAATACAAACAAAGATTTGTCTCAGATCTGGAAAAAATTGACTCTAGGTCTTCTTCTGAACTTGGCGGCTTTTTCAGAATTTGTTGAAGAAGAACCTCTGTAAATCTGATCTGAGAAATTGAGGACCTACTCGATCAAGGAGAAGATGAAGATTCCTTGAACAGCAAGTCTAACTTGATCGAAAACAGATGTGTCGATCTTCACGTTGAGCGGTGGCGGCGGCTTCTGTAAATTTGTTCTTGGAGAGAGACGGCCGATTCAGAATAATAGAGAGTACAAATTTCTGCTTGGGGTTAGTCTTGATGAAAAGACATTATATAGGATTTACCCTAACAGTTAGAATTGACATTAATGACGACACGTGGACCAATCACGATGTCTCATTTGAAAATCCCATCGATCTGGACTTACGTAAATTTTTCTGAAAAATTTGACAGCAGTTTTCGAGAAGTATGAATAAGTTCTCGAGAACAAGCTGATTTCTCAAGAACTATACGTCCTGAACTTATGTAAGTACTCGAGAACAAAAGGCATAGAGTCTACTTAAGAATTAACTAGACTTATCGAGAACTATTACTCGAAAGCCAAATCGTATACTCGAGAACTATGCCGACTTCTCGAGAACAAGAGATTAAGTTCTCGAGAACTATGATGGACTTCTCGAGAGGGACTTAGAATAGTTTTGTGTGGCTATCTCTTACTACTCGAGAAATATAGGTTGGGACTTCTCGAGAACCTAGACTGACCTTCTCGAGAACTACAAGAATGTTTCTCGAGAACTAGTCTCGGCTTCTCGAGAACTAGATGAACTTCTCGAGTTCTGCTAACTCTACTTCTCGAGAACTATCATAGACTTCTCAAGAAGTGGACTTAGAGAAATTTTGGACTTTTGAAAATCTTTCTCTTCAAGAATCCAATCTTCATCCCATGCTCCAAGTGCTTGAATATGAAGTGTATCCCAATTGAGAGGCTACACATGATTCAACACCTTGGATCATATAGTGAGGGATTATACTGTATGGTCCTGTGTTCATGACCCACTATAGACTGATATTGGTCTACACTTAGCATTGATAGTCTGCAAACACACAACTTAAACAAGGATATCAAATACAACTTAATTCATCTTAGTTCAAAGGTGAATTCATGCAAATCAGGGTTATTGTGGATGCAATACCCAACACTACCCAAATCCATTCAGTTATTTCAGGAGGAAACAAGAGAAGTCTGAAAAGCTACATCATCAACAACATCAGAGCTAGGACTGTATTTTTTGATATTGAGAATACGGATTGAATGAATGTAGACTTGAAATCTGAAACAATTCTGATTATATAAACTCTAGTTTTGATAATTATGTGTCTATCTTTATTTCTTGTATTTCTTTATATTCTTAACTTTTCATCTCCAGTTCTTTTTATTGTCATATAATTCACCTTAGTGTAGAGGGTTTTGACTTCTACAAATAGGGGGAGATTGTTAAGTATTGCATCCACAATAACCCAGATTTGCATGAAGTCACCCTTGAACTAAGATGAATTAATTTGTATTTGATCCTCTATTTTAGTTATGTATTTGCAGGACTTTATTGCTAAGTGTAAACCAATGTCAGTCTGCAGTGGGTCATAAATACAGGACCATACAATGTAATTCCTCATTGTGTGATCCAAGGTGTTGACTCATGTGTAGCCTCTTTATTGGGATACACTTCATTTTCAAGCACTTGGATCAAGAGATAAGATATTGGTGTTGAGCTTAGTCAAAATAAAAGTTTTCTTAAAAACAGAAATTCTCTAAGTCCTTTTATCAAGTAGTCTTTTAGTTCTCGAGAAATAGAAGTTAAGTTCTCGAGTAGTATTTTTGAGAGTTCTCGAGTTGTCAAGAACATTATTCGAGTATTATACTTAGTTCTCGAGTAGTCCCTTAGTTCTCGAGAAACTAAGTTTAGTTCTCAAGTAGACTCCTTCTCTACTTCTCGAGTACTGATTTGTTATATCAGAAAATTTTCTAAGTGTAGTTCTCGAGAATAACTCTTAGTTCTCGAGAAATGTTATTCCTAGTTCTCGAGAAACTTTCCTTCTCTCAATAAATCAATTCTCGTTCTCGACTAATCCGTTTCTTTGTTCTCGGGAAATTCAGATAGTACTCGAGTACTCAACAATAAAAGCGTTGAGAGCGTTGAGTGTTAAGACCTGACTCAACGTCATTGGCTGCCTTTTCTCGAGAAGCAATTCTTAGTTCTCAAGTAGTATTCTTCTTTCTCGAGAACTGAAGTTCCATTTAGCAGAAATGTTGTCTCGAGTAATCCTTTGTCTTCTTCTCGAGTAATAAACATCACTTCTCGAGAAATATCATTCTTCTCGAGAAACGTAAGTCATTTTCTGCAAAAATTTCTGTTAAGTCCAGAATGATGGGATTTTCAAATCATTTGATGTGACTGGTCCACGTGTACGTCATTAAGACTAATTATGACTGTTAGAGAGATCCTATATAAAGTCATGTAAATCGACTAACCCTAATACCAAGAATACGAAGGATCTACACGCTGTCATAATTTCTCAAGTTGCTGAATCCTCTCTGTCTTTCCGAAATGAGACCCGCCACCACCGCCGATCTTCATCGTGCAAGGGTTAGGGTTTCCGATTCAAAGGATTCAGACAAAGATTGATTTCCTGATCGTGATAGTTTCTCTTTCTCCATCAACGTTCCGATCGGGTGAAGTCAAAAGAAAATCTTCAGATCTAGTTCTAACCGTGAGTTCCTCTTCAACAAATCTGATAAAGCTGCAACTCTCAAAGAAGAAGATCCAGCTAGAAAATCTCAAGATTCGAAGATCATTTGTTTGTATTTTCAATTTTTGATTATCAATTCTTGTAGGAGATTTCTCTCCGAGTTATAGGAAGTTTTATCTTTCGAGTGTAGATCTATTTGGATCGAGATTTTTTGAACTTGGTTCCGATACGTAGGATTGGTTTTCAATCCGAGATAGTAGAGTAGCCAAGTTTAGTGGTTTACTAGATCAATGAGGGAAAGTGGACGTACCTAAGGTTGGGGAACCACTATAAATCTTTCGTCGTCTGTAATTGCTTGGTTGATTTGTGTACAAGATTGCAATATTTTTTTATTCCGCAAATTGACGCGCAACTCACCTATTCACCCCCTCTAAGTGATTTAGGTAGACAACTGAACTCTTTCACGGTCTACTAGCAGTAAGATAGAGCAAGGATCCAATTATGCTTCTATACTTGGTTTCATCAAAAGGTTTCCCTTTCTCGTCCTTATCTAGAGACATAGATGAACCCATTAGAGTCCTCATAGAGGTTGCGTTCTCCATTCTGGATTTCTTAATTAACTCCTTGGTGAATTTTGTTTGAGAGATGAAAATTCCATCTTCAGATTGTTTCACCTGAAGTCCTAAGAAATACTTTAGCTCTCCCATACTACTAATTTCAAACTTCTTTTGCATAAGTTTGGAAAACTTTTTGTAAAGGTTGTCATCAGTAGAGCCAAATATGATGTCATCGATATAGATTTGCACTAACAAAATATTGACTTTTATTTCCCTAAGAAATAATGTCTTATCTATCTTTCCTCTTGTGAACTTATTCTCAAGAAGAAAGCTAGACAGCGTCTCATACCAAGCTCGAGGAGCTTTTTTCAAACCATATAATACTTTAAATAAAAGATAAACGTGCTTAGGATGGTTTGAATCAACAAAACCTGGAGGTTGTTTCACATACACTTCTTCATTTATGTCACCATTAAGGAAGGCCGACTTCACGTCCATCTGATAGAAAGTGAAGCCCTTAAGTACTGCATATGCTAGGAACAACCTTATTGCCTCCAACCTTACCACTGGAGAATATGTCTGATCGAAGTCGATCCTCCTTCTTATCTGTATCCCTTGGCGATAAGTCTGGTCTTGTTCTTTATAATTGTTCCATCTTCGTCCATCTTGTTCCTGTAGACCTACTTTGTTCCGATACTGTTCTTACCTTTGGGTCTTGGAACAAGCTTCCAGACTTGGCAACTCTTGAATTGATTCAGTTCTTCTTCCATTGCCATTATCCAAGATGTGCCTGAGTTTGCTTCCTCAAACTTCTTTGGTTCAACATGCGAGAGGAAACTTAAATATAGATTTTCATTAGTTGTACCTCTACGAGTTCTGACACCATCCAGGGGATCTCCTATGATTTGATCAATTGGGTGATCCTTCAAGTGTTTGAGCTCTAGAGTTCTTATATCTGGAGCTTCCTTAATCACTGGAGTGACTTCATCAACTTGGATGGCATCTTCATCATGGTGATCATCCTCTCCAATTGGGGTTGGAGTGGTGATCTTGATGAACTTTTGAGCTTTTTCTTCAGTCGGCTCATCCAAGTTTAACTTCTTTAGTATTGAACCTGTATATTCAATAAACACACTAGAAGAGTTGCCTTGCAGCAAGCTCGTCTCATCAAATACAATATTATTTGATTCTTCTACAACTAGGGTTTTCTTATTAAAAATCCTATATGCCTTACTATGACTACTATAACCTACAAAAATTCCTTCAAAACTCTTTTCACTGAATTTAGTTGTGTGATACTTCTTATTATTAAGTACAAAGCATTTACTACCAAAGATTTTAACATATGAAATAGTCGGTTTCCTGCCCTTTAGTAGTTCGAAAGAGGTCTTATCATGGTTTTTGTTTATGAGTGGTCGATTTTGCACGTGGCATGCAATGTTGATGGCTTCAGCCTAGAAATATTCTGGTAGAGAGGCATCACTCAACAAGGTTCTGCAAGCCTCTATGAGTGTTCTATTCCTTCTCTCAACAACTCCGTTATGTTGAGGAGTACGAGGAGAGGAAAACTCATGAAAGATACCAAGACTTTCACAGAATTCTGTCATGGCCCCAGACTTAAACTCTGTTCCATTGTCACTTCTTATTTTAATAATGGAGAAGATGTATTCCTCTAAACTTGCCTGACAAAATTAGTGAAGATATTAAAGGTATCTGACTTGTGTTTTAGAAAGAACACCCACGCAAAGCGAGAGTAATCATCAACAATAATTAATGTATAATCCTTAACTCCCAAACTTCTAATTTGCAGTAGACCTAACAAGTCCATATGAAGTAGGTGTAAACACCTATTAGAGTCTTTGCCATTAATGATATTAAAAGTAGCCCTTGTTTGCTTGCCTTTTACACATGCATGACAAGGTCTATCTTTAATGCACTTAACGTTGGGTGCATCACGTACTAAATTAAGAGAAAATAATTTATTAATAGTTTTGTAATTTATATGTGCTAATCTCTTTTGTCATTGGTCACCAAGAGACGCATTATCTTTTGCAAGAAAGCACACTGGCATAGAAGAGTCTATGCAAATAAAATTTAAACAAAATATATTTTTACTACGAGTGCCTGATAGAATCGTTTCTAAGTTATCGACCGATTTTATCAAACACTTGTCTGCATGAAATTCTACTATGTATCCTTTATCACAGAGATGGCTTATGCTTATAAAATTGTGTTCCAATCCTTAAACATAAGCCACATCTGAGAAGGATACACTACCATTAGTAATCATACTGTAGCCTTTTGTAATCCCTATGTCAGAACCTCCAAAGATGACCTTTGGTCCGTTCATGACTGGAGAATAATTTTGGAGAAGGCTTCTAGTCCCGGTCATATGCGGAGAGCATCTACTGTCCAAATACCAGATAGAATTTTTGGCGTCCTTTGGACATTCCTGCAAAAGTAGAATTAGTTTGCCTTAGGAACCCAAACTTGTTTGGGTCCATGGTCTCTAGTTAGCATAATCCCCCTACGTGTGTTAACATTGTGATTTGTCTTTCTCACATTATTAACTTGAGGAGTTTCATAATATCTGGGGTTAAACCAGCAATCTATGGCAAAGTGACCAATTTTTCCACAACACCAATAGTCAAACCTATTATATCTTTGCCTAAAGTTCTCCTGCTTGACCTTTTGAGAGTGTGGTCTAGCATGCGCATCAGACTTGGAGGTAGAAGCTTCGTGGTGATGGCACTCATATAACTTCTTCTCCTTGAGAGGCTTTTCCACAACGAGTTAAACTTTTGGAGCTTTCTTGATGTTATGACCATGACTATAACGGCCGTAGCTCTTAAGAGTGATCTCCTCATAAGGTGTCTTGAAGACACTTTCACCAAAGTTCTGAGGACGGGTCCATCCTTAGTACCGAGACTTGGGCTCTACATAAGTAGGCCTGACAAAGTGTCCGTAAGATGAATCAAGGTCAAACTCGTTTGTTGGAAAGATAACCTTTTTAAACAAAGTTTGGTCTTGAGGAGCTTTCACCTTCTCCTTGACTAGAGCTTTCTTGGAAGCCTTATTTCTTCTTTGGGCTTTATTTCTCCTATAAGATTTACTAGAGGCAGCCACATGCCCTCAGCCAGCTCCTTTACCCTGAGTAGAGAATTCAGCCACAAATGGAAAGACTGTCTTGGGCTTGGAGAAACTTTCAACAAGTTTCTTTTCAACAACAAGTTGTTCTTCCAACTTTTGAATAATTTTCTACTTCAGGTTCAGGTGCTCGAGAGCTTTATTATATTCTTCCATCGCATCATAAAAGTCCTTTCTGAGTGAGTCCATCATTATGACTTCCTCCCTTAGATTTCTCTCCTCAGCCTTAAGAAATTTAATCTCCTTAGCTTGAGTTCTTGCGACTCTTCGACATTTGTCGTAAGCCTTGATTAACTCTTTGTATTGAGTCATGAGTTCAGATTCATCAAAAGACGAACAGTCCTCATGATCATGGTCAGAAGCATCTGATTCCGAGAGAGGGTGTGAGAGTTTACCTTCCTAGTGAACTGGGGTTCTTCTTCTTCAACTGTATGTGCTATGAGCTTAAAGTAGGCTTCCTCATCATCACTAGAATCAGATGAGTCTGTGTCGCTGAGGGTCTTGGCCTTCTTGTCTACTAGGCTTCTTTCAGTTTTCTTATTATTATGAGGAGATTTATTCTCCTCTTTTCTTCCACCCTCCTTCTTCTTGTGAGGGCAATCAGTTATGATGTGTCCTGTCTTATTGCAGCAATAACAAACAATATCAGATGAAATATGCTTGTTCTGTTTTGAGTAATACCTGTCTTGGCTACTTGAGCCTTTCTTGTGACGATCACCATCATGACAAGATCTTCTCGATAAGGCATCTTTGCCTCTCCATTATTTCTTCTTGCTCAAGAACTTCTTGAACTGCCTTGAAAGAAGAGAAAACTCTCCTTCAGATAGCCTTGAGCCTGAGGTACTTGGCTCTAAAGCTTCTTCTTCACTCTCTTCCTATGCGGGAGCAGGAGATGCAGCTTTTGGCTTCCTTGAGCTGTCTGCCTTAAGAGCGATAGACTTCTCCTTGGATGAAGACCGACCAATCACTTCTTCAGCTTTTCTTGAGTTTATTTTTAGTTCATACGACATAAGCTTTCCAAAGAGATTTTGAGGGTCAGTCTCTGCCAGCTTACCAAACTCCCGGATTGCACAGACTTTGTTATCCCATTCCTTAGTCAGGGATCTCAGAAATTTGTCATTCAGTTCTCCATTAGTGAAGACCCGGCCATAGACTCTTAGGCCATTGTCAATCTTTAATAAGCTTTCAAAAGTATCAACAATAGAATCCTTGGGACCTTGTTTGAAAGCTTCATATTTCTGATTCAGGAGGGATCTTCTGTCATCCCTTACCTCTTTAGTACCTTCCTTCAGGATAATGAGAGACTGCCACATTTCCTTGGAGGATTGGCAGTAAATCCGGTTCTGCAACATAGAATCATCGAATGCACTTGCGATGATATTCTTGGCTTTCTTGTCTAAGGAGACAAGTGCAATCTCATCTTTGTCAAGATCCATAAGCTTCTTTGGAACTTGCTTTGTTGGGTCAATGGTGGAGGCTGTCATTGGAACATAGGGTCCTTCCTCCACTATCATAAATATCCTTGGATCCATAGCTTCCATGAAGAATTTTATTCTTTCTTTCCACATGGGAAAGTTGGTCTTTGTGCATAAGGGAAGCTTAGCAAAATACTTGGCTCTATCCATGCGTGTATCCTCTTAAGACAACTAGGAGCAGATCTGTTCAAGGTGTTAACCTTTTTGATGAACAACTTGCCTCTGATACCAATTGATGTTTTTAGTTGTCTACCTAAATCACCTAGAGGGGGTGAATAGGTGAGGTTTGTGTCTTTTTATGGAATAAAAACTTGAAAGAATGGAGCGCAGAAAATAAACAAACAAGCCACAGGAGACACAAGATTTATAGTGGTTCCCCAACTTTGGGTACGTCTACTCTCAACCTCACTGATCTAGCACCACGCTAGACTCGGCTACTTCACATTTATCTCGGATTGAAAACCAATCCTATAACTCGGAGCAACGCCCCTATAACTCGGATTCAAAACGCACATACAAAAATCTCGGAGAACAAACCTCCTATAACTCGGAGAAGAATCTCCTACAAGATTAAACTGTTGTACAAAAAATATACAAACAGAAATTATTCCAGATCCTGAGTCTTCAGCCTTTGTTCCTTCTTAAAACTTGAAGCTCTATCAAAAATGAATTGTAGAAGACTGCGGCGAAATCTCTGGATCTGAAAGCTTAGGATCATCGCGAATAAGAAATAGATCTGTAGAAGTTGAATGCCTTGATGGGTTGATTACTTCTTGTTCTGAATCACTTGGATCAAAGAAGAACGATCGGCAAGAATGATGATGAACAGCGGCGGCCTTCCCTATTTACAATGAATAGTACGATTAAAAAAACTTGATTTCTTGTTGTTAGTGTTAGTCGATTTTGATAAGACCTTTTATAGTACTTGCGTAACAGTCATAATCATAAATGACTGCACACGTGGACCAATAAGAATCGAGATTAAATTTGAAAACATTTCGTCTAGACTTAACGAAAATTCAGGAAATGAACTTCATTACTCGAGTGAAGAACAGACTACTCGAGAACAACATTAGTTTCTAGGAAAGAAGGTATAAGGTTCTCGAGAACAAGTCCTTAAGGAAGACATGGAAATGATATCTGGCTTCTCGAGAAGTAACTTCTATTACTCGAGAAATATATAAAGTCTTCTCGAGAACTAACTGGACTTCTCGAGAACAAATAAACTTCTCGAGAACAGATAAACTTCTCGAGACTTAATTGGACTTCTCGAGAATAGATAAACTTCTCGAGACTTAACTTCTTCTTACTCGAGTACTAGTCTTCTGCTTTCTCGAGATAAGGCTTGGCCTTCTCGAGTAATGATTTCTATTACTCGAGTACAAGACTTAGAAAAAATTCTGAGGAGTTTCAAGTTAACTCGAGAAGGAGGTAAGTCTTAATCGAGTACTGCATAGCTTTCTCGAGTACTAAATAAAGCCTTCTCGAGAATAGCTTCTGCTACTCGAAAACTACACTGAGCAGACTCGAGAAATTTCTCAAACACTACTCGAGTACAAAGAGCTCTTTCTCGAGTAATGGACTTAGAAAAATTTTCACTTTCTGAAAAAAGTTTTTCTTCAAGGTATTTAGCAACTATTCTTTCTTCCATTACTTTAGTACTTGGAAAATGAAGTGTGTCCCAATAGAGAGGCTACACATGAGTCAACACCATGGTTCATACAATGAGGGATTACATTGTATGGTCCTGTGTTTGGTGACTCATTGTAGACTGACATAGGTATACACTTGGCAATTATAACCTGTAAGCACTCAACTTGAAAAGAGCATCAAATACAAACTTAATTCGTCATATTTCAAGAGTGACTTCATAAAAATCTAGGTTATTGTTGATGCAATACCCAACAGGCTGGATGTCACTCGAGAGAGTTTACTTAGACCCCGAGCAGATCCCGCTTCCAGGCTCTCATCTAGCTGGCAGGGCTAGATGTCATTCGAGAGATTCTACCCAGACCCCGAGCAGATCCGGTTGTCAGGCTCTCATCTCGCTGGCAAGGCTGGATATCACACAAGAGAGTCTATCAATACCCCAAGAAGATCCTACTGTCAGGCTCTCATCTAGCTGGCAGGGCTGGATGTCACTCGAGAGAGTCTACCCAGATCCCGAGCATATCCCGCTGTCAGGCTCTCATCTAGCTAACATGGCTGGAAGTCACTCAAGAGAGTCTGCACAGACCCCGAGCAGATCCTGCTGTTAGGCTCTCACCTAGCTGGCAGGATTGGATGTCACTCGAGGGAGTCCCACCATCTCTGTATATTACTTGAAAGGATTGGCCTTTTCCCTAAGGATAGGGGAGAGAAAGTCCTCACAAGTGAGTCAGGGCTCGCCGACTCAGCTCGGTAGAGGGATGGCGAGCCGAGTCCTTAACATCCGACGAGGAGGGAGAGCTCCGGTTGTGCATTCCACCCCCTTCAGGTTTTACTTGCGAAATTTTCTTATTTTTGTTTGACAATGGCAAGAAAGGCCTGCACGAACTGGGAGGTAGCGAGCCCAACATGGTGAGTGGTCCACCTCCAGATTACCTAAGGTGGACAAGCTCCCAAGGTCTATTCACGGGTACAAGTCCTAACGTCCATTCCAGCGGCGAGCTCTATCATAGCGAGATCACTCAAGGGGGAAAGCCCGCAGGCGGACGCATTACAGTAAGGAGATTCAAGAACTAGAAGATAAAAAAATCTGTTTTGCATTAACTCTAATTTTGTTACAAAAAGGGAGCTCGCCTAAGCGAGGTTACAAAAAGGAGGGGGAAAGAATTATATAGAAAAAAGAAAAAAAAGGTGCGGGTCAGCTCTCGCCTCCCACTAGACTAGCGGTCTTCGCACACTCCTCCGGATGGATCATCTTTGATGCCTTTCCTAAAGAGCAGCTCGAAGTTGTCCTCCTTCTCGTTGGGCGGCGTGGATGGGAATAGGCTCGACATGAGGTCCCAGGCCGTGATCTCCTTGCAGCCCACCACCAGCACCCCCGTGTCCTTTATAATCTGTAGGGTGCATTCGACGGACTCAATCGAGTTGATCCGCAGCAGTTCAGCAACCTCGACCTCGCTGAAGGTCATCGGCCTCTTGCACTGGAAGGAGGGATCGCTGTTACCCGGGGGGAGGAAGGCGTCCGTCTGGAGGATGATGTCGTTGTCGAGCCCTTTGATCAGGTCCTTCAGCTTTTTGTTGTCCGCCTCCCACCTGGCGGTGCGAGCTTCCAGCTCGGCGATGCGAGCATGCAGCTGTGTGTTTTCTTCCTCCAACCTGATGGCACAAGCCCGCAGCTCGCTAGCATCCTCGACATCCTGTGAAATAAAAGGGTACGCAAATATATTGCAGGAAATGCGAAAAATCTCAAGTAAAAATAGAAGGAGGTGCCTAATACTTACCAACCCGCTGGTGGCTTTGGCAAGTAAGTCCTTGGCAATGACGAGCTGTCTCGCCAGGTCGATGGCCTTGTCCTGGGCGACATCGCGCTTCTGCTTAACCTTCTACAGGAGGTGTCTGAGGTCGAAGCCGCGACGGACCATCATGTGGTGCAGCTCCAGGTCCCACAGGTGGGCTAGCAAGCCCTCATGGCCGAGTTGGCGAAAGGTCATGACCTTGTAGGCCTCGACATCCTCGCGCCCACAGAGGCGGAAACCCAGCGCATAGGCATGACCTGTGGAGAGCTGGTGGTCTGACCAGGAAGGATGGAGGGTGGAGATGGAGACTCGGTGGGCCAGCTCGTCCCACTGAACCATAGGCTCACCGGCCGAGTCTTTCCACCTTCCCCCAAAGCCGAAGAGCGGGTGACTCTTTGGCGCGCTTGGCTCTCGGGCCGCCTTCTTCGTAGTAGGGGGAGCAGAGGACTTGCCACCCCCTTACCATTGTCTATTGTCTCCTTCAACGGGCTCTCCGGCTATCCATCCAGGGTGGTTTCGGGCATGCTCATGTACTTTGGTTTTTGTTTTTATTGTTGTTTCCTCGCCCGGGGGACCGCCACCTCCTTCAACTTCTTTTGCGATGGTTGACAGTGAGGCGACCTGGATCCCGCGGTATCAGGCCACTTTTTGATGTATGAAGGTTTGGATGATGCCAACTCATCTCGACAAGCGGCTATTGAAACCCTCTCGCGTGCGAGTGGGTCAGGGAATAGTCCCGAGTCTACAAAGGGCGGGTTCTCATGAATCAACCGCTCCCCTGCATGAAAAACTTGGTTAAAAATTTTATTCATCCGACAAGCTGGATAAGAAGAAAAAGTGAGGTATACCTTCGGTAGGATGGACGGGGAGGAGCGAGTCGAGGCACCTTCATAGGAAGGCGACCTCGAAGTCTTTGGGAAGGAAAAAATTGTGGAGCTCGGCATCATTGCCGGATACGATGGGGGGGGGGTCGGTACACCTCCTCACCCTTCTACTTGGGAGAGTAGGGGACATTGTCGAGATCACCCTTGATGAAGACGATCTTGGTCATCCAGTTGTGATGCTTGTTCACAATCTCACGAACTTTGATGAAGGAGCCCCCGAAGTAGGCAACACCATCTGGAGTCCCCTTGTAGGTTAAGAGTTTCCTGAAGACAGTCAGGTTGAACTCTATTCGCTCCTAGTGGAGAAAGCATGTGAATGCCAACATCATGGAAATGGAATTCGAGTTGAGCTGCGCGGGCAGTGCACCATAGTAATTCAGAATCTGGCGGACCTCTGTCCATAGTGGTAGGCGCAACCCCACCTCAAAATGTGAGATGGGGAAGGCGAGCTCGTCAGGTAAAACGTGTTGATGGACTCGCCTTTCTTGGGCCGGCGCACCTCAAAGCCCGGGGGCACATAGTCGGTAACGAACTCCGCGAACTCCCCCTCGGTTATATTCTCCTCAAAGAAGCAGTAGTCGGCGAAGTGCCGAGCAAATTTGGAGCGGCCGTCAGCGTCGGGGTTAGTCTTACTCATACTCATAGGAAGGTTAAAGCGCGAGTACGAGTAGGAGAGAAAGCAAGGAGAGGGGGTATGAAAGCAATAAAGGCAGTGGACCGGGGTTGGTGAGGGGGCCTATTTATAGAAAAAGAAGTCTAGGGTCGAGCCGACCGATCAGTCCAGCTCGCTTGACTTAGCTCGCCAACCTTAACTCGCCAACTTCTGAGACCTGACCCATCTCATGCCGAACTGAACCTAAAGGATAATATATTCGAATAGCGAGCATTGAAATCCAAAAATGTTCTAAGTTATTACAAACCAGGGGGAGAAGATAGTTCAAAGAAATCAAGTGTAGAAGAAGAAAAGAGGAACAAGTTCAATAAGCGTGAGCTGAGGGGGCAAGAGGCGAGTGCCGTTAGGCTCAGTATGGGAGTCGTTTCTATCTACCCCGACCTCGCGTCTCCTTCCCCGTAGGTTGCCGTGAGTTATGGAGCTCGTGAATCCACCCAAAGTTCCTTTGGGCGGTCTGGTGGCTCTCATTAACCTCATCCAATAGACGAGAAGGGTGTATCGCCTCGCCTGCCGGGTTGCCCCTCACGTCGTCAGCGAGCCACATGTAGTAGTACTGCAATGCTTCATTGTCCTCCTACACCTTGCGTAGCCCGCACACCATCTTCTTGAAGAGCCTGATCCCCCTCCTTATCAGCTCACCGTTCTCCAATCCAGAACCTAAAAAGACGTCTAGCGAGCTTGGAGAAGGGAGGGGTGAGTAGCAGGTTGTCCTCGAAGATTCGTCAGCCTCAGATTGACTGGGAAGAGCTGCAAAGATAGTTGAACATCAGTATGAAAGGCGAGTACCCCAGGAAAACTACGAGATAAGAATCGCTGAAGGTCAGCTTACATGACGAGCTCGGCACCTCCAAGAAATTGCGGGGTGGGGGCAGGCTCAGATTCTTGTCGCGGACATGACGGTGTTTACTTGGCGGGAGGAGGTTGAAGCCTGGCACGGGGATGGCTTCAACGCCTCCCCTCACAGTCCCGGCAGGAAGTTGTTGTTGTGGGGGGATGCGAGCTGGAAACCCCAGCCTCTGCGAGTCCATCCCTAGGGTCCCAAAGGGGGGTGATGGGTCTTGCGGGCGGTTCTCTAGAGTTTTAAGCCGTGAGTCATCGAGGGATGTCTTGACTCGCAGAGAGGAAGCCTCGCCGTCATCCTGCTGGCTGTCCGGGTAGGCGCAAAGATCAATGATATTTTTCTCCTTTTCAATAGCAGGGAGAGTAGAGGAGCCGACCCTGTGCTCCGAAGTGGATTTCAAGTCATTGAAGATGGTCTAGGCCACTTGGGGAAATGGTTTCACCCTCTTAGCGGGATTGGGATCTACTAGACTACTCTGCAGGGTGTTATGGGGAACCGCGGTTAGGCTGGCAACGCGAGTAGAGGAGACCTCGCAAGCTCTGGCAAGCCTCTCTTGGATCTCCTTGGGGATAGGCATCTCGACAAGTTTAGAACAAAGGGAATGGCAAAGGTCACCCAGGTATACAAGTGCATATATATAGCCACTGGTAGACCCCACTAAAAGATTCCCCCCAACTCCTTATGCTCGTCGAATCCTGTGGGGTTGGATGTTTCTTTTTGAGCTTGTGCCAACCTCGTAAAGAGCGGGGATTATGTATAACCCAATATCCGGCGAGTGGGATCGGCAGGAGTCAGACCGGCCAAGTCCAGCACAAGACCTAGGCGAGCCGGGCCCCTGGAGTCGAGTCCACTTGACGCCCTTAGCCTCGGCATCGAGTTAGGTGAGCTCACTCAATGCCTTCAGCCGAGGTGTCGAGTGAGGCGAGCTCACTCAACGCCCTCAGCCTCGGCGTCGAGTGAGGCGAGGTCACTCAATGCCTTCAGCCTAGACATCGAGTGAGGCGACTAGGCGAGCTCACTCAATGCCTTTAGCCTAGGCATCGAGTGAGGCGAGCTCACTCAATGTCTTCAGCCTAGGCGTCGA
The DNA here is from genome assembly GCA_039513925.1 of Platanthera zijinensis. Lineage (NCBI taxonomy): Eukaryota > Viridiplantae > Streptophyta > Magnoliopsida > Asparagales > Orchidaceae > Platanthera > Platanthera zijinensis. The sequence continues at coordinate 243,727,594 of CM077079.1, read as the reverse complement.
GTGAGGCGAGCTCACTCAACGCCTTCCACATTGGCATTGAGTAAGGTGAGCTCTGTCAACGCTTTTCATTCTTGCCATTGAGTGACATCTCAGTATCCATCGGCTCACCCTGGTGGGTTGGAGTAGAGCAGTCAGCAACTGGTGCAGCAGATCGACCTGAGCTTAGTAGTTCGGCTTGCCCAAGTGGGGCAGACCGTTTAAGGGGCAATAGGAGAAGATTGGTTCGCACTCGCCCTAGAGAGCTCGACAGGTACCAGACGAGTAGGGCTAGCTGGGCCCGTACTCGCCAAAGGCAGGGAGGAGGCGGCGAGTTCCAACTCTATCGCACACTCGCCGCCCAGGGCGAGTGGAGATTTTCAGGGACCACTCACCCAGTGATCCTATTATGTATTATTACCATTTTGCCCCCGCTAGCCTACCCATATCCAGTTAGAACAGCGGAGTTACTGTAGGATCAAGCGCATACCCAACTGTTCCAAAAGCCCGTGTTGTTGGAAAGGGCACTACTTAATTTCTTAAATAAGTAACAGAGTGCCACAGGTCAAGTGAAGGAACGCCGGACCCAACAATCCCCCGGCGTCCAGCACAACCTGTCGACTCAGAGGTGGGGTTGCCGCATGGCCCACATGTCTCAGAGGTGAGGTTACAACATGTCCATGGTTGCCTGACCCGCTGGACCCACACAGGTAGAAGGGAAAAATCAGGATTTAATAATGCCCCCCCGGTCTTGAACCCGTGACCTCCTCTGATACCAAATGTAGGATCAAGCGCATACCCAACTGTTCCAAAATCCCGGACTATTGGAAAGGGCGCTACTTAATTTCTTAAATAAGTAGCAGAGCGCCACGAGTCAAGTGAAGAAATACCGGACCCAACAGTTATGCTGTTGGCAGACCCAGTTGGGCTGCACATAGTTGTTCAGAACAGCGGAGGTTGGCTATTCATAGGCTGTTTTCAGAAATATATAAATAGGACCCAAGGGGTACCTTAGAAGGCATGCTCACTTGTCTCCCAGTCTTCTAGCGCTTTCTGAGGTAGCCTTAGCTCGGCTTTTGGCTAAGGAGGGGAAGCACTCTAAGATCTTCCGAGTGTGTGGTGGGACCTCCATGCCGATCCCTTGTGTCAGTTCCCTTTTCTTTTCCTTTGTTGTTTGGCTTGCATGAGAGAAGTAGGTGAGCGATCACCCCTTCCCCAAGGGCAAATTACATAAAGACCGAATTTTTGGTTTCAACACACAGCATGTCATGTTCTTAATAGACCTTCAATCAACAAAAGGTTGAATAAGACTCCTTATGAACTAATGATGGATAGAAAACCAAACTTGGCCTATTTTAGAATCTTTGGATGTAGATGTTTTGTCCTAAATAATGAGAAAACATATATAATTAAATTTGCTGAGAAGTCCTATGGAGGCATATTTGTTGGTTATAGTAACCACAATAAAGCCTAAAGGATCCACAACTTGAGGGATCAAGTTGTGGAGGAGTCTGTTCATGTTGTATTTGATGAAAGTTCTATATTTTACAATGGTAATCCAGGTACATCAAGTATAACAGGAGAGGACTTGAAGCTAAAGGAGCTGTCTATAGAAGATTCAATTCAAGCAAGCCAAAATACACAAGATGGAGTCAATATTGTTGAAGAAGTTCTTGCACAGGAACAACCAGAAGAAGAAACTCATCAACAAGATATAGCTGGTCCAAGAGAAGAAGTCATATTACCAGTAGCTGTCGGATATCTAAGGGATCATCCAAGGGAATTGATCAATGGAGATGCAGCTCAAGGTGTGACCACAAGAAGTGGACATCACAACACTATGATCTAATCAAGTTTTTTGTCTAACACAGAACCAAAGAAATTTGAAGAAGCCAATGTAGATCCATTTTGGATAGGTGCAATGCAGGAAGAATTAAACTAGTTCAAGAGATGTGAAGTCTGGAAGCCGATTCCCAAAACAGATGACTGTAACATCATAGGAACTAAATGGATATACAGGAACAAACTGGATGAGAATGGTGTTATAGTCAGAAACAAAGCTAGACTGGTTATAAAGGGATATAGATAAGAAGAGGGTATAGACTTTGATCAAACCTTTACACTAGTGGCTAGATTGGAGGCTATTAAACTCTTCCTGGCATATGCAACCTAAAAAGGATTCAAAGTTTACCAAATGGATGTGAAGTCATCCTTCGTAAATGGTAACCTTAAAGAAAGGATCTATGTTAAACAACTCTCAGGTTTTGTTGACTCTACTAAACCTAATCATGTTTATTTATTATTAATAGCTCTCTATGGATTAAAACAAGCCCTAAGGGCTAGGTATGAGACTCTGTCTAAATTCCTTTTGGAGAACAATTTCTCAAGAGGGAAAATAGACAAAATATTATTCGTAAGGGAAGTCAAAGGCAAGACCATCTTAGTACAAATATATGTAGATAACATTATATTTGGTTCTATTGATGAGTCACTTTGCACAAAGTTTGCCAAACTTATGCAAGGTAAGTTTGAGATGAGTAGCATGGGTGAACTCAAGTTTTTCTTGGGTCTCCAAGTTAAGCAAACTATAGATGGACTTTTCATTAGTCAGTCTAAGTTCACCAAGGAGTTAATTAAGAAGCATGACATGGAAACAACCACTTCAATGAAAACTCCTATGGGGTCCAGTATGTCTTTAGAAAAGGATGGTGCTGCCAAGCAAGTTGATATCACCTTGTATAGGGGCATAGTTGGATCACTTCTCTATCCAACAGCCAGTAGACCAGACATAATGTATGCCACTTGTGTCTGTGCTAGGTATCAAGCATGCCCTAAAGAATCTCACTATACAACAGTTAAATAAATATTGAGATATCTAAAAGGCACACTTAATCTTGGCCTATAGTATCCCAAGAATAGTGATTTTGAACTAACAGGCTTTTTAGATACTGATTATGCAGGATGTAAGGAAGACAGGAAAAGTACATCAAGTTCATGCCAATTTCTTGGGAGAAGGCTAGTATCTTGGAGCAGCAAAAAACAAACAAGTGTAGCAATATCCACTGCTGAATTTGAGTACATTTCAGCTTGAAGTTATCATGCACAATTGCTTTGGATTCAACATTAATTACAAGATTACAACATAAAGCTAAGTAAAATTCCATTATTTTGTGATTCTACTAGTGCTATTTCTATTGCAAACAATCCTGTGTCACAGACTAGAATAAAACTGTTGGGTACATTGGAAAATGTGTACCAGATTTGGAGAAGCATCAACTTAGTCAATGATATGCATCAATTTGTATTTGATAGAAGTTTGAGTTTCATTGTGTAGGTTTAAGAATTTGAAGAAAAATTTTCCAAGTACAAGTGTCGACACTTGTGAAGAAACTATGTAGACACTCACGGAACCTGTGTCGACACTCAGGCAAGTTGTGTCGACACACAGGCAAATTGTGTCGACACTTGTAAAGAAGTTGTGTCGACACCAAGAAGCTGTGTCGACACTTATGAAGAAGCTGTTTCGACACTCAAAGCTATGTCGACACCCAAAAAAGCAGCTGTGTCGACATCCAGAATTGTGTCGACATCTGAAGAAGGATTTGTGTTGACACTTAAAACTGAAGCTGTGTCGACACTCAGGAGATATATCGACACTTGAAGCAATTGTGTCGACACGAAGGACTTATGTCGACACACCAACTCTCAAAAGGTCGTGTCGATTTCAGAAGTAATTGTGTCGACACACAGGACTTGTGTCGACACACAGGACTTGTGTCGACACACACTCAACGCCATTTGACAAACACTCAACGCCAACTGTCTATAACAGAAATGTCGAGACAAGAATCTGCTGTGTCGAGACAAAGGACTTGTGTTGACACATACAACAAAAGCAGTGTCGAGAAGAAGAAGTATGAATGTGTCGACACTTGGAGTAATTGTGTCGACACCATGAAGACATGTGCCGACACTTAGTCTATATATGTCGACACATATGAAGCAGTCTGCTGAGTGTTGTGTGCTGAGTTGAAAAGACATTGAAGAACCTGGTGACATGACTAGTGACTTGACAACTGTCATAACTAGCTGGTCTGACACCACTGTCAGAACTTTCAGAAGTTTGTTATGAACCGGATCAGCCGATAACCATGGAGAGAGCTCTATATAAGAGACAGATCGGAAACAACGGAGAGGGATCAATAAGAAAAATTCTTACAAATCAAGGGCTGTCTACAAGAAAGATTTAGAGTTTAATCTGAATTTAAGGAAGAAGCTGATTGAAGATCATCTTCATCAACAAAGAGGTCCACCATATTTTGTTCTAATCAAGAAGCTTTGAGAAGCTAAGTTAGGTTGGATCTGAAGGATCAGTCTATACAAGAACTGATCAAGAAGGCTACATCAACAGAGAAATCTTGCTGGTGAAGTTTTCAGTTACTCTTTATTCACAAATTATTGTAGGATCTATTGTTAGATCTGAGATTGTAAGCCTAAAATTATAAAGGATGAGGTAGGGCTGTGTGCCTGAGGTAGGACTTGTGGAAAGTCTTAGTTGTAAGCCTAATTATAAAGGTTGAGGTAGGGCTGAGGCCTGAGGTAGGATTCTAGAGAAGAATCTGAGGTAGGACTTGTGTTAAGTCTGAGGTGTAGGAACCATCTTGGGTTCTAAGATTGTAAGATCTGCGGATTCGAGCCAGTGGAAGGAAGTTAGGCTGAATCCAGTTATCTGCTGGATAGGCGAAGGGGGAAAGTGGATGTACCCATATATTGGGGAACCACTATAAATCTGGTGTTTACTGTGATGTGTTTATTTTTTGTAGATTGATTAATCTGTGCTGAAAGAAGTCATATAACTGTTTGCCTAAAAAATTAAAAAGACACAAAAGATTAGAACCTATTCACCCTCCCTCTAGGTGTTTAGGCTCTTAAAATAAAGTCTTTCAAGTGGTATCAGAGGGAGATTCCTCAAAATTTGACCTAACAGTCAGAGAATTTCTCCAAGGCAAATAACAGATAACAAGAATGGGTTCAAGTGAAAATCAAAAGGAATTTGGATCTATGAAATTGCCCATATGCAGGAAAGAATCTTTTGGCATTTGGAAAGAAAGGGTCAGGCTGTTTATGGAAGCATCTGATCCAAGAATTTATATCACAGTACATGAAGGCCCCTTTATCCCAATAAAGGTATCAATTCTTGATGCAAGCATTCAAACTCCAAAGAGTTATTCAGAGATGACTGAGGATGAAATCATCTTGGCTACATTAGATAAAAGAGCTCAGAATATAATTATAAGTGGCATAGATGATACAACATTCCAGAATCTTGTGCACAGTAAAACTTCTAAAGAAATATGGGATACATTAATTGTCTATATGGAAGGCACAAAAGAAGTAAGAGAGGACAGAAAGTCTATGCTGAATCAGGAGTATGAGAGCTTTAGGCAGACTAAAACTGACAGCATAGCTGAATGCTATAATAAGTTTTTCAGAATAGTGAATGAACTGATGACATATGGAGGAGTCTTCAGTACTTATGAACTGAATGGCAAGTTTCTTAGGTCCCTAACAAAGGATTGGGACACTAAGATATGTTCCATCAGGGAAGTGGCCAAACTAGCTAACACACCTCCACCTACACTTTTTGGAAAACTGCTTTTATATGAAATGCAGCTTACTGCTAGGAAGGGGGAAGAGAAGGGCAGCAGATCTGAACATAAAGAAAAGTCAATAGCCTTCAAGGCTGAGGGCTCAAGGAAGGGTAGGAGAAAATCTCCTTCTCCACCTAAAAGGAGTACTGAAGCAGAAGAAGGAGTTCCTAAAACAAGTACATCAGATAGTCACACATCTGATGATGACTTTGCTGTCTTTACAAAACAATTCCAAAGGTTCATGAAGAAAAAGAAATGGAGAACCAGGTCTTCATCAACATCCAATTCCAAGGATGAATACTACAGGAAGAAGAAAACACCTAAGGAGGACAGGTATGCTTCTAAACCTGGTAAACAATCTAATTCTAAGATTGTGTTTTATTACTGCAATAGGTCTGGGCATGTCATAGTTGACTATCCTGACAAAAGAAATGAGTCAAAGGATAAGAAGAAGAAGCTGGTCAAAGGCAAGAAGGAGAAGTCTCTAGTGGCTCAGAAGGAGAAGAGTTGGACAAACTCTTCATCTTCAGAATCTGGAGAAGAAGAGGCAGAAGCATATGTTGGACTCTTCTCAACAGAAGAGGATTTTAGGGAACTAGAATTCCTACAGATGCTGGACTCCATAAATGGAGTGGAAGAATATTGCTGTAAAGGGCTGATGGCTCAATTTGAAGAAGATAAGTGCCAGGATCAGCCTAGACCAAGTAAGGTAAATAATTCTCCCTAGTCTCAGAATACTTTACTAGATCAGAATCAGAAGCATCTGCTTCAAAAGAAGTGGATGGATCTGAGTCTGTGGGGGATGTTCACAAACTCATTAATGAGTATGGTGGGTTGTTGCATGCTCTAAAGAAGATCAAGTTTCTTGTTAAAGAGAAGGCCAAAGAGATTTAGTCTCTTAAGCTGGTTGCAACAGATTCAGCAAAACTGCTGGATCAAAAATTGAATGAGGTTACCAAATTGAAAAACATTATAGTTATTCAGATGGGCACAATCTCATTCAAAGAGAATCATATCAAGAAACTGGAGGTAAAACTTCAGCAAAGAGAGAGCTAGTGGCTAAATTCTCCAAGCCAAAATCAGTCTTTCCTTTGATAGATAATTTTGTTTCATAAAAAGGGAAGACTGGTCTAGGCTTTAAGGGAAGAACTAGGGCTACCAATTCTCATAGAAAAGGTAAAGCCACAGTTCAGCCTCTAGCTGTTAATCCCCCTATTTTCTTTAAGAAGGTAGTGAATCCTACTAACAGGTATGATCATGACATTACACATGGTCACCGTGAGCATGAAAATTTCATGAGCATGAGTGTAAATGTCAATAGACCAATCTATAGGCATGCCCATCATATTCAAGAGGAGTACTTGAAGAATGCTGTTCCAGCACCAACACTTAATAAGTCTACTGGCAACAATGTAAGAAAACCTGTACCTAAGAAAAGGTATAATAGGTTTGAGTGTTGGTGTTGTGGCAAGGTGGGCCACTTTTCCATGGATTGCTGGTTTAACTCAGGTGTTAAAACCAAAAGTAGGATTCCTATTAGATCAGTTACAGGATTTCAAACTAACAAGGACTTAGGGCCCACTAGCAAGTTGGGTTCTAAGGGTATGTGATTCTTTATTTGTTGCAGGTGAATCCAAGTGACCATACCCTTATATGGTACTTAGATAGTGGCTGTTCCAGATATATGACTGGAACAAGGAGAATTTTGAGGGACTATATGCCCATAAAGAATGGACCAAAAGTTATCTTTGGTGGATCAGAAAATGGAATCATCAAAAGATTTGGTAACATATCTTGTGATTCAATTACAATCACTAAAGTGTCTTATGTAAAGGGTCTAAAACATAACCTGATTAGCATAAGTCAACTTAGTGATCTAGGTTATGATATTTCTTTCCTCAAAGGGGAGTGCCTAGTAAAAATGTCAAGTGATCAAGAGATCAGTTTTACTGGCACTAGGAAAGGAAATGTGTATTGCCTTAACCTAGATTGTGAGTCTAACAACTCACCTATTTGTTTGGTTGCAGGAGAGAAAGCTTCTCTATGTGTCAAATGGCACAGAGGCTAGCTCATCTGAACTATAAGTCAATAGGACTGCTGTTCAGCATGGGATTAGTGAGGAATGGTCCTCAAGTTAAGTGCATAAAAGAGTGTGTGTGTTCAGTTTGCCAAAAAGGCAAGCAGACTAAGTCCTCTTTTCAGTCACTTGACATCAAAGATTCAAAGAGATGTTTGTATCTCATGCATATGGATTTGTTTGGTCCTATGAAAGTTCATAGTCTTGGTAGGAAAGCATACACACTTGTTGTTATGGATGACTATTCTAGATTTACATGGGTTTTCTTCTTGAGATAGAAATCTGAAACCCTAACTATTTTCCAGACTTTTGTCAGACAAATATAGAATGAATACAACAGTTCATTAGTCAAAATCAGAAGTGACCATAGAACTAAATTTCAGTCTGAACGTATGACAAAATTTTGTGAAGAACTTGGGATTCATCAGGAATTCTCTTTTCCTAGAACTCCTCAGCAAAATGGTGTTGCTGAAAGAAAGAATAGGACTCTAATTGAGGCCAGTAGAACTCTACTGAATGATACTAATCTCCCTGAATACTTCTGGGCTGAGGCAGTAAATACTGCATGTCATGTGCTCAATAGGGCCTCCATCAATAAGAAACACAAGATGACTCCCTACCATGTTTTGAAAGGCAGAAAACCAAACATATCTTATTTCAGAATCTTTGGTAGTAAGTGTTTTGTACTAGTCAATGGTAAACACTACCAAAGTAAGTTTGCAGCCAAATCCCTAGAAGGGATATTTGTTGGGTACAACAACCAAAGTAGAGCACACAGAATCTACAACTTGACCACTCAAGTTGTAGAAGAATCTGTGCATGTTGTATTTGATGAGTCAATGTTTATTAACAGTGAATTGTCTAGTTCTTCAGTTAGTTCTACAGGTCTAACAGATAAGCTGGACAAGCTGACCATCAATGAAGATGTTCTTACTAAACTGGATGAGGTTAAAGATGCCAGCTATCCAGGGTGAGACTAAGTCCCTCTTGGTGAAGAAGAAAATGTGGAGCATCAAGATGAGGAAACTGGAGATAGCCATAATGGTGACAGAATTCCTCCAGCAAGGAGACACCTGAAGGATCATCCAGCTCACCAGATCATTGGTGATGCAAGTCAGGGTGTTTTAACAAGGAGCAGGAGCATGAACACAGTTCTATGTTCTAGCTTCCTATCTCAGATAGAACCCAGGAAGATTGAAGAAGCAATGCAAGACACCAACTGGATTGATGCAATGCAAGAAGAGCTCAGTCAGTTCAAAAGGTATAAGGTCTGGGAACTGGTGCCAAAACCTAAGGATCATAACATAATAGGAACTAAGTGGATCTACAGGAACAAGCTTAATGAGAATGGCACTATAGTCAAGAATAAGCCTAGACTGGTAGTAAAAGGCTACAGGCAAGAGGAAGGTATTGATTTTGATCAAACCTTTGCTCTAGTGGCAAGGCTGGAGGCTATAAGGCTGTTCTTGGCCTATGATGTCTTTCAAGGGTTCAAAGTATATCAGATGGATGTGAAATCAGCATTTCTGAATGGTGATTTAAAAGAAGAAGTCTATGTAGAACAACTCTCAGGTTTTGTAGACTCTCACTTTCATGATTATGTATATAGGCTTAGGAAAGCACTATATGGTTTGAAACAAGCTCTATGGGCTTGGTATGAAACCTTGTCTTCCGTCCTTATTGAGAATAAATTCTCTAGAGGAAAGATAGACAAAACTCTATTCTATAGGGAATCAAAAGGAAAGATAATACCGAAAACAGCCTTTGTCGGAAGTTTGCCAAATTTATGTAAGGGAAGTTTGAGATGAGCAGTATGGGTGAGCTGAATTTCTTCTTGAGACTTCAAGTTAGACAGACTGAGAGTGGATTGTCCATATCCCAGTCTAAGTTCACCAAGGAGTTGATTATGAAGTATAGTTTGGAATCAGCTTCTACTCTGAAAACTCCAACGGAAACAAGTATGCCTATATGCAAAGATGAAGTAGGGAAACCTGTTGATGAGTCTTTGTATAGAGGGATAATTGGCTCCCTACTATACTTGAATGCTAGTTGACCTGACATCATGTATGTAATATGTGTCTATGCTAGGTATCAAGCATGCCCTAAGGAATCTCATTATACTGCAGTTAAGAAAATATTGAGATATTTTAAGGGCATACCTAATCTAGGCATTTGGTACCCTAAGAATAGAGATTTTCTATTAACTGGTTTCTCAGATGCAGATTTTGCTGGATGCAAAGAAGATAAAAAAAGTACCACAGGAACCTGTCAATTCCTTGGTGGGAGGCATGTGTCATGGAGCAGCAAGAAGCAAACAAGTGTAGTTATATCAACAGCTGAATCAGAGTATATAGCTACAGGTAGCTGTTGTGCACAATTGATGTGGATAAAGCATCAACTAGAAGATTATGACATCCAGGTAAGTAGAATTCCACTATTTTGTGATTCTACAAGTGTTATTTCTATTGCTAAGAATCATGTATCACACAGTAAGACCAACCATATAGAAATTAAGTTTCATTTTATCAGAGAACATGTAGAGAAGGAAAATATTAGCCTAGAGTTTGTTAAAACTGATAATCAAATAGCTGATATTTTTACAAAACCTCTGGATGAAACTAAATTCAATAATTTTAAAATTGAATTAGGTATGTTGAACCTAGAATAGGTTAACACAAGTTTCCATAAGTAGCATATGTAAGCACCAAATTTCTATTGAAATTTTGCTAAGTATAATGTTTTTGTCGACGCAAGCAAGTTGTGTCGACACACTCAGTATGTTGTGTCGACACAGAAAAAGGATGTGTCGACACAGAAACAGTATCTGTGTCGATAGAAGAATAGGTGTCGACACAACCTTGTCGAGACCATAGGTCGAGAGGATTTTTGTGTCGATACATATAAGTGGGTGTCGACACAACTCTGTCGAGACTAAAGTTGTCAGTGTCAACACAGATGCAAGTTTGTCGACACAGACTCAAGTATGTCGACACATAGATGTGTCGACTTAAAATACGTTTTGTCGACTTAGACATTAATATGTCGACACACAGTCGTGTCGACTTAACTTAAGTTCTGTCAAGACCTAGGTCATTTTTGTCGACACAAAAACTGATTTATCGACTTAGGCCTAACTTTTGACCTGTCCTTAACACAAGTACTATAAATAGGTGAAGCCAAAATTTGGTCGACTATGCTATAAGAATTTTTGAATCTACACTTTCTGTTGACATAGAACTTCTCTTCTCCTCTAGCACTTACGTCAATTGCGCCACACCAAGAAGATAAGGTTAATGAAGGTTATGAACTGGTTCGTGAAGGTTTCATGACAGCGTCTGATGAAATTCAGGGAGTTATTGCCCTAATTTCTGAAAATGGATTAGAATTTTTGGTCTCTGAACCGACCAAAATTTGGAAAAAGGAAGTCATGGAGTTCTACACAACCGCTACTGTAGAAACAGAAGGAAAGAAATTCAAGGCATCTATTCAAGATACCTGGGTGAAGCTCACATTGAAATCTATCAGGAAAGCACTACATCTACCATTGATCAAGGATACAGACGAAATAACTCCTTCCCAGATAACTGAAGCATTAAGCTGGTGTGGACTGAGTCCCAATATTAAGATTGGATCATCTATCAATAGAAAAGGGATGAATTCCCAAGGAAAATTTCTTTCAGAAGTTGTGGTCAAAGTGATTATCTGCAAGACTGGTGGACATGATAGGATTGCTACCCACATGTTCAATCTGATTGTGAGGATCATATTCAAGATAAACACTGATTGGGCAGCAATAATGTTTGATAAAATAAAAGAAGGAATAAAGAAACCTAACTTGGGATGGATTCTCAGTCTATACTTTACATCAGTAATTCCAGATGTTCTGAAATAAGCGAATGACTCTAAGATAAATCATATGAGGAAAATGGATGTGAGGATACTGTCAAGGTGGGACAAAGTTCTTACTAAGGAAGTCCCTGCTCATAAGGAGCAAACTAAGAAAGGCAAGAAGAAAAAGAAAGTGGTTGTACAGGCTGACTCCTCTAGTGATTCTGAGGAGGAAGTGGTCTTTAGTTCTGATGAAGACCAGCACCAACAGGATGCTCATGATCAAGTAAAGTACAGTGAGCCCCAAGAGCAACAAGTTGAATCCACTCCAGGGGGAGAAAACTTAGAACAAGAAACTGAGTTGCCTGCCCAAGGGGGAGGTATTGATGATGCTATCCTAGACAGTGACTTAGCTGCAAATATAATCATGGATGTAGTATCTGAAATCAACATTGTAGTTGAAAAAACTGATAAGATAGATGCTCAAAATGAGCCAGTAAGTATCTTCTCTATAGTTTAGTGATATATGATGAGATTCTCCTCAAATATTGTTCTAGGGGACACTTTTGTTTACACAAAAAATCTTTCAAGTGGTATTAGTCTTTTAAGTAGTACTTTAAAAACTAATCTTATTCCTTCTGTACAGATACAACAGGAATTCACCTTGGAAGAATTGCTTTCAGATCTTCCTATAGATGGGACTGAGGGGGAGCATACTGAAAAAGAAAAAAAATTCTAAGGACTGAGGGGGAGTTATCCAAGGATACCCCAGCTAAAAAGGACACTGTTGATATTAAAAGTACATCTGAATCTTCTAAAGATGAAGAAGCCACATTGGATAAGAAAAGAAAGTTGATTGTGTTAAAGAAAAAGAGTTCTGGATATAAGAAGGCTTTAGAAATGGGAACTGCACCATCTACATCAAGCATGGACTTCTGTTCTTTACTGGTTCAGATGCAAATAAAACTTGATAATCAAAGACAGTCTATAGAGAAATATGTGGATGAAACTCATAAGGAGTTACAGTTTCAATTGGCCTAGGACATCAAATCCATTAGATTTGAAGTGAACCAAAATAAGAAGGAGATGACAGATTGCTTCCATAAAGGAGGTAATGTTGTGGTGTTCTTGGCCAAGCAACAATAAGATATCCAAGCTAAAGTGGATGAAATTGAAGTGAAGCAGGGATATGTATTGGAGAATCAGTTAAGGATGAATAAAAATCTCAAGGATTCACATCATGTCATATTAATAAAGCTCACTGATTCTAGCACTTCTCTGAAGGCTGAACTCTCCAAGCAAATCCAGGAAGATATATCTGCTATCAAAGCCACATTTCAAGACTCTCAGGAGAAGATTAAAGCTTTCCTGACAAAATTCAGAGCTTATTTTAAAGAGGGAACTGAATATATAGCTGATCAAGTCAGATTCCAGAAAGAAGATTTAAGAGATCATGTTACAAGAGAAGTCATAAAGGGGGAGAGATTACTAGTCAAAGACAGCTCTGACCATACTAAATGGACTTCCAATAGCATCAGAGCTACTCTTGGATATCCTCCTCTTTGTGATGATGATAATGTAGCAGAGTCTGGGATACAACCTGCATATTTTGAAGGAGATCAGCCTGAAGTTGCTCAGGTGATCTACCCCCCAGCTGATTTTGAGATGGTTCAAGAAGAAGTGCTGAAAATGTATAGTCCTCCACCAGAGGCACAAAATGTAGTTCTGGAAAAGGTTGAAATGTCAGAAGCTACATTAGAAGCTCAGAAGGAAGCTCAACTTTCTAAGAAAAGATTCAGGGAGCAGGCTGAGTTGAAGCCAGATTTTGAGCAGTGGAGCCCAACTTCTAGAAACATCATACTTACTGCCTGGAAAGCTATAAAGGATAAAACCCATGACAGGGGTAAGTGGTATTCTGAACAAGAGTGGAATAAATATCAAGCAAGACAAGAAGCAATCCTTCAACATAGAAGAAGTGCTAAGGCTGGGAATCTACCTGCTAATTCTCAAGAACCAAGCAAGTACTTCCCTAAACCTTTCCACTATTTTGAAAGACAGAAGATCAAGGATGAAGAATCAAAGAAGAAATCTCTAAAAGGGAAAAAGCCGGCTGAGGATGCTGAACCTTCTGTGCAGGCTAAAATTAAGTCTGGCAAAGGAATAGTTATTAAGGAGCCTAGTCAGTAATAGGATTGCTAGGTTTTTGTAATAGAACAATGTACTATTTTGTTTCTTTTGTTCTATGAGAAATTCATATAAACCAAAGTTTTACTGATTAATGAAATCTGTTTCAGTATTAAGTGTTTGTTATTTACAATGATTATGTGATAACCTGCTCTGAAATATTTTTACATCTATTTACAATTTGGTTTTATCTTAAGAGATATATATCTTTGACTAAGGGTTTTGACTTCTCTAAATATGGGGAGATTATTGGGTACATTGGAAAATGTGTACCAGATTTGGAGAAGCATCAACTTAGTCAATGATATGCATCAATTTGTATTTGATAGAAGTTTGAGTTTCATTGTACAGGTTTAAGAATTTGAAGAAAAAGTTTCTAAGTACAAGTGTCGACACTTGTGAAGAAACTGTGTCGACACTCACGGAACTTGTGTCGACACTCAGGAAAGCTGTGTCGACACACAGGCAAATTATGTCGACACTTGTAAAGAAGTTGTGTCGACACCCAAAAGCTGTGTCGACACTTATGAAGAAGCTGTGTCGACACTCAAAGCTTTGTCGAGTGTCGACATCCAAAATTGTGTCGACATTTGAAGAAGGATTTGTGTCGACACTTAAAACTGAAGCAGTGTCGACACTCAGGAGATATGTCGACACCTAAAGCAATTGTGTCGACACACAGGACTTGTGTCGACACACAAACTCTCAAAAGGCTGTATCGAGTTCAGAAGTAATTGTGTCGACACATAGGACTTGTGTCGACACACACTCAACGCCATTTGACAAACACTCAATGCCAACTGTCTGCAATAGAAATGTCGAGACAAGAAGTTGCTGTGTCAACACACAGGACTTTTGTCGATACATACAACAAAAGCAGTGTTGAGAAGAAGAAGTATGACTTTGTCGACACTTGGAGTAATTGTGTCGACACCATGAATACTTGTGTCGACACTGAGTTTATATGTGTCGACACATGTGAAGCAGTCTGCTGAGTGTTGTGTGCTGAGTTGAAAAGACATTGAAGAACCCGGTGACATGACTGGTGACATGACAGCTGTCATAACTAGCCAGTCTGACACCTCTGTCATAACTGTCAGAAGTTTGTTATGAACCGAATCAGCCGGTAACCATGGAGCAATCTCTATATAAGAGACAGATCGAAAACGACAGAGAGGGATCAATAAGAAGAATTCTGACAGATCAAGGGTTGTCTGGAAGAAAGATTCAGAGTTCAATCTGAATTTAATGAAGAAGCTGATTGAAGATCATCTTCATCAATAAAGAGGTCCACCTTATTTTTTTCTAATCATGAAGATTTGAAAAGCTAAGTTAGGTTGGATCTGAAGGATCAGTCTATACAAGAACTTATCAAGAAGGCTACATCAACAGAGAAATCTTGCTGGTGAAGTTTTCAGTTACTCTTTACTCACAAATTCTTGTAGGATCTATTGTTAAATCTGAGATTGTAAGCCTAAAATTATAAAGGCTTAGGTAGGGCTGTGTGCCTGAGGTAGGACTTGTGGAAAGTCTGAGTTGTAAGCCTAATTATAAAGGCTGAGGTTGGGCTGAGGACTGAGGTAGGATTCTGGAGAAGAATCTGAGGTTGGACTTATGTTAAGTCTGAGGTGTAGGAACCATCTTGGGTTCTGAGATTGTAAGATCTGCGGATCCGAGCCAGTGGAAGGAAGTTAGGCTGAATCCAGTTATCTGCTGTATAGGCGAAGGGGGAAAGTGGATGTACCCATATCTTGGGGAACCACTATAAATCTAGTTTTTACTATGATGTGTTTATTTTCTTTAGATTGATTTATCTGTGCTGAAAGAAGTCATATAACTATTTGCCTAAAAAATTAAAAAGACACAAAAAGATTAGAACCTATTCACCCTCCCTCTAGGTGTTTAGGCTCTTGAAATAAAGTCTTTCAAAAACATATTGAAATTAGATATCACTTTATTAGGGAGCATGTAGAAAATGAAGATATTAGTTCAGAATTTGTTCCAACAATTAAGCTATTGGAACCCTATTACTGATTTGCGCTAGGATTACTATTAAGATGTTTAGTTTGACCCATTTTGTATAGTCTAGGGTCATAAGTTATTTCCAGGGTTGTTTCTCCTTCAAAAGAATTCTAGCAGAAATGTAGTTAGTCGAGTGCAGAATTCATGTCGACGAAAGCTGAGCACAATTCTACGATCGCCGAGCTCATCTCGACGAACTTAGAGTTTTAACTTTGAGTTTAGCTTGACAAACTTTGAGCTCCAGTCGACAAACTCCGATCTCTACTCAAAAACTAAGCTCGACAAAAGTGAAGCTCAGCACGACGAACTCTGAGCTCAGGTCGACGAATAATAAGATTCAGTTTGACAAACTCCAGACTCAGGTCGACGAAATGTTTGCTGAGTTTGACTTATTCTCTGCAGTGTTTTAGGTAGTTTTGTTTACAAAAGGTAGAACAAGTTTCAGGCTTAATTTCAGGCTGATTATATTCTGAAGGCAGAATGATTTAAAGGCTTAATTATAGATAGATATGAATCTGATATTTAATGCAAAATATTCTAACGAATATAGCCATTTGGAGGCAGCATTAAATATGGATTTATCACAGAGTTTAAGGCTAATCTATTTTCAAGGCAGTTTCCATTCTCTGTAAATCTCTTAGACATTTCAGAATCGACTAATTCAAATGTTTGAATTCTTCTCTACATTATATACATATGTACAGAAGATTGCTGCCTCAAGTTTACAGACCAAGGTCACTCACTCAAAAATACAGACTCAGATATACATACTTAGAGTTACTGACTTAGAGACTTGGAGATCAACATACACTCTTATAGAATTAGATCTTCAATCTTTGCTTGTGCAAAGTCTTCATTTTATCAGATACAAGAAGGCCTATACCCTGAAGAAAGGACTCCCTCACCTAATCATAAACTCTACTCAAATCAGGGGGAGCTTTCTGCTTCAACATTCACTAGTCTTCTCAGAGATTCTTGACAAAGAAGACACCATAAATATTTTTGTTTATTTTCATAAACGTGTATAGGGTTCTTAACTACCTTCAAAAGTTACCCTTTTGGTTTATAAGTCTCATGATCAAAAGACTTAAGTTAGTTTTTGGGCACCTGATCAAAATCACAAAGGGTTGTTAGATCTCTCTTAGAAAAATAGATCTTGTGGAGACAAGGCACCTGAGAAAAAACCTGTGGTGGCAGGGAACCTATTCAAAAACCTATAGTGGATTCCTACCAGGGTAGTAGAAGTGTGGATGTACCCAGGTTTATTGGGGAACCACTATAAAATTCCTTGTGTTGTCTGTCATTGTTATTCTTTTTATTTATGTGCTGTGATTGTATCTTTATATATATATATATATATATATATATATATATATATATATATATATATATATCACCTACTGTAAATCCGCTATAAAAATAAATTAAAGCTTTTAAAATACACTATTCACCCCCCTCTAGTGTAAAGTAGATCTATCCCTCACTTTCAATTGGTATCAGAGGTTGGTTCTTTGGTTTTATAGGCAAACACCTAAACCATAAGATCTGATAGATTTTACTTTTACCTAGAAATCTATCATGGCACAAAATAAGGAACATTCAAGCACTAGACCTCCTATGTGCAACCTAAATAAGTATGCACTATGGAAGATAAGAATTAGGCTATATATGAACTCTATTTATGAAGATATCTATAATTCCATCTTGAATGGTCCACCTCTACTAGTGGCAACAACAAGTACAAGTGTTGTTCCACCTCTAGAATGGACAGAAGCACAGAAGAAAGCAAAGATTGTTGATGGCAAAACTATGAACATCTTAGCTCAAACTATGTCAGATGACATTTTTCTGAAGGTTGTTGAATGCTCTTCAGCAAGGGACATCTGGAACTCTTTAAACACAATGGTTGCTAGATCTGCTGATGAGAGAAAGGACAAAAAATCAAACTTCTTAATATGAGAATTTCAAGAAGGGAGAATCTGAATCAGTTGTTGAGATGTACACAAGACTCAGTTTCTTTATTAATGAGCTTAAAATTCTAGAGAAGGACATCACATTGACATAAGTCAATGATAAGATCCTCATGTGTTTCCCTAGCACATGGGATTCAAGGATCTGGCCAATCAAGGAAGCTAGAAGTTTAAATGAGATTACCACAGAGACCCTATTGAGCAAGCTCAAGTCTTATATATGAGCAGCTCATTAGAATCAGACAAGCTGAACAGAAGTCTTCACTCTCAGTAAGGAAAGAGAAAAGTATTGATTTCCATGCTATTGAGGAAGAAGAAAAATCTTCAGGGAATGAAGATCTTATAGGTCTCTTGGCTAAGAGATTCTATAAAATGGCAAGGAAAGACTTCAGGAGAAGATCTTCTAGAAATAAAGACAAACCAAGGTATGATTGGACACCAAAAAAATAAATTATGTGTTATAGTTGCAGGAAGCCAGGACACATTCTTCCAGAGTGTCCTGATAATCAAAAGAAGGACGAGAAGAAAGAAAAAGACTCTAAAAAGCACTTCAACAAACCTTCTTCCAGTAAACACAAGAATAAGGAGAGAGAATTTGTTTCTAAAACTTGTAGTGATACATAATTTGAATCTTCATTTAGCAGAAGTGAAGATGAAGAAGAAGCAAAGGCTAAGGAAGTCTGCTTGATGGCAATCAATGTATCATGCAACAATTCTAAGTCTGTATCAGAATCTGAAGAAGATCAGGTAATCTCCTCATTTGATTTTACTTCAGATCAATTTAAAATAGATTTTAAATTATTATGTAATGACTTAATAAGATCTGAGAAAGAAATAAAACTTCTCGGAGACAAACTAATTGAAATAAACAACTTGTCTTTTGAAAATACTAAACTTAAGGAAGACTTAAAAATTTTTAAGGAACAAATAGTTTTATTAGAAAATAAATTATCTGAGGCAAAGAATTTTGAAGAATCCCTTAATGGGAGAAGCATCAGACTGATGGACATCACAAGCACAGTCAATGACAAGCTCAATGGCAAACTAGGCATGGGGGCTTCATCTAGTCAGCCTCATCTTATGCAGAAAAGTATTTTAACCACACCTATTAAGTTTATTTTTGGAAAAGGAAAAGACAAATTAGAAAATTTAGAAAAAGCTACTAAGGTTTCACAAAAGAACAAGCCTAAACAAACTAAAAATTTTCATAAAAATTATGTTCAACAAAATTTGTTGAACCAAGATCGAGGAAATCAGTATTATTCGTCGAATGGCGATCGACAAATTCTGAACCCAAAATTTTAGTATAATTACTCAACAATTGGTGCTCGACGAAATCAATATGATTCGTCGACCAGAGATCGACGAACGTGGAATACAGAGAATGAATACTATCATTCTATGAACTGAGCTCAACGAAATCAATACTATTCGTCGAACGAAGCTCGACGAAATAATTATAATTCGTCGAACCAAATTTTCCAAAACTGAAATTTTAATTCCTTTCAAAACAATAATCAAAAACAAAAATTGAAAACCCCCTTCACTCAGTGGATCATCCCTCCTAGGATATATCATCCACTTGGTTATACAGATCAACCAGAGTGTTCTTGCATTTCCAATTATCATTTTGAAAGAAAATTAGGACTCGAGGTAACATGGGTCAAGAACATCTAATCTATTTTTATGCATGTAAAGAACTATCCTACCACAGAGGAACAGTGGTATCTGGATATTGGATGTTCAAAACACATGACAGGAAGCAAGGCAAACCTGATGGAATTTAAAGCAAAGCTTGGACAAAAAGTCATCTTTGGAGACTCCAACTGTGGCCAGACAGAAGGCTACGGAAATGTCAAAGTTGGAGCAGTTACCTTCAAGAAGGTAGCCTATGTGAATGGTCTCAAGCATAACCTCATCTCCATAAGTCAATTATGTGATGAAGGTTATCAAGTAACCTTTAACAAGTCTTTATGTTCAATTACCTCTAGTTTAAATAAAATAGTTTTAACAAGAATTAGATAGGGTAACATTTAGTTAGTTAATTATAATTCTGCTAATTCAGAAATTTGTCTGTTTAATCAAATTAATAAAATAAATGATTTACGGCATAAAAGGTTAGGACATGTAAACCTTAGGACTATTGCTAAACTTTCTAAGGACAACCTTATTAGAGGACTACCTTCTAGTTCTTACAAGAAGGAAGGACTTTGCATTGCTTGTCAATTAGGCAAGCAAACTAAAAATTGTTTTAAATCCATTTCTAAAAGTGATTCACCCAATATTTTGTATTTGCTTCATATGGACCTTTCTGGACCTATTGCAGTACAAAGTTTGGGAGGAAATTCATACACCTTAGTTATTGTAGACAATTTCTCCAGATTCACTTGCATATTCTTTCTGAGAAATAAGTTAGATAACTTTAAATTTCCTACAGATTTTCTTAAGAGCATCAAGATTGAGTACTCTACTCAGATTGCATTATCATAAGTGATCATTATACTGAGTTTTAATCTCTTCTGATGCAAGAATTCTGTGAGAAGGAAGGTATCAGGCATTGTTTTATGCTCCTAGAACTCCTCAACAAAATGCGGTAGCTAAAAGGAAAGATAGAACCCTAATTGAATCTGCTGGTACATTACTTGTAGATGCTCACTTGCCCCTATCCTTTTGGGCAGAGGTAGTAAGCACAGCAAACTATGTCCTTAATAGAAGTTTAATACATAAACTTAAGGGTAAGACTCCCTATGAATTACTTAATTCTAAGAAACCTAAAGTAAATTATTTTAAATTCTTTGGTTGTAATTATTATATACATAATAATGATAAGAAATACTTAAGATAATTTGAAGCCAAAGTTGCAGAAGGAATTTTCCTTGGATATTCTCATGTTAGCAAGGCATATAGGGTTTATAATAAATCTACTCTTAAATAGAAGAATCTGTACTTGTAAACTTTGATGAAACTAATATGTTTTACAAGGAGAGAAATGTCTCTACCATAGAACCTTTTCAGGTACAAAATCTGTGTGAGAAAATGGATGAATTAATCCTATCACAAGAGGATACAGTACATCCTTCTCAACAGATTGTTGATGAAGACAATGATGAAGAAAATTATGAAATTCATATTGAACATATTATGGCTAATGAAATTCCATAAGAAGAATTAACACCACAAGCAGTGGAACAACCAACTCTACCTGTTCATCTTGTCATACTTAGGGATCACCCTAGATCTCATGTGATTGGAGACATATCAACTGGTGTTCAAACAAGCCATCAATTGAATCAAGATCAGATGCATGCCTGTTTTATTTATTTGATTGAACGTCAATCCATCAACGATGCAGAACAAGATCCCAACTGGATCATTGCAATACAAGAGTAACTCAATTAATTTTTGAGATGTAGAGTTTGGGACTTAGTTCCAAGACCCAAAGACTATCCAGTCATTGGAACCAAGTGGGTCTTTAGGAATAAGCTGGATGCTCAAGGTATTATTGTAAGGTATAAAGCAAGATTGGTAGCTCAAGAATATTCACAGGTGGAAGGCATAGACTATGACCAGACATTTGCTACTATTATAAGATTGGATGCTATCATGATCTTTCTTGCATATGCAGCATTCAAGAAATTCACAGTATATCAGATGGATGTGAAGAGTGCCTTTCTAAATGAAGAGCTCAAAGAAGAAGTTTATGTTGAATAACCACCAGGTTTTATCTCTCTAACTCACTCCTCTTATGTTTTTAGACTTAATAAAGGTCTTTATGGTCTTAAACAAGTTCCAAGAGCTTGGTATGATACTCTTGCTAGTTTTCTTTTAGAAAATTAATTTAGTAGGGGCATTGTAAATAAAAAATTATTTGTTAGACATCATAAAAATAAAATTTTGCTAGTTCAAATATATGTAGATGATATAATATTTGGCTCTACTGATTCCAAACTATGCAAAAGGTTTTTTGACTGAATGCCTTCAAAGTTTGAAATGAGTAGCATGAATGAGCTTTCCTACTTCCTTGGTTTATAAGTGAAGCAATATCATGATAGTATTTTTATATCCCAATCTAAATATGCTAAAAGCTAATTAAAATATTTATGATGTCAAATGCCTCAGCCATGAAAACACCCATGCCCTCCAATGATGATATTGATAATGATGAACACGGCAATCCTGTTGATTAGAAATTATATATGACCATCATTGGGTCTCTATTATACCTAAAGGCTATTAGACTAGACATAATGTTTGCTACATGTATTTGTGCTAGGTTTCAAGTAAATACCAAAGAATCTCATCTAATTTTAGCTAAAAGAATTTTGAGATATATAAAGGGTTGCCCTAATCTAGGACTTTGGTATCCAATAGAGTCAGAATTTGAATTAACTGAATTCTTAAATGCTGACTATACTGGATGTAGAGTTGATAGAAAAAGCACGTCAAGAACTTGTCAGTTTCTTGGTGATAGGCTTGTGTCATGGTTTTGCAAAAAGCAAACCTCTGTGTCTACCTCAACTGCTATAGCTGAATACATGGCAGCTGGTAGTTGTTGTTCACATATTTTGTGGATTCAAAATCAATTACTAGATTATGGATACAACTTAAATAATTCAACTATATTTTTCGATAATACCAGTGTAATTTTCATTGCACAAAATCCAGTTCTACATAGTAGTACTAAGCATATAGAAATAAGACATCATTTTCTTAGAGATAATGTAGAAAAAAATAAAATTAATCTTGTCTTCATTTCTACTGATTTACAGAGGGCAGATATTTTCACTAAACCCTTAGATGAAAAGAAACATCTATTCTTCCTAAATCAGCTAGGCATGATAAATGGAGAAGCATTAATTTGATTTTTGGTCTGGGCTCGACGAATTGTCCACTTTTCGTCGAACGGAGCTCGATGAACTGTGAACTCTTCGTGGAACGTTTGTCGAACGGAGATCGAAGAACTTCCCCTATGAAACTTTCGTCGAACGAAGTTTGACATTTTAGTTTCAAGTATTTTTCGTCGAACAGAGCTCGACAAAATATATTTCTTTCGCAAAACTTTCGTCGATTGGAGATCGACGAAATGCCTTTCTTTTCAGGATTTTTCATCGAACATGATTCGATTTTTTGTTTTTCGTCGGACAGAGTTTGCCATTTTGACTTATGAAAACTTATATTTAGGTTTTAATCGAACTCTATCCCGCGCTTTCTCTATTTTCCCTTGCACTTGATCTCTTTGTCTTGCAGGAAGATGGTGATTTCACAGGCAACTCTCTCGACGATGAAGTTTGATGCTGGTTTTGATATAGACATGGATTCCTTCTGTCATTCTGACCAAATATTCCAGGACATTCTAAAACTATTTGAGGATCAGACTCTGAAGAACTTCATGACCGTACGTATGAAACTTCCAGTTGCTGAAATCAAAGAATGGGTTCACACTGTAAGGTTTTTTGATCAGACAACAGTTACTGGATAAATCTCTGGAAATCAGGTTTCTCTAACACTTGATATCTTGTTAGGAAAACATTCTGCACACGACTATGTAACCAGACAACAATTAATGTTGATGTGTGCCTTGGTTAATAAGAAATTTGTGAATTGGGGAACAGTTTTATTTGACTCAATTAAGAAGAAGATCAATAAGAAGGATGTCAGTTATTGTAAAATTCTGGGCATTTTCCTCCAAGCTAAATGTCTAGAAGTTCTAATTTCTCAAAGTATACATATCAATGCATCCAAAATGCTTACCTCTGCCTTGTTTGGAAGATGGGAGAGGGTTATCTCTAAGCCTTCAAGGGCTACCTCTTCCAAAGCAGCTTCTGAGAGCACAAGTGCTGTTACAGCCACTCTCCTAACCCCAACAAAAGTGTATGATCCTCATATTTATTCTCCTCCTCCATCTCCACATCATTCTCTTATTCAGTCATCAACTCCACATGATGACTCCCTCATTCGTCAGTCACCTATTAAGTAACTTATACCACCCATTACATCTGAAGATATACCTGTTGAAACCGAAAAATTGGTCTCTGTGGAGTTTGACCCTTGGGGAAGGGGTGACCGCGCACCTACTACCCTCAAGAGAACGATCTAGGCACAAGACAAGGAACACAAGGGACAGACCCAAGGTCTATCCGTGGAGGTTCTGCCGCATACTCAGAAGACTAGCAAACTCTTCCCCTCCCAAGCCAAAGGCTAAGCTACGGCACCTTCGGAGGGCTCTCTTGGCCGACCGGATCCTCTAAGGAGAATTTCAAGACCAACTCTCTACTGACTAGAGGTACCTCCTCGGGTCTATATAAAATGTTCTTCATCCACCCTACCAATGGCGTACCCTCGCCGAACAGTTCCATTTCATGCAGCTCCAATTGGGCCACCAACAACGTAACTACGTTGTTCTGAAAGGCCATTAACTGACCTTCAAGGGCTTCCCGGTAACCTTACCTTGGGGTCCCCTCGGGGCGAGCGGTTCAGGAACATACCACCCGCCTAAGACGAAAAGGATAAAACACATTCATAGAGCATCACAGATATTTAAATTAAGGGAATATGAATTCCATACTTCGGCACGCAGGCCGGCAATATAAACAAATTAGGCCTTCTTGGGCTGGCACAAACTTAGGCTTACGCCCGCTGAAAGATAGGGTAAGCTCTAAATAACTCTAAAGGGGGGGGGGGTGAATAGAGTTTTTGAAAACTTTTCCCTTTTTGCTGAAATAAAAGGTAAGTGTACAAGTGCAACAAGTGAACTAGAGAAAAGTAACTAAGCTACACAACAAACATTATATCACAACACAAGCACAAGAGAAGATCACAGACACACAGACAACACAAGAATTTTATAGTGGTTCCCCAAACTTGGGTACATCCACTCTTCTACCACCCTAGGTAGGAATCCACTACAGGTTTTGTTCAGGTGACTGCCACCAATGAGCTTTTGACAAGGTGCTCAAAAACCAAACCTAAAGTCTTTTGGAAGGAGACTTGCAACCAGAATAATTTTGAAGGGAATTAAAACCCTGTATAGAGGTGGGATGAGAGTTTGATGAAAGTCTTCTTTTCTCAAAACACAGTGAGAAGACTATGTGGATTCTGAGTTGTTGATGACAAAGCTCCCCCTAAGATCTTGAATGGTTCAGGAGTGGAAGCTTTGTAAAAGGGTGAGTAGGCCTTCAGCTTTTCAGAGATCCTTGACTTATTTGAATGTTGCTGTCACTTGAGATCCCTGAAAACAAAGTGGGAGAGAAAGAAAGACTCTTTATGGTGATGGTTGTTCTTTCTTCTTCTCTTGAGAGCAGTCAATTTTCTGAGAGATGTTTTTCACTGCACTTTTGGGATGTTTTCTTTGTTGTGACTCTAGTTGATGATCAATCTCTGCTCTTCTGTGTCTTGTCGTTTTCTTGGCAGGGAGATATGTATCAGATAACTGCAACTTAGTCGAATTCAAAAAAAAACTCTGCAATAAATGTTCAGCCGAAATCTTGGGAATGAAAAATGGCAAGAATGCTATCAATTATTCTATTTTATGTCTGTCCCGAGATATAAGTAATTAATTCCATGGAGGATGTTAGCAATCAATGCTGCCAGTAACGGCTCTATTCAGAGAATATAAGTGCATTGATTTACAAGGGAATTAATAGCCTATAATAGATATAAAATGATGAGACAGAAAGACAAAGAATAAATAACAAAATGTCTTACAGTTTTCGTCGACCTGAGATCAGCTTTCGTCGACCTCTAATCAGCTTTCGTCGACTTGAGATTTCATTGACCTCTGATCAGCCTTTGTCGAACTGAGATCAGCTTTCGTCGACTTGAGCGTTGTGCATAAACTGACTAATTCTGCGCTCTATGTTCGTCGACCTGAGACTGTGAAGTTAGTCGACCTAAGAACTTGGTCAATCTGTTGGCGTTGAGTGAATAACACATCTGGCGTCGAGTGTTCTTTGTCTCTGAGTCAGCCTTGGCTTTGGGTTAATTATGACGCTGAGTGTTGAAGAGTTAGTCGATCTGAGAACGGAGTTCGTCGAGCTCAGCTCAGAGATTTTAGCTCTGAGTTAGTCGAGCTGAGCACGACTATCGTCGACTTGAGATCAACGAATATAGATTTCTTTTTCTAATTCTTTATTTCTCTAAGTCTTGAGTCTTTGGCAGTATTGTAGGTTTGTCCTTTGATCTGTTGACTCTAAGAACTTGGCCTAGACTTTAAAAACACATAAAATTTGACCCTTCTATACAATATGGGTCACAACCTAAGAAGAGAACCTAGCCCAAATCACCTAGGGGTTCCAACAATCTCGCCCTATTTGGGTGAGGTTACTTCAACCAAAAACAGATAAAGATCACAAGACTAAATGAGGTAAACATAGCATGAAAACTGAGAAAACGGATAGAATAAATAAGCTATCAGTACCTTTATAAAGTTATGTACCCAGATTGTTCACAGAAAGCACAAAAAATAAACAATTTAAATTTTCTTGTGAGAATCAGAAGGCTTAGCAAATTTGATTATCCTGTTTGGATCATGAGCTTGCTTCATAGTCATGGTCATATTAGCATCACCAATAGTTTTTTGTGAGGTAGTTCTTGGAACCACTGCTTCAGGATGTAGACTCATGTATTCATCAGCATTGAATAATTTTCCTACTTGATATCTTTCAAACTCTTTCTTCCCTTAGCTAGATATAGTAGAGAACTGAGAAGAGTCTTGACCTTTTTATTTGGCTTGCCTGATTTGTGAGAGAGCCACAGATTCCTTGAATTTATCCATTCTTGTAGTTGGACTAGTTTCAGGATCATAAGCTGGAATTGGAGGTTCTTTAGGGTCATTAGCTTTGCCAGGAGATGGGGGAGGGGAAAAAGTTGGCTGAGGGATAGGCTGTTGAGCTGACTGATGTCTGGAATAAGACTGATGTCTCTGTTTATGTTGACTGTCTCCATAAGAGTGAGAAGGTCTTCCCTGTCTCTGATAAGTTTTAGTGAGAGTAGGTTTAGTGAATCCTTCTGAGATCTGAGATAAGGTTCCTGAGGCACTTGCAGCTGGAGGAGGAGGAGGAGGATCCCTTTTGAATTTCTCAGGTGGAGGAGAGTATCTTCTGCTTTTCTTTCTTCTCTTTTGTTCATTCTTGGATTGCCACATCCAAGCTAGCATACCCTTATAAGGAGTTATGTTTTGCAGAATGTAGTATAAAATATCATTTTTAGACTTAGGTTTTGGAGCAGGTGGAGGAGGTGCTTTCCTTTTCTTGGAGATTAGCTTCCTCTTTGGAGCATCATCAGAATCATCATCATCATCATTATCATCATCATCAGAAGACAAAGGATTGTCATACATTTCATCAATCCGACTGATCAGATCCTTGGGAATTTCTTTGCTAGCTTAAGTGGGAACAACTTCAGCTTCAGCTTCCATATCAATGTCCTGATTTATTAGATCATCTAAACTAGGAATAGGGCTATTATCCATGATATAAGTTGGCCCAGGAGGGCTAGATCTTTGTTCATATAATGCTATTGGAGGAGCTATCAGACTTTTCTTTATAATGGCTAACACTTCTGAACTTGCAGGGGAGGTGTAGCATACTATTGCTCTGGATGATTGAGTGGGAGAGGAGAGGCAGAACTGAATATAAGATCCAAAAATTTTCAGTAGAGTATGTAGATTTACTTTAGATTTAATGAAGTAGACCCTTCCAGGCAGAACTTCTGGCAAGCTGGTCTCTTGAGCAATGGATACTATAATATCTATACCTTGATTATCTACATCTGCTACTGAGTCAGTTATCTCTATATCATCTGATTCCATATCAGTATCAAGAAAATATAGAAAATTTGGTTCCATATCAACATTTGTTCCTGCTGCTGCTGCTGGTGCTACTGTTGCTACTACATCATTAAGTATCTCCCCTTGCTTAGTTTTAGTATGTACTGAAGTCAGGCCCTCAGATGAATAGAGGGTAGAGGTAAGGGTAGAGATTTGAGCAGAAAGAGATGATATGGAGATAGATAGAGGAGAAATAGCCTCTGCAATGATGGTTTGGAAGATAGGCTTGAGGAGCTCAAGAAGTGGTTGGATGATAGAGGGATTCAAAGATGTGGAGTCAGATGTTTGGGCAGGAGGTGGTTGAGAAGGGATAGAGGTAGTGAAGATAGTTGCTGGAGGAGATGGTTGGTTGGAAGTGTCTGCAAGGGGCTCCTATTGAGGAGATTGTTGAGGAGAAGGAGTGTTCAAAGAAAATGAAAGTAAATTGAAAGATGGGATTGAAGAGAGAGTGGAGAGGGGGATATCAGCAAGATGAGATGGAAAAGGAGATTGGGGAGGAGTAGGGATGGATGTATCAGCCCTAGGAGAGGGAGAATTGGATGGAATATGTGTAGGGGAAGAAGGTATTGGAGATGCTGAAGGTGTAGGGGTATGTATTAGAATAGAAATGGAGGCTGGGGTTTGTTGAACTTGAGGCTGAGATGGAGCTTGAGAATCAGGAGGAGGTGGAGGAGTGGATGGAATCTCTGCAGAGGGGTGAGGAGTGGCTGATGTAGCCCTTGTACTTTCAAAATATTTAGAGGAAGAGGACTTGCCCTTAGATGGCTTTATGATAGTCCTCTCCCATATGCTAAAGAGGGCAGATGAGAGCTTCTTAGATGCATTGATGCATGTTGTCTGAGATAGCAGTAGTGCATTGGCCTTGGCTTTCAGGAACCAGCCCAAGATTCTGCCAAAGCAAACCTCCTTTTTGCTATTCTTTCTCCTGATTAGGTCAAATAGAATTTGTGGCTAGTTCACACTTCTCTTACAAACTAGGACAGCCATAACCAGGAACTATTGCCTGGAGATGTAGTCTTGTACTGTATGCTTAGCAAACAAAACCTTCCCAATGACATCCGCAAGAAATTTATATACCGGGGAGAAATTTCTCTTATACAGTTTGTTAGAGTTTTCGCCGAAGTGACCCATAACAGCCAGCATATCTTCATATTCCTTATCATCTAGTTCTAGATCATCTTCTCCAGTTTTCAAATTGAAAAGTTCAGAGAGAACGGAGGGAGGAAGAATCACCTGAGTACCACTGATAGTCCCAGTCATTTCAGTCTCTGTTGAAGAAGAAGAGCCAACCCATTCCTTGATTTCCGTCATAGGAATCCTGATTCTATCAGACATGAAGTACTTCAGATTTTGTTCCTCAAATAGCTGTAGAATATCTATAAAAATTTGATCTGACTGTTGGAAAGAGTCAAAATCAATATTGAAACCATGATCGAACTTTATGCCGGGTTATCCAGTAGCGGCCATTTGTGACGTTAAGATCGAATGAGAGAGAGAAAGAGCACACTTACAAGAGAAAACACAAGATCAAGTGCAGGAGGGGAATTCTGAAAGCGCGGGGATTGAGGTCGAAGAAAAGCCAGATATAGTATTTTCTGGAATATGAAATGACAATCTCAATCCGACGAAAACTCAAGATTCTTCAATCTCAGGTCGACGAAAATTACATAAAGGACAAAGTTCGTTGATCAAAGAATGAAGAGAGGGAAAGTTTTCGTCGTTCGCAAAAAACTTGTAGAGATATAATTCGTCGTCCTCTGATCGGCGAATGAGCTATACTAAGAGATTTCGTCGATCTTAGGTCGACGAAAATTCTCAAGAATAGTTATCAGTTCGTCGATCTCAGGTCGACGAACAGAGAAAATTCTTTGACTACAGACAGAGCATTGATTAAATCCTGACCATTTATCATACCAAGCTGATTGAAAAAGAACAGATGCTTGGATGAGTCCAATGGCTTAGTGAATATGTCTGCTCTTTGCAAATCAGTAGAGATAAATTCATGTTTAATCTTATGTTTGTAAACACAATCTCTAATGAAATGATGTCTAATGTCTATATGCTTGGTTCTAGAATGCAATATTGGATTTTGTGCAATTGAAATGACACTTGTATTATCACATAGTATAGTTGAATTATTTTAGTTGACACCATAATCCAGTAGTTGGTTTTGTATCTACAAAATCTGTGAACAGCAACTGCCTGCAGCCATATACTCAGCTTCAAGAGTGGAAGTTGAAATAGATGTTTGCTTTCTACAGAACCAAGATACAAGTCTGTCACCAAGGAACTGACATGTTCCTGAGGTGCTTTTCCTGTCTACTCTGCATCCAGCATAATCAACATCAGAAAATCCAGTTAATATAAATGCTGATTCTGTTGAATACCAGAGGCCTAGATCTGGACAACCTTTTATATATCTTACAATCCTTTTAAAGAAAATAAGGTGAGATTCTTTAGGGTTCACCTGGAACCTAGCACAAAGACATGTGGCAAACATAATGTCTGGCCTGCTTGCTGTTAAATACAGTAGGGATCCAACAATGGCCCTATACTTGTTCTGATCAACTAGTTTTCCAGATTCATCAGCATCTATAATAGCATTGGCAGCCATGGGAGTCTTCATGATAGAGACATCATTCATCCCAAACTTCTTGATAAGCTCTTTAACATATTTAGACTGAGAGATAAAGATTCCTTCAGGGGTTTGTTTCACTTGGAGACCAAGGAAATATTATAACTCACTCATGCTACTCATCTCAAACCTTGAGTGCATTAGATCAGAAAATCTTTTGCACAGATTTGGATCAGTAGAGCCAAATATTATGTCATCTACATATATTTGTACGAATAGAATTTTATCATGATGCAGTTTTGTAAAAAGGGTTCTATCAACCACGCCTCTTGAAAAACCATGCTCTAAAAGAAAGCTGGCTAAGGTCTCATAGCAAGCTCTTGGAGCTTGCTTTAAACCATAGAGAGCCTTATGCAATTTAAAAACATAGGAGGGGTGAGTTGAAAAGATAAAACCTGGTGGCTGTTCCACATATACTTCTTCTTTTAGTTCCCCATTGAGAAAAGCACTTTTGACATCCATTTGATATACCTTGAATTTCTTGTGAGCAGCATAGGCCAAGAAAATTCTGATGGCTTCAAGTATTGCAACAGGTGCAAAGGTTTGACCATAATCAATTCCTTCCTCTTGCCTGTATCCCTGAGCAACAAGCCTTGCCTTGTTCCTCATAATCACACCTTGGGCATCAAGTTTGTTTCTGAATACCCACTAAGTCCCAATTACTGGATAGCCCTTAGGCCTTGGAACTAAGTCCCAAACTTTACACCTCTCAAGTTGATTGAGTTCCTATTGCATTGCAATAATCCAGTTTTGATCTTGCTCTGCATCAGATATAGATTGAGGCTAAATTTGAGAGAGAAATCAGGAAAGCATCACATCAGGGTTGAGTTGATGCCTTGTATGCACTCCTGCTAATATGTATCCAATTACTTAAGATCTAGGGTGATCCCTAGGTGTGATAAAATCATTAAGATAAGTTGGTTCAGCAATAGTTATTTGATTAAATTCCTCTTGTGGAATTGTGTCAACTGTTGTAGAAGACTGAGTTGCTTCCACAATCTCTTCTTCACTTTCAGCTTCTAATATAACTTGTGGAGAGGGATGTGATTCAACCTTTGAGGTAAGGTTTAGATCATCCAAGCTCTCACACAAATTCGGTACCTGCAAATGACTGTTGGTAGAGATATATCTCTCCTTGTAAAACATGTTAGATTCATCAAATATCACATGCATAGATTCTTTAATTTTTAGTGTTGATTTATTAAACACCCTATATGCCTTACTGACTTGGGAATATCCTAGAAAAATTCCCATTGTAGCCTTAGCTTCAAACTTTCTGAGATGTTTCTTGTCATTAATGTGAATATAGCATATACATCCAAATATTTTAAAATAGGTGATTATAGGTTTCTTCCCTTTGAGTAGTTCATAGGGAGTCTTAAGCTTTAGTTTATGTATTAGGCTTCTAATCAGGACATAATTTGATGTGCTTACTGCTTCTGCCCAATATGATAGAGGTATGTAAGCATCTGCAAGCAATGTACCTACAGCTTCAATGAGTGTTCTATTCTTCCTTTCAACTACTCCATTTTGTTGAGGAGTTCTTGGAGCTGAGAAGCAGTGTCTTATACCTTCTTTCCTACAGAACTCTAGCATAAGAAGAGATTCAAACTCAGTGCCATGATCACTTCTGATCAATGTAACTTGAGTATAATACTCAATATGTATGTTCTTGAGAAAATCTGTAAGAACTTGAAAAGTATCTGACTTAGCTCTCAAAAAGAAAACCCATGTGAATCTGGAGAAGTCATCTACATATACTAATGTATAAGACTTTCCTCCTAGACTTTGTACAGCAATAGGACCAAAAAGGTCCATATGGAGCAAATACAAAATTCTAGGTGAATCACTCTTATTAATGGATTTGAAACTAGATTTAGTTTGTTTGCCTAGTTGACAAGCCCTGCAGAGGCCTTCCTTCTTATATGGACCAGAAGGTAAACCTCTAACAAGATTGTCCTTAGATAACCTAGCTATATTTTTATGATTTACATGTCCTAGTTTTTTGTGCCATAAAGTAGTTTGAATGCTAATAAAATTGAATAAACAGATTTCAGATTTAGCTAATTCAAAGTTTACTAAGTAGATGTTGCCTTGTCTAGTTCATGTTAAAACAGTTGTGTTGTTTAAAGAAATAACACATAAAGAGTTAGTAAAGCTTACTTGATAACCTGTATCACATAGTTGGCTTACTGATATTAGGTTATGCTTTAGACAATTTACATAAGTCACCTTTTTGAATGTGACAGCTCCACAGTTGAAGTCACCATAGCCTTCTATCAGTCCAAAGCCTGAGTCCCCAAAGATTACTTTAGGTCCAGTCTTGGTTTTATAGTTGATTAGGCATTCTTTGCAACTTATCATTTGTTTAGAGCAACCACTGTCCAGGTCCCACTTGTTTTGAGTGATAGGGTTCTTCTACCTGCAAAGAGGATTAGCAGTTTTTGACCCAGGTTACCTTGGGTCCTTGTTGTTTAACATAGCCAAAACTAGAAATAAAAGAGCATTCAAGTTGATCCTTATAACCTAAAGGATGATACCTTCTAAGAGGTATGATCCACTGACTAAAGGGATTAAAGGATTTATTAGTTTTTAGATTACTCTGGTTATGAACTAGATCTGACAAATTTGGGTATGTTCGTCGACCTGAGCTCGACGATCGGGGTTGAGTTCTTCGATCTCTACTCAAAGAATGGAAGTATCCATTCTCAGAGCCCCAAAAACGTCGATCTATGGTCGACGAACCATACTGGTTTCGTCAATCCCAGTTCGAAGAATAGATTACATTATTATTTGTGTTAAGAGTTCGTAGTTCTGTGTTCGACGAACTATACCCATTTCGTCGTTCTGAGTTCGACGAAATTTGCTGAACATAGTTATATTGTGTGTTTTTCTTTTTCTGACTTGTTTTCTTAAGGTATAGTTGTTTAAGCACTTCATTGACTTTCTCTACTTGTTCAGTATTCTTCTTACCATTTTCAGAAATAAAACTTATGGGTTTTGATAGTTGATTTTTCTTAATAAGGATTGGTTCACTAGATGAGGCTCCTAATCCTAGTTTGTTATTACTAGATATTGTATTGATTGTGCTAGTTATGTCTATCAGTTGTAAACTTCTACCATTTAAGGTTTCTTCTATTTCCTTAGTCTTACTTAATTCAGATTTTAGGAACATTATTTGTTGATTAGCTAGGTTTAATTCTTAAGTTAATTTTTCATTATCAGCAATGATTTTTTCTTGTTCTAATAATTTTTTCCTGAGAAGTTTGATTTCCTTCTCAGATCCTATTAGGTCTAAACACAATAGTTTAAATTCAAATTTGAATTCTTTAGACTGAAAATCATATGAAGTAATTACCTGATCCTCTTCAGAGAGGAATTCTTCATCTTCTGATTCATCTGAGTTTGATCTACTACTTCCAACATCTATTGCCATAAGACAAACTTCTCTTGCCTTCTTTTCTTTTGTATCATCATCACTGGAACTGGATGAGGATGTTTCATCTTCAGTATCACTCCAGGTTTCAGCCACAAAGCCCTTCTCCTTCTTTTTGTATTTGCTGGAGGAGTCCTTGTTGTGCTAATATCTTCTTGACTCCTTCTCATGCCTTCTGTCTTTCTTTTGAGCTTCTGGACATTCTGAGATGAAATGTCCTGGTTTCCTGCACCCAAAACAGACAACTTCTTTAGAAGGGGTCTTATCATACCTGGGTTTATCTTCATTCCTTGAAGGCTTCCTCCTGAAGTCCTTTCTTGCCATGTTATAGAATCTCTTAACAAAGAGACTCATAATTTCTTCATTGGCAGATAGGCTGGGAGATTCTTCTACAGCTGATAGAATTGATTTCAAGACAACCCAAACACTTAGAGGGGGGGGGGGGTGAATAGGTTCTTTTCTTTTTACTTAAGGAAGAATAATATTTCAGTTCTTAAAATAGAATCTAACTTATTCTGCAGCAATCACAACACAAAATTCACAATCACACATACATCACAGATTACACATAGGTTTATAGTGGTTCCCCAAGGTCTGGGTACATCCACTTTCCCCCTTCACCTATCCAACAGTGTGCTAGATTCGGCCTAACTTCTTTCTTCTTCTCAGATCCACAGATCTTACATCTCAGAACCCTATAAGGTTCCTACAACTCAGAGTGTAACCACACTCCTATAGCTCAGGCTAACAACCCTACCTCAGCCTTCCCAAAAGGCCTACAACTCAGAGAATAATTTCTCCTACACTCAGTCTCAAAAGCCCTACCACTCAGAGATCTATATCTCCTACACTCAGCCTTTATAATATAGGCTTACAACATAGATCTTTGAAAAGATCCTACAAAGTTTGATAAATGTTTTAGATGGACTCTTACCCTTATTGAGAGAGAAGGGATAAAATGTTTCTTGATCAGCTTCTTGATAAAACTGATGGTTGAAATTAACCTGTTCTTAGCTTTCTTCAAAACTTCTTGAATCTGAACTTAGTAGGGTTGATCTCCTTTGAAGTTGACTTGCTGCCAGCTCCCTTCTTAGAATTCATAAATAGATCTGAATCCTTCTTAGCAGATTAGTTCAAGATCTGCCTCTTAAGAGACTTGAAAATGTCTCCTTCTTTACTTAATCAGTTGGAGATCTCTCTCACTCTCCAGAACTTCTAAAGTTTCTTCAGAATTCTTGCTTGAATTCTCCTTAGATCTTCTCATGAAAATCTTCTTCTGTATGTCGTGCACTTTCTTGATCAATGATCAATACTTCAATAGTAGTTTCTGTTGTTATTATTGTTCTTTTTTGATTTGATAGAATCCATCTATATATAGTCTTCATCCATGGTAACCGGCTGATCTGGTTTCTAACCAACTTTTGACAGGTCTGATAACTTCAGCAAACTTGTTGGAATACACAGCTGTCAAGTCTCCAGTCAGTTCTTGAACCTTTGTCTTTTTTAGCAAAGCGTCGATACTGATTGTCATTATGTGTCGACACAAGTAGATTAAGTGTCGACACAGGCTTTAGTGATGTCGACATAGCTCCTTTGGTGTCGACACTGCTTCTTGACACTACATCTGTAGAATATATCGACACAGCTTCTTTATGTCGACACAGACACTTCTTCACATCACAACAATCAACATTGTTGAAACTCTACTGAGTGTCAACACAAGTCCTGTGTGTCGACATAGTTGATATAGTCTCAGAATTTGTGTGTCGACATTGCCTCCAGGTGTCGACACAGTTGATGTCGACTAATACTTTTTGTGTGTCGACACTGCCTCCTGGTGTCGATACAGTCAATGTCGACTAATACTTCTGTGTGTCGACACTGCCTCCCGGTGTCGACATAGTTGATGTCGACTAATAAATTCTGAGTGTCGACACAGTTGCTTCTGGTGTCGACACAGCTTTTCCAAGTGTCGACACAGGCTTCCTTAAGTGTCGACACATGGAATTAAGAAATTTTTTCCTGCATATTATCATATACTTAACCTGCACATATAAACTCAAAATAACATCAAATACACCTTGATGTATATCATTGAGCTAAGTGAGGCTTCTTCAAATCAGGTACACATTTTCCCATGTACCCAACAATCTCCCCCTATTTGGAGAAGTCATAACTCTTTAGTCAATGCTATACACCACTTATAATAAACAAATATTATGATGTATATAAGCATTATATGACAGGACAACTTATAAACAAAACATATACCAATATGACAGTACAGAATAATAATACAAGCTCAATGAATTATGAAACATTGTTTTGTTTATACTTATCAAAAAGTTTCTAAACAACTGATTACATAGATTTCCTTAATACTAAATATTACATTGTTCTTGAAAAATCTAGTAAATCTATCCTAAGATTGATCAGGCTCCTTGATGACTATGCCTTTTCCTGGCTTAATCTGAGCTTGCATAGGAGGTTCTGCATCATCAATAGGCTTCTTTCCTTTCAACTCTGCCTTCTTCTGAACTTCGGCCTTAATCCTTTGCCTTTCAAAATAATGAAAAGAC
The DNA here is from genome assembly GCA_039513925.1 of Platanthera zijinensis. Classification (NCBI taxonomy): domain Eukaryota; kingdom Viridiplantae; phylum Streptophyta; class Magnoliopsida; order Asparagales; family Orchidaceae; genus Platanthera; species Platanthera zijinensis. The sequence goes on along the minus strand of CM077079.1, from coordinate 243,691,410 downwards.
TTAGGGAAGTATTTGCTAGGCTCCTGAGCATTAGGAGGTAGCTTCCTAATCTTAGCCTTTCTTCTATGTTGTATAATTGCTTCTTGCCTTGCCTCATATGTTTGCCATTCCTGTTCATTATATCACTTGCCGCTTTCATGAACTTGATCTTTCACAGCTTTCCAGGCAGTCAGAATGATATTCCTGGAAGTGGGGCTCCATTGCTCAAAATCAGGCTTTAACTCAGCCTGTTCTCTGAATCTATTCTTTGAAAGTTGAGCTTCCTGTTGAGATTTTAAGGCAGCTTCTGGCATTTCAAATTTCTCTATAATAACATTATCAAATACCTGTGGAGGACTGTACATTGTCTTAACCTGTTGTTGAATCATATCAAAATCTGCTGGAGGGTAGATGATTTGAGCAACTTCAGGTTGATTACCTTCAACATAAGCAGGTTACACACCAGACTCAGCAACATTATCATCATCACAAAGGGGTGGATATCTCAGAGTGGCTCTGAGGCTATTGGATATCCATTTGGCATGATCTGAGCCTGTATTGACTAACACTCTCTCCCCCTTTATGACTTCTCTTTCAATGTGGTCTCTTAAGTCATCTTTTTGAAATCTTACTTGACCATCAAGAAAATTTACACCACCTTTATAAAATGATTTTAACTTAAGAAGCTTATCAGTGATTGTTTTCTGAGAAGTAGAAATGGCTTTCTTAAATGAATCTAAGGCTTCTTGTAGCTCCTTATCGAACTCCTCTTTCTCTTTAGCTCTTTCTTCAGTCATTGCAGTGACTGTTTTCTTTATTTCAGTGACTATCTCATTGTGAGATTCAGTCAGATTGTCATTCATTCTAATCTGATTTTTAAGGACATAGCCTTGTTTAACAGCAATGTCATCCACTTGAGCTTTGACTTCTGCTTGCTGTTTAGCCAAAAATACTACAACATTGCCCCCTTTGTGGAAGCAATTTGTCATCTCTTTCTTATGGAGATTTATTTCAAATCTGATGGATTTGATATCCTGAGCCAGTTCAGATTGAAGTGACTTGTGGTTTTCATCCACATACTTCTTTAGAGCCATTCTCTGCTCATCTAAATTAATCTGCAAAGCCACCAATAAGGAGTTGTTATCAGCCTCTGGTGCAGCTTGTGAAGCAGCAGTTTGCAATGCTTTCTTGTAGCTTTGGCTCCTTCTCTTGAAAACCATCAGTTTTCTTTTCTTGGCACTTGCAATTGCTTCATCTTCTAAAGCAGATGTACTGGCAATGTCAATCTTTCCTTAGGACTAGGAGGGAGCTCTTTTTCAATCCTATTCTGCTCCCCCTCAATGTCAGCATGCTCCCCCTCAATCCTTACTTGCTCCTCCTTATCTGCTGCTCCCTCAATATCAGGAAACAATTCCTCAAGAGTAAACTCCTGTTGAGTGTGGACTGGTAATACTTCTTTCTCAGGAGCATCAGCAGCTCCAGATGTATCCTCCATGATAGCATCTTGGGCTAGAATATTGGCATGAGGTCTCTCAAGAATAGTTTGTGAATCCATTTCACTTGCCAAGGGAGTTGTTTCTTCTTCCAGTATCTGTGCAGTATTTAGCTCCCCCTGTTCCTGTGTATTATCAGTATTGTCCTGTGCCTGTGTATTATCTGGCTCCCCCTGCATCTGTGCAGTATCTGTAATGTCCTATGCAGGAGATTTCTCAGCAGTTTATTGTCTCTCTATATTAGGTATGTCCTATGATAAGACCCTATCCCATCTGGAAATAATCTTGATGTCCATTCTTCTCATATGATTGATTTTAGAACCAGAAATCTGGTTCATTACTTCTGGAATTTCTCCAGCCAAGTATAGACTCATTATTCTAGCCAAATTAGGCTTCTTTATGCTTTCCTTAATCTTTTCAAACAGTACTATAGACCAATCTGTGTTGAGCTTAAAAATTATCCTTGTCATGAGGTTGAACATATATGCAAAAATCCTATCATGTCCCCCTGGCTTGCGTAGAATTACCTTTCCTACCACTTCTAAAAGGAATTTGCCATGCTGATTCATCCCTTTTCTGTTTAGAGCTAATAAAATCTTCATGGTAGGATCCAATCCACACCATTGTAGCGCTTCTCTTGTTTTTGATACTGGTACTTCTTCTTCATCCTGAGTTCTTGGAAGATGAAGAATTTTTCTCAAACTTTTCAAGGTCACTTTGACTCTTGCTCCATGAACTACTGATTTAATCTTAAGTCCAGTTGAGTCTACTGTTGCTACAGCAAAAAACTCAAAAACCTCCTTCTTCCAAATCTTGGTTGGTTCGGATACTAGAAACTCCAAACCACTGTCAGCAAACAGGGTAATGACCCCTTTAATCTCTGACTCCGCATCATCAAAGGCATGGCGAACCAAATCATATCCTTCGTTAATGTTATCTTCAACCTTTGGCGCCATTGGGATGGTGAGAAAACTTGGATTGAGAGAAGAGAGTTTGTTGACACAAGGTTTCAGTCTCTAAAACCTGGAGAGCGTGTCGACAGAATATGTTCTTTACCTATTTATACCCTTCTAAACAAATAAGGTCAAAAGGCGGGCAAAAACAGTCTAAAAGTGTTGACACTATTGAAATGTGTCGACACATACTTCTAATGACTCGACAACGGCGTCGACTACTATGTGTCGACACCAATTGATGATGTGTCGACACATGACATACTTAGAAGTTCATCAGAAATTCTATGTCGACTCTTATTGTAAGTGTCGACACAAAATCTGGATGTGTTGACACCACTACTCTGGTTGTGTCAACACCACTTACTGAAGTGTCGACACCACTTCTCTATATGTGTCGACACAGATTTACTGAAGTGTCGACATCACTTCTCTGAATGTGTCGACACAGATTTACTTAGCCAAATTTGTTAAACTAATCTATGTTCAACATACCTAATTCAATTTTAAATTTATTGAATTTAGTTTCATCTAGAGGCTTAGTAAACACATCTGCAATCTGATAATCTGTTTTGACAAATACTAGTGAGATGTCCTCTTTCTCTACATGTTCTCTAAGAAAATGGTATCTAATTTCTATATGCTTAGTCCTACTATGTGAAAAAAGATTATTAGCAATAAAAATAGCACTAGTAGAATCACAAAACAAAAGTGTTCTACTTACCTGAATACCATTGTCTTCTAGCTGGTGGTGTATCCATAACAGCTGTGCACAGCAACTTCCTGCTGCCACATATTTAGACTTAGCTGTGGAAATTGCCACACTAGTCTGCTTCTTACTGCTCCAAGACACCAATCTTCCTCCTAGAAATTGACAGGTACCTATTGTGCTTTTTCTATCTTCTTTGCAACCTGCAAAGTCTGCATCTGAATAGCCTGTTAGTAGAAAATCTCTATTCCTAGGATACCAAAGGCCTAGATTAGGTGTGCCCTTTAGATATCTCAAAATCCTTTTACTGCAGTGTAATGAGATTCTTTAGGGCATGATTGGTACCTAGCACAGACATATGTTGCATACATAATGTCTGGTCTACTAGCAATTAGATATAAAAGAGAGCCAATTATTCCTCTATACAAAGACTCATCTACAGGTTTACCTGCATCATCTTTGTATATATGCATACTTGTTCCCATAGGAGTTATCATGGTGGAGGATGATTCCATACCATACTTCTTAATTAACTCCTTGGTGAACTTAGATTGGGATATGGACAAGCCATCATCAGTCTGTCTTACTTGAAGTCCCAAGAAGAACTTAAGTTCTCTCATGCTGCTCATCTCAAACTTCCCTTGCATAAGTTTAGCAAACTTCTTGCAAAGGTTGTTTTCTGTAGACCCAAATATTATGTCATCTACATAAATCTGGACTAAGATTATCTTTCCTTTGGATTTCCTTAGGAATAGAGTTTTGTTTATTTTCCCCCTTGAGAATTTGTTCTCAATAAAGAAAGTAGACAGGGTTTCATACCAAGCCCTTGGGGCTTGCTTTAACCCATACAAAGCTTTCCTAAGTCTATAAACATAATCAGGTTTGAGAGAATCAACAAAACCTGAGGGCTGCTCTACATAGACTTCTTCTTTTAGATTTCAATTTAGGAATGCTGATTTTACATCCATTTGGAATACCTTGAAGCCTTGATATGCTGCATAGGCAAGGAACATCCTAATTGCTTCCAGTCTTGCTATTGGGGCAAAGGTTTGATCAAAGTCAATACCCTCTTCCTTTCTGTATCCTTTTGCAACAAGTCTTGCTTTGTTCTTCAAAATGATCCCATTCTCATCCAGTTTGTTCCTAAAGATCCACTTTGTTCCAGTAATATTGTGGTCTTTTGGTTTAGGAACTAATTCCCAGACCTTGCACCTTCTGAACTGATTCAGCTCCTCTTACATGGCATCAATCCAATGTGGGTCTAGAATAGCTTCTTCAAATTTCTTTGGCTCTAGTTGAGATAGGAAGCTTGTGCAAAGCACTATGTTCAAGTTCCTGCTTCTGGTTTGCACTCCATGTCTCAGATCACCAATTATCTGATTTGCTGGATGATCCTTTAAGTGTCTAACAGCTGGAGGTAGATTATCTTCAGGTTGAACCTCTCCTGTCTCTTCAATATGCTACACCTCTTGGTTTTCAACAGCATCTAGGGAGTCCTGTACACCCCCTAGACAGTAGTCACCATTTTCCACTTCCTTCTTTTCAGTTGATTCTTATGTAATGGTAAGCTTGTCCATTTTCTCATTAATACCTGTAGAACTTCATGAGCTACAAGGCAACTCATTGTTAATCAGTCTTGTTTCATCAAAGACAACATGTATAGACTCTTCTACAACCTGAGTAATTAAGTTGTAGACTCTATAAGCCTTACTATTATTGCTGTACCCAACAAATATCCCATCTTGGGATTGGCAACAAACTTAGTTAGATTATACTTGCCATTGTTAAGGACATAGCACTTGCAACCTAAGATCCTAAAATAGGATAAGTTTGGTTTTCTACCCTTCATGATCTCATAGGGAGTCTTTTTGTGGCTTTTTGTGATAGATTCCCTATTGATCACATGACATGCAGTATTTACTACCTCAGCCAAGAAATATTATGGGAGAGAAGTGTCACTCAATAGAGTTCTACCAGCCCCAATAAATATTCTATTCTTCCTTTCAGCAATACCATTTTGCTGTGGTGTTCTAGGTGAGGAGAATTCTTACAAAATCCCAAATTCTTTACACAGTTTTTTCATACTCTCAGATTGAAATTCAGTGCCATGGTCACTTCTGATTTTGACCACTGTACTGTCAAGTTAATTCTGAATTTACTTGACAAAGCTGTATTAAACACTTGGGGTTTCTGATTTTTGTCTCAGAAAGAACACCCAGGAATATCTAGAATAGTCATCTACCACCACAAAAGTGTAGACCTTTCTACCTAGACTATGAACTGGCATAGGACCAAACAGATCCATATGTAAGAGGTATAGACACCTCACTGAATCCTTGTTTTCAAGGCTATGAAAGGAGGATTTTGTCCGCTTGCCTTTTTGACATGCTGAGCATATCCTATCCTTTATACACTTAACTTTTGGATCATTCCTTACTAACTCTTTGCTAAAGAGTTGGCCAATTGTTTTGTAGTTAAGATGAGCCAGCCTCTTATGCCATTTGACGCAATGAGAGGCTTTCTCATCAGCTACAAGATAAATAGGAGAACCTTTGTTCTCACACTCAAAATTAAGATAGTACACATTCCTTTTTCTATAACCTGTCATAATGACCTTTTGCATTTGATCTTTTGATATGACATCCATTCTTAACAAATGAAATGTCATATCCTAAATCACTCAGCTGACTTATGCTTATAAGGTTGTGTTTCAAACCCTTCACATAGGCCACTTGAGTGATAGTAATCTGGTTACTAGAAATGTTACCAAATCCTTTGATGATTCCTTCTTCAGAACCACCAAAGATTACTTTAGGCCCATTTATGATAGGTAAATACTCCTTCAGCAATCCCTTTATTCCAATCATGTTCCTGAAACATCCACTGTCCAAGTACCATATAGGGGCATGGTAACTTTGACTCACCTGCAATAAAGAATTACCTCTCCTTAGAACCCAAGTAAGTCTTGGGTCCTTGGTTCAAGTTAGCTTCATACTTACCAAATCTACCAGCTGCTCTTCTAACAGGTAGACTATTGTTCTTCATGACACTAATGTTGTGCCAGCAGTCTAAGGCATAATGGCCTGTCTTGCCACAGCACTAGCATTCATACCTATTGTATCTATTTTTAGATAAATTCTTGGCAGTCTGGTTGACTACAGATCTTTTATTTTGTGTTGGTACTGCTGCAGCTACACCCACTATTTTCTTAAGAACATGGGGTTTATGGACATTGGCTGCCTTATTGACCTATACACCCTTATCATTCAGAACTTCAGTCTTACTATGACCATGAGTATTCTCAAGGTCATACTTGTTAGAAGGCACTTGTACCTTTCTAAAAACTATAGGGACTTTAAAATTCAGTGGCTGGACTGAGGCTTTGCCCTTTCTCTTAAATTGGACAGCCCTGGTGTTACCTTTAAAGCCTATTCTAGCCTTACCCTTTTGAGCCAAAAACTCATCTATTAAGGGTAAAACTGATTTTGGCTTGGAATAACTAGCCACCAAATCTTTTTCCTTTTGAAGTCTGGCTTCCAGAATTTTAATCAGATCATTTTTGTATATGATTGTGCCCATCTGAATAATAGTTATAATTTTCAGTTTGGCAATCTCATTCAATTTTTGATCCAACTCTTTCTCTAAGTCAGATGCAGCCATCTTAAGATCTGCAATTTCCTTAGCCTGAGTTTTGGCAAGGTTTTTGTTTTTTTAGTGCCTGCAACAAGTCCCCATATTCATCTATCAGCTAATGAATATCACCTTCAGACTCAGACCCATCCATATCACATGATGCAGATGTAGCTGACTCTGTGCCAGTACTACAATCTGAATTACTAGAAAAACATTGTACCTTACTAGGACCAGGCTAATCCTGGCACTTTTCTTCTTCTGATACAGCTATCAGTCCCATGCATTAATAGTCTTCTTGTTCATAGATAGAGTTCAGCAATTGCATAAACTCATCTTCTTCATCTGCTGCATATAGACCAATGTATTCGTTAGCTTCAGATTCAGACTCTGAAGATGATTAGTCTATCAAGCTCTTCTCTTTCTTAGCAACAAAGGATTTCTCCTTCTTGCTCTTTTGTTGAGTCTTCCTTTTATCAGCAGACTCCTTTCTTTTGTCTGGACACTCAGCAACTACATGTACAGGCTTATTACAGCAGTAGCAAACTATCTTTGATGTTGTAGATTTGCTAGGCTTAGACCTGCTCCTGTCCTTCCTTGATGACTTCCTCTATTGATAATAGTCATCCACAGGCTGAGATGTGGAGGGCCTTGACTTCCACTGCTTCTTCTTCAGGAATCTCTGAAACTGCCTTGTGAAGACAGCAAAGTCTTTATCTGAGTCACTGCTGTCTGAACTTTGGTTGTCTGAATTATCTGAAGTAATTTCAGCAAAAATCTCAGGAGGTGATGGAGACATCCTCCTATTCTTCCAAGTGGCTTCCACCTTGAAGGCCACAGACTTTTCTCTATGCTCCCCTTTTGCACTTTTCTCTTTCCTAGCCATCAGCTGCATCTCATATGACTGCAATTTTCCAAACAAAGTTGGAGGAGAGATATCTGTAAGTTTGGCCACTTCCCTAATAGCACAAATCTTAGTGTCCCAATCCTTTGTCAGGGATCTTAGGAATTTATCATTCAGTTCATATGTACTGAAGATCCTTCTATAGGACATCAGCTCATTTACTATTCTATAGAACTTTTTATAAAACTCTGTTATACCAGCTGACTTTCCTTGTCTGAAACTCTCATATTCCTGGTTCAGCATAGATTTTCTATCTTTTCTGACTTCTTCAGAACCCTTCATGTATACTATCAAGGTGTCCCACATTTCCTTGGAGGTCTTGCAGTGAATCAAATTTTGAAAGGTTGAATCATCTATGACACTTACTATGATATTCTGGGCTCTTTTATCCATAGTTGCCAGGATGATCTCTTCCTTAGTCATTTCTGAAAAATCTTTAGGAGTTCTTTGATTTGCATCTAGAACTGATAACTTCATTGGAATATAAGGACCTTCTATTATTGTAATATAGATCCTTGGATTAGAAGCCTCCATGAAAAGTCTGACCCTTTCTTTCCATATTCCAAATATCTCTTTCCTGCATATGGGTAATTTCATAGAACCTAATTCCTTATGATTTTCTCCTGAACCCATTTTCTTGATCTTGAATCTGCCTTATGGATCTTACTCAGACTATTAAGTCCTTCTTTGAGTAACCTCCCTATGATACAATTTGATAGAATTGATTTCAAGACAACCCAAACACCAAGAGGGGGGGTGGGGTGAAAAGGTTCTTTTCTTTTTTACTTAAGGCAGAATAATATTTCAGTTCTTAAAATAGAATCTAACTTATTCTACAGCAATCACATCACAGAATTCACAATCACACATACATCACAGATTGCACACAGGTTTATAGTGGTTCCCCAAGGTCTGGGTACATCCACTTTCCCCCTTCACCTATCCAGCAGTGTGCTAGATTCGGCCTAACTTCTTTCTTCTTCTCAGATCCACAGATCTTACAGCTCAGAACCCTGAAAGGTTCCTACAACTCAGAACCCTATAAGGTTCCTACAAATCAGAGTGTAACCACACTCCTACAGCTCAGGCTAATAGCCCTACCTCAGCCTTCCCACAAAGCCTACAACTCAGAGAATAATTTCTCCTACACTCAGGCTCAAAAGACCTACCACTCAGAGATCTATATCTCCTACACTCATCCTTTATAATATAGGCTTACAACTTAGATCTTTGAAAAGATCCTACAAAATTTGATAAATGTTTTAGATGGACTCTTACCCTTGTTGAGAGAGAAGGGATAAATGGTTTCTTGATCTGCTTCTTGATAAAATTGATGGCTGAAATCAACCTGTTCTTAGCTTTCTTCAAAGCTTCTTGAATCTGAACTCAGTAGGGTTGATCTCCTTTGAAGTTGACTGGCTGCCAGCTCCCTTCTTAGAATTAAGAAATAGATCTGAATCCTTCTTAGCAGATTAGTTCAAGATCTGCCTCTTAAGAGACTTGTAAATGTCTCCTTCTTTACTTCATCAGTTGGAGATCTCTCTCACTCTCCAGAACTTCTAAAGTTTCTTCAGAATACTTGCTTGAATTCTCCTTAGATCTTCTCACGAAAATCTTCTTCTGTATGTCGTGCACTTTCTTGATCAATGATCAATACTTCAATAGTAGTTTCTGTTGTTGTTATTGTTCTTTTTGAATTCGATAGAATCCATCTATATATAGTCTTCATCCATGGTAACCGGATGATCCGGTTTCTAACCAACTTTTGACAGGTCTGATAGCTTCAGCAAACTTGTTGGAATACACAACTGTCAAGTCTCCAGTCAGTTCTTAAACCTTTGTCTTTTTCAGCAAAGCATCGAGACTGATTGTCATTATGTGTCGACACAAGTAGATTAAGTGTCACATAGGCTTTGGTGATGTCGACATAGCTCCTTTGGTGTCGACATTGCTTCTTGACACTGCATCTGTAGAATGTATCGACACAGCTTCTTTATGTCGATATAGACACTTCTTCACATCACAGCAATCAACATTGTTGAAACTCTGCTGAGTGTCGACACAAGTCCTGTGTGTCAACACAGTTGATATAGTCTCAGAATTTGTGTGTCGACACTGCCTCCAGGTGTCAACACAGTTGATGTCGACTAATACTTTCTGTGTGTCGACACTGCCTCCTGGTGTTGACACAGTCGATGTCGACTAATACTTTTGTGTGTCGACACTGCTTCCCGGTGTCGACACAGTTGATGTCGACTAATAAATTCTGAGTGTCGACACAATTGCTTCTGGTGTTAACACAGCTTTTCCAAGTGTCGACATAGGCTTCCTTAAGTGTCGACACATGGACTCAGAAACTTTTTCCTGCATATTAGCATATACTTAACCTGCACATATTAACTCAAAATAACATCAAATACACCTTGATGTATATCATTGAACTAAGTGAGGCTTCTTCAAATCAGGTACACATTTTCCCATGTACCCAACAGCAGCTTTGAGTGCTAAGTTTTGTTCCTTCCTGGTAGGTGTTGAAGCTTTTGGTTCAACTGCAGCTTCTCTTGACTTGACCAGTTGCCCATAGGATTTGATCTTTCCAAGTAGAGATTCTGTTGAGATTTCAGTCATTCTTCTGGCTTCTTTGATGGGCCAGATTCTGGAATCTCATGGGCTAGGGAAGCACATGAGGATCTTGTCATTAACTTCAATTAAAGTGATTTCTTTATCCAATGTTCTAAGATCACTAATGATGGAGCTCAGCCTATTGTACATTACTTCTACAGATTCTGCTTCATCATTTCTGAAGTTTTCATATTGGGATATGAGGTTTGATCTTCTATCCTTCCTCTCATCAGTAGAGTCTGCTACCATTTGGTTTAGGGAATCCCAAATGGCTTTGGAAGATGTACATTCAGCAACATTCTAAAATATGTCAGTTGATATAGTTTGGGCCAGTATGTTCATGGATCTAGCATCAGCAATCTTTGCCTTCTTATGTGCATTAGCTTGGTCTGGAGGAGGCACTGCACTGAGACTTAATGGAGTTAAGGTAGAGGCTACGGGAGCTAGTGGTCCTATCAAGATAGAATTAAAAATATCCTCATCAATAGAGTTCATGTACAGCTTGATTCTTGCCTTCCAGATTCCAAAATTTTGCAGTTTGCAAACTGGAGGTCTGGTGCTGGCATAATCCTTTTTTTGTGCCGATATCAGAAAATAAAATATAATCAGAGAGACTACTAAAGTTTATTCAGAGTTTATCCTGAGGATCTTGATTAATCCAGGTGTAAGCCTGTATGATATGATAAACCTCCTCTGATATCAATTGAAAGATAGGGTAAGCTCTGAATAACTCTAGAGGGGGGATGAATAGATTTTTTGAAAACTTTTCCCTTTTTGCTGAAATAAAAGGTAAGTGTACAAGTGCAGCAAGTGAACTAGAGAAAAGTAACTAAGCTACACAGCAAACATTATATCACAGCACAAGCATAAGAGAAGATCACAGACACACAGACAACACAAGAATTTTATAGTGGTTCCCCAAACTTGGGTGCATCCACTCTTCTACCCCCTTTGGTAGGTATCCACTACAGGTTTTGTTCAGGTGACTGCCACCAATGAGCTTTTGACCAGGTGCTAAAAAAACAAACCTAAAGTCTTTTGGAAGGAGACTTGCAACCAGAATAATTTTGAAGGAAATTAAAACCTTGTACAGAGGTGGGATGAGAGTTTGATAAAAGTCTTCTTTTCTCAAAACACAGTGAGAAGACTATGTGGATTCTGAGTTGTTGATGACAAAGCTCCCCCTAAGATCTTGAATGGTTCAGGAGAGGAAGCTTTGTAAAAGGGTGAGTAGGCCTTCAGCTTTTCAGAGATCCTTAACTGATTTGAATGTTGCTGTCACTTGAGATCCCTGAAAACAAAGAGGGAGAGAAAGAAATACTCTTGATGGTGATGGTTGTTCTTTCTTCTTCTCTTGAGAGCAGTCAATTTTCTGAGAGATGTTTTTCACTGCACTTTTGGGATGTTTTCTTTACTGTGACTCTAGTTGATGATCAATCTCTGCTCTTCTGTGTCTTGTCGTTTTCTTAGCAGGGAGATATGTATCAGATAACTGCAACTTAGTCGAATTCAAAAAAAAACTCTGCAATAAATGTTCAGCCGAAATCTTGGGAATGAAAAACGGCAAGAATGATGTTAATTATTCTATTATATGCCTGTCCCGAGATATAAGAAATTAATTCCATGGAGTATGTTAGCAATCAATGCTGCCAGTAACGGCTCTATTCAAAAGAAAAAAAGTGCATTTATTTACAAGGGAATTAATAACCTATAATAGATATAAAATGATGAGACAAAAAGAGAAAGAATAAATAACAAAATGTATTACAGTTTTCATCGACCTGAGATCAGCTTTTGTCGACCTCTAATCAGCTTTCGTCGACCTGAGATTTCGTCGACCTCTGATCAGCCTTTGTCGAACTGAGATCAGCTTTCGTCGACCTAAGCTCTGTGAATCAACTGCTGTGCATAAACTGACTAATTCTGCGCTCTATGTTCGTCGACCTGAGACTGTGAAGTTAGTCGACCTAAGAACTTGGTCAATCTGTCGTCATTGAGTGAATAACACATCTGGCGTCGACTGTTCTTTGTCTCTGAGTCAGCCTTGGCTTTGAGTGAATTATGGCGCTGAGTGTTGAAGAGTTAGTCAATTTGAGAACAAAGTTCGTCGAGCTCAGCTCAGAGATTTTAGCCTTGAGTTAGTCGAGCTAAGCACGACTTTCGTCAACCTGAGATCGACGAATGTAGATTTATTTTTTTAATTCTTAATTTCTCTAAGTCTTGAGTCTTGGGAAGTGTTGTAGGTTGGTCCTTTGATCTATTAACTCTAAGAACATGGCCTAGACTTTAGAAACACATAAAATTTGACCTTTCTATACAATATGGGTCATAACCTAAGAAGAGAACCTAGCCCAAATCACCTAGGGGTCCCAACACCCGATATTCCCCGCTTGGTACTGCAGCACCTGTACGCAAACGTCCCGCCAAACAGGGGCAAAATAAATGTCGGCTCCGCCTCTGCCTCGGGGAGGCGATGCTTATATCCTAAGAGAAAATAATAAACAACTTCCACGGAGTTTTCCTCGGGAACCCCAGAACATCATTAATCCGGCTTACACATCTGGGTAGGCTTCACACAGTATGCCTAAACCCATACTCACGCTTCTGGGTGCTAATGCAATTAACTGCGGGGATGCACACATCGACCCGTCGGAGAACTCGCTTCCCCCACTCGTCGATGGAGAGGTGCCTCCATGCAAATATGGAAAATGAGGGCTTCACCTGCCCAATTAGAAATTTCGTTACCCTTGGCGCGTGTTTGGCGGAGCCGCAACTGAACATCATGCAAAAGACTCGATGCCCGGAGAGGAGCTCCTAGCTATTTTTGCTGAAGGCGGTGCCGGCCCTAGACCTCATCCTGATTTCAATTTTCTTAGTTTATCGAGCCCTACTATACACGAGAGGGAGAGGAACGAGCTGTGTGGCGGTCTGGACAGAGGAAGCAGGAAGGGAGCTCAGGATACACTTGCCGGCGGCAGCCTGGATAGAGGAAGCGGGAAGGCGGCTCGGGCTGTGCTCCTCCTAGCGGTGGATTGGACAGGAAGAGGTGGAGGGAGCTGGGCTACACTCCTTGCGGCGAAGGCCTGGACAGGAAGAGATGGAGGGAGCCGGGCTGCACTCCTCCTTGCGGCGGCGGCGGCCTTGAAAGGAAAAAGATCGGGGGGGCATGAGTGGCTCGGGCTGGGCTTCCAGGCGGACGGGATAGAGGAATGGGCAGCTGGCGTCGGGCTGATCTAGTCCGGTAGATCGGGAAAGAGGAAGGGCGAGGCTCGGGCTCTCCTTGCTGGTCGACGGGAGGGAGGAGGGGCGGCCGGCGTCGGGCTGCTCCAGGCCGGCGGATCGGGAAAGCCCTATAGGCTTTTTTCCTTTTTTCTTCCCCCCTCCCTTGCCCGATGCCCCCCATCTGCCTTCTCCCTTTTTCTTTTTTCTTACCTATCTCTTCTCTCCTATAATATAAATATTATATAATATATATATATATATATATTATAACATATATATTATATATATTATAATATATATATTAAAAAGCCTATGTACATAAAACCTCCGCACGCACGCACGAGCACCCACACGTCATCGAACAGGGATGACACCAAATCGTCCCCCATAGCACGCCCCTAGGACATTTTTTGGGGAGGGCCCCACTCTCCTGGGTATGGGGTTGTACTATACCATCCACTTCCATTCATCCAGAATCACCCATTCATCAGTCACCCTAATCTCCTCTAATTTCTACTCTACCTAACTTCAATCTACTTCCTCCATCTCCACCTTATTCACCTCAAATTCATATATCTCTATCTCCATCCCACTCCCCTATTCAGTAAGAAACTACACCTTCTTTCATTCCCTCATCATCCATCCCTCAAGCTTTCACCATATGCCAAATCTGTGTAAACAAATCTGATCCATCTTCTTCAACCCCAAATCCACCATCTACATCTACTCAGACTACTCCTGAGTTTATGTTTTTGGATTTCTCTTTTGTTGCATCAAATCTTATTGAATTCATTACCCCTACTCTGAAAAAGAGAATAGAAGAAGCCATAGCTCCTCTTGCTGCTTCCATTTCTGCTCTCTCTTCTCAGCTGTCTTCTTCTTCCACTATCCCTTATTCTAGGGGCCTGGATTCAGGTCTCCCTGGATCTAGACAAGGGGAGATGCTTAATGAAGAAGCTCCAGAAGTTCCAATTCTAGCAGCAGAAGCTCAGGTCAGTCTAGCATTAGCAGAAGTAGTTATTCAAGATTCAGAAATGTTTGTAGATTCAGTTGAAGAAGTAGTTACAGAAACTCCAGAAGTTGTTACTATTGGGGATTTCTCTATTAATCCCACAGTCAATTTGAGTTCTTTGTTATCAGATTTTTAATACTCTGCACACTAGTTATTTTCCAGTTTTTGATTCTTCTAATAAGTCTATAGTATGTTATACCACTCCTATTAGTTCTTCAGTTCTTGAACAACTAAGAAATAGTTTTTCAGTTATTTATCCAAATAATAATCTAGTCCCTGAGACTGTAATAGCTGATAATATAATGGATATTATAGAGCCAGTTTGTTCCCCTCCAACTTATGTATGGGATGAATCCCAATGCCTAATTTAGATGATATTTTTTTGAAGATATGGAACAAGATGATAGTATACAGATACAAGCTGATACAGATATTATGCACACAGAGGCAGAAGTACAAGTTTATGATAAGAATGATTTTCTTAAATAGATTGATGATTTATATGATCTGCCTGAAGATGATTCTAATGATTATGATGATGAATCAGATGAGTCAGATGACTCTAGTTCCAAGAAAAGAAAGTATAAGAAAAAGAAGGCTCCAGCAAAGGTTGCTCCTCAACCTTCATCTACTGCTGACATTCCATATTATATCTTGCTTGGACTAACTCTCACTCCAAACCTTCCCCACTGGATGAGATATTATAAAAATTAATAGAAAAGGAGGAAGAAAATAAAGAGATATAATTCACCTCCAAGGTATAACAGAGGACCTCCTCCTCCTCCTCCAGCAGCAGGTGCAGCAGGAAACATTTCCCAAAGGTCTACTTCTTCTTCTCATCTCTCTAAACCTTCAAAGTCAGGATCTCAAAGCAGTAAGCAGCAACAATCAAAGCAGGGCAGTCAGCAGTCAAGCCAAAGGAGCTCACAAAAATCAGATTTAGAGAGGCCACCTTCACCTCATTATGATCCAGAGTTGGACCCAAACTTTAGAATGTCAAGGTTCAATGAGCTTATTGCTTTATCTCAAATTAATAAAGCTAAAGCTGGAGGAAAGGAAACCTCCCAGTTCTCAACTATGTCCTCATACAGAAAGAAAGAGCTTGATAAATACCAGGTTAAGAATTTATTCAATGTTGACAAATACATGAACTTACATCCAGAGGTAGTAGTCCTTAGGACTACATCTTTAAGAATTATTTGCTCTCAAGATCTGAAGATGAGTCAAAAGGAAATTGCTGATCCTAACATGAAGTTAATCTTCACTAAACCTTCTTCTGAATCTTCCTCTAATGCTCCTAAGAAAGACAAGTGATTTCTGATTTTATGTTCTTATAACTGTGTTTATGTTTTTATACTCTCAAAGCACTTTATTTTATATATGCTGAAAGTTTTTCTGGTAGATATTTTATGCTTTGGGTTGTTTGTTTTGTTTTTTCTTTGTAAATAGTATCCTCACCCAAATAAGGGGAGATTGTTGAAACCCTATTACTTATTTGAGCTAGTATTACTATTAGGATGTTTAGATTGACCCATTTTATATAGTCTAGGGCCATAGGTTATTTCCAAAGTTATTGACTCAGAAAAATTCTAGCTGAAATGTAGTTAGTCGAATGCAGAATTTAGGTCGATGAAAGCTGAGCGCAGTTTGACGATCGCCGAGCTCAGCTCGACGAACTCAGAGTTTTAAATCTGAGTTTAGCTGGACAAACTTTGAGCTCCGGTCGACGAACTCCGATCTCTACTCAGAAATTCAGCTCGACAAAATTCAAGCTCAGATCGACGAACTCAGAGCTCAGGTCGACGAATAAGAAGACTCAGTTCGACGAACTCCGTGCTCAGGTCGACAAAATGCTTGTTGAGTTTGACTATTTCTCTGCAGTGTTTTAGGCAGTTTTGTTTACAGAAGGTAGAACAAGTTTCAGGCTTAATTTCAGGCTGATTATATTCTGAAGGCAAAATAATTTCAAAGGCTTAATTATAGATAGCTATAACTCTGATATTTAATTTCAAATATACTAACGAATATAGCCGTTTAGAGTTAGCATTAAATATTGATTTATCACAGAGATTAATTCTGATCTATTTCTAAGGCAGTTACCATTCTTGGGAAATCTCTCAGACGTTTCAGAATCAACTAATTCAAATGATTGAATTCTTCTCTACATTATCTATATATATATATATATACAGAAGATTGTTGCCTCAAGGTTACAGACCAAGGTTACTCACTCAAAAATATAGATTCAGATATACAGTCTTAGAGTTATTGACTAAGTGACTTGGAGATCAACATCCACTCTTACAGAATTAGATCTTCAATCTCTGCTTGTGAAAAGTCTTCAATCTATCAAATACAAGAAGGCCTACACCCTGAAGAAAGGACTCCCTCTCCTGATCATAAACTCTACTCAAATTAGGGGGGGATCTTTCTGCTTCAACATCCACTAGTCTTCTCAGAGATTATTGACAGAGAAGACACCGTAAATCTTTTTTGTTTATTTTCATAAACTGTGTACAGGGTTCTTAACTCCCTTCAAAAGTTACCCATTTGGTTCCTAAGTTTCCTGATCAAAAGTCTTAAGTTGGTTTTTGGGCACCTGATCAAAAACTCAAAGGGTTGTTAGATCTCCCTTAGAAAAATAGATCATGTTGGTGACAGGTCACCTGAGAAAAAACCTGTGGTGATAGGGCACCTGATCAAAAACCTATAGTGGATTCCTACCAGGGTGGTAGAAGAGTGGATGTACCCAGGTTTTTTGGGGAACCATTATAAATTCCCTGTGTCGTCTGTGATTGTTATTCATTTTATTTGTGTGGTGTGATTGCTTCTATATATATCACTAGTTTTTTTAAATCCACTATAAAACTAAATAAAGTTTTTTAAAGTAGATCTATCCATCACTTTCACTCTGGTCGGGTCTTTAGCAACTATGAGCTGAATGATAAGTTTCTTAGGTCTCTTACTAGAGACTGGGATATAAAGATATATGTCATTAGAGAAGTGACAAAGCTAGCAGATACTCCACCATCCACACTATTGGTAAACTGCAGTCATATGAGGTGCAGCTGATAGCAAGGAAAGAGGAAGAGAAGACTAGCAAATCCCAGGCCAGAGAATCTATTGTGGCTTTCTAGGCTGATAACTCCAAGAGGATCAAGGAGAAGAATCCTTCTCCACCAAGAAGGCCAGTTGAGTCAAAAAGTTCAGATCAAGAGCAATCAGGCTGTTATATGTCTGATGAGGAGTTTGCTGCTTTCTCAAGACAGTTTTTGAAGATAATGAAGAAGAAGGGGTGGAGGAGCAAATCTACCTCTTCCTTTCAACACAAGGAGGACTATTACATAAACAAGAAGAAACCCTCCAAGGAGGGATGGTATGACTCAAAATCTGGTAAACATGTTTCTAATAAGATTATATATTTTTGCTGTAGCAAGCCAGGTCATGTTGTGGCTGAATGTCCTGAGAAGGAGGCAGGTGAGAAGAATCATCACCATAAGAGAAGCAAGAAGGAGAAGACCTTCATTGCTAAGAAGGAGAAAAGCTGGACTAATTCTTCCTCATCAGAATCAGATGAGGATGATGAGGCTTATATTGGGCTGATGGCAAGACTAGATGGGGAATCCAGTCAAGATCAGCCTGGACCATCTAAGATACACTCTCCATCTAGCTCTTCATCTAAGAATAAATATTGAACTGGTCCTGATTCAGAAGCATCTCAATCCTGTGATGAAGATGAGTCTGAATCAGAGTTAGATATCAGTTCAGTTATTAACAAGTATGGTGTCTTGCTAAATGCTTTCAAGTAAAGCAGGATGCTAGCCAAGAAGTAGGATAAGGAAATATCCTCCCTTTAGCTTGCTACTTCCCAGCATGCAGAATTGCTGGATCTGAAACTGAAGGAAATCTGTGAACTAGAAACCATTTCCTTCATTCAGATAGGCACCATTGAGTACCAGGAGAAACAAGTAAGGGACCTAGAAGAATTTCTTGGGAGGGAGAAGAGGATAGTGTCTAGCTACTCCATGCCAAGTTCAGTGCTTCCCTTGATAGAATCCTTCTTCTCCCAAAAGGGTAAGAAGGGGTTGGGGTTCAAGGGAAGAAAAAGAGTTGCCAATCCCAAGGTAAAGGGCAAAGCTCCAATGTAGCCACTAGCCTCCAAGCCTCATATTCAAATCAAGAGAGCGGTGCTACCCTCTAATAGTATGACCATAAGAGCATTCATGGTCACTGGATGAATGGTAGGCCCACTAGTCAGAAGAAATTTCAAATGGCCCATACTTGACCATTTATTTTTGGTGCACCAGCCCCTTCACTCAAGGGTAAAGCTGCAGATTGTTCTCAGTATATTCCAACCCACATTATGACCAAGGGCAAGTCTGTCAGTAGACCAGACATGGGCATCTCAAAGGCCATCAAGAGTATGCATTCTTAAAAGAAAGCAGTTGTTGGTTGGGCTCAAGATATCCCAAGCACATCTACTGCCAAACCCACCTCTAGTCAGACTGGGGCTAGGAAATAAAGGAACAGGATTACTGTCGTACCTTCTAAACTGAGAGCTTCTATCAACACTAGCAGCAGGCCAGCTCAGAAAAGAAGGTATAATTTCATGAGTGTTGGTGTTATGGCAAGATAGGCCATTATGCCATTGATTGCTGGCACAATCCAGAGCTAAAGTTAGTCTACCAGTCAGAAAATCTGCTGGTAGACATATCAATTTTGAGACTAACATGCACCAAGGAACCAATAGATATTGGGGTCCTAAGGTAAAATAAATATGTTTTGCAGGTTAGTCCAAGTTTCCATACCCATATATAGTACTTGTACAGTGGTTTTTCCAGGCACATTACTGGAATAAAGGGTAATCTTGAAGGAATTCACTCCAGTAAAGGATGGACCCAAGGTGATATTTGGTGGATCAGACAGAGCGATCACCAAAGGTTATGGTAAAGTTACAAATGGATTAATCACTTTCACAAAAGTGGCTTATGTGGAAGGGTTGCAACACAATCTTATAAGCATAAGCCATTATGTGATCTTGGTTATGTCATATCTTTCCACAAGGATAAGTGATATATTAGGAAATCAAGTGACCAAAAGGTAATTTTTACTTGCACTAGGAGTGGAAATGTTTTCTGTCTAAATTTTCTTTGTCTAACTTTAGACTCTCCCATTTGCCTAGTTGCAAATGAGAAAGCCTCACACTATGTCAAATAGCACAAGAGGCTAGCTCATTTGAATTATAAGACTATAAGTCAGCTCTATAGTAAAGAGTTAGTTAGGAATGGTCCTAACATGAAGTGATCTAAGGAAGGAATTTTCTCTGCATGCCAAAAGGGCAAGCAGATTAAAGCTTCTTTCAAAAGCATTGAGACTAAGGATACTGTGGGGTGTTTAAACCTCTTACTTATGGACTTGTTTGGTCTAATGTCAGTTCAAAGTCTAGGTAGGAAAGTCTACATCTTTATGATTGTTTATGACTTTTCTAGATTTGTTTTAGTTTTCTTTTTGAAGAAAAAGTCTGAAACCCCTGATGTCTTCAAGAAATTTGTCAATCAAATACAAAATGAGATGAATAGTACTATGGTAAGAATCAAAAGTGACGATGGGACTGAATTTCAATCTGAATGCATGACAAAATTTTGTGAAGAACTTGGGATTCAACAAGAGTTTTTCTCTCCAAGAACACCACAGCAAAGTGGGATTACTGAGAGGAAGAAAAGGACTCTCATAGAGGCCGGTAGAACATTATTGAATGACACTTCTCTCCCAAAATATTTCTAGGCTGAGGATGTAAACACAGCTTGTCATTTTCTCAATAGGCTTCTATCACCAAGAGCCACAAAAAGACTCCCTATAAGATATTGAAGGGTAGAAAACCAAACCTTGCATATCTCAGAATTTTTGGGAGCAAGTGCTTTGTGCTCAATAATGGGAAATCCTATATAACTAAGTTTGCTGCTAAGTCCTATGAGGGGATCTTTGTTGGGTACAAAAATCATAGTAAGGCTTATAGGATCTAAAACTTGACAACTCAAGTTGTAGAGGAGTCAGTTAATATGAATCAAATATGATTAACAATGAGCTGTCAAGCTCTTCTTCTTTTTCTGTAGGTACTGAACTAGTGTTAGATAATCTCACTCTCAAGTAAGCTTCTCCAACAACTCAAGATAAAGTTGAGAGTGTGTTCATTCCAGAGGAAGCACAAGGCTTACAAGAAGTGTAAAAGGAGGGGTTTGATCTTACTTACTCTAGAGGGGGGCTGAATAGAGTATTTAAAAAACAAGGCTGTTTTTAAATTTATATCAGAGTAAAATAAGTGATGCCATATAACAGTTATAGAAAAGAAAACAAGCTAAATTATTCTAACAATTACAGGCACAGCAAGAACAAAAGCAGAAAATGAGCAACCAAACAACACAAGAAATTTTATAGTGGTTCCCCTAAACTTGGGTACATCCACTCTTCTACCACCCTGGTAGGAATCCACTAATAAGTTTTGATCAGGTGACTGCCACCACAATATCTATTTGCAGGGAGATATTGCAACTCTTTGGGCTTTTGATCAGGTGCCCAAAAAAACCAAACTCAAGTCTTTTAGAAAGTGACTTGTGAACCAGGCTAACTTTTGAAGGGAGTTAAAACCATGTACAATGGGGTGGGAAAGAAGATGATGTTAGTCTTCTCTTTTCTAAAAAACTACTTGAGAAGACTTTGTGGATCCTTGATGGTGTCAAAGCTCCCCCTGAGATGTTGAAGGTTCAGGAAGACTGGAGCTTTGCTTCAGGGTGTAGGTCTTCAGTTTTGATTTGTCAATGTTCAGGAATCCAGTAGACAGATGTTGAAAAGAATGTTTCTGAAGATTCCCAAATCTGAAGATGAAGAAGACTCTTGATATTTGATGAATGTTCTTCTTCAGTCTTATGTATTGACAAGGATGATAGCACTGAGAGAAAAATGAGAGTTCTGGATGATTGTGAGTTCTCTGTTCTGAATACTTTTGTTCTCTTGTATTGTATCCTTTAAAAAGAGAGAGATCTCTTTTAATATTCTCAGTCAATTAATTTTCCTTTGAAATTTGAATTACTGCCTTAAATGCTGACTGATCTGGAGATTATAAATGGCTGGAATAAAACATTTAATGAGTTTCCCCAACTGTCCAAATAAGCAAGTAAATATCCTGATGAATACCATAATTAATGCAGCTAATAACGACTATATTCAGAGGATTATATGCATTAATTACTCAGGAATAATACTGCTAATTAATGTGAAAATAAAGGATCAGAAGGAGGGGAAAAACTCATTCTGGAACCGCGACAGAAATCATCAAGCTCTGAATAGAATTCTTCGACTTGAGATCCAAGATCATCGACCTAAGAATGCTAGTTCGTCGACCTGAGAAACTATCTGGAGAAAACTAATCATCGACCTGAGCTCAAATATCGTAGAGCTCAGCTCAGAGAATTAACTCTGAGTTTATCAATCGGAGATCGACGATCATCGAGCTGAGTTCGAAGAATTTCGAACTAATCAAATTATCTTCTGATATCTTCTAAATCTGAGTCTTCTGAGGTCTTCTGCTGGCTGGTCCAAGAAGGTAGAACTAAAAGGACTTAGCCTAAACTCTTTGACTACTAAACATGACCCTGACTATACAAGGTTGGTCAGACTCAGTCAAAATTAGTGAACCTAGCCCAAATCCAACTAGGGATCCAACAATCTCCCCCTATTTGGGTGAGGTCACTAAGTATAATGCAAAATAAGAGAAAATACAGACATACAACATGAAAATAAGTAACTGACAATCACAATATAGTAGATAGAGAGAATATTCACAAAGAATAAAATGTTTTAGAGTCTATCTAGAGGAGGAGCAAAAGAGGATTTAGTGAACACAATAGTTCTGAGAGGATCTTCTGCTCCATGCTTTGATATCTTCAGGTGTTGGGCTCCCAGAAGAGTTATAGAAGAAGCTCTAGGCACAACAGCTTTTGGGTAGACCTGCATATAAGCATTTGGATTAAATAATTCTTTATCAATTTCAAACTTATCAAGTTTTTTCTGTCTAAAGGAAGACATAGTTATAAATTTTGATGGATTTGTTCCTTCTGTCTTTGCCTTGTTTATCTTGGATAAACCAATCAACTCATGAAATCTAGCCATCCTAAAGTTAGGATCAAGCTCTGGTTCATATCCTGGATCAGTTGAAACATCCTAGGCTGTCCTTTGAGACTTTCTGAAAATAATAGACTGTTGCTGAAACTATGTGAAAGGATAATCCTTTATAGACTGTTCAACATAGTAAGAGTTTGGTGGTCTGCATTCACTATATTTACCAGCAGGGATGGAAGATTGCCTTTGAGATGATCTTGAAGATTATTTTGATTATGAAGGAGCAGTCTTAGAAGATCGTTTGGAGTATTGATAAGGAGCTTGCTTAGGAGGTTGAGGAGCACTGGAAGAAGATATTGTCAAATTACCTAAAGCACCTACAGTAGGAGGAGGAGGAGGTGGTGGATCTTTCCTGAATTTATTCACTAGAGAGGATCCATACTTCTTCTTCTTCGTTGCTTTGGCTTGATTTCTAGACATCCTCATCCACTGAGAAGTTTTGGAAGTGAGAGGAATGTTGTGTAGAATGTAGTATGGTACATCATTGTCAGGATTTGGCTTGGGAGCAGCTGGAGCTTTTCTCTTCTTCGATTTGGCTTTCTTGGCACTATCAGATTCAGAATCATCAGAATCAATAGCTAAGTCTTCTTCAGAAGAACTTTGTGGATTGTCATATAGATCGTTTTTTTATTCAATTATTTCCTGTGAAACTTGCTTGTCTGCTTGAGGAGGAACAACTGGAGAAGGAACAACTGCATCTGAAACCATTTAAGCTTCCTGAGCCATGTCTACAGCAAAAATCTCATCCATATCTTGTAATGGAGAGGTAGAAAAGAAAAAGGTGGGAGGTGAAAGAGCCTTGGGCTAAGAGAACTCATCCTAACCAACCTTAACAGACTCAGCCTCTGAAACTAGGACAGGCTCAGGCTCTGGAGCTGAAAACCTGTTCTGAATAAGCTATAACATTTCTGAGCTAACAAGAGCTATATAACAAACAATATCTGTACAATACTAAGGAGAGACAAAAGAAAGACTATTTCTATGCATAAGATCAAAAGAATCAAGAATTGAGTTCAGTTCAAGAGCTGGAGAAATGAAGCAGTCTCCAGAAAGAATATCCAAAGAATGAGTTTAATCAGCTGTCTCATAATCAGTATCCAAAAATTCAGTAAGTTATATATCTGGTATATCTGTATCAACAAGTTCTTTTTCTACTATTTTTGTTGTTGCTACTGGATCTACTTCTTCATGGAGTATCTCCCCCTGCCTGGTTTCAGTAATCACTGGAGCCAGGCCCCTGACTGGAGAAGGAGGGATAGGGAAGGCAGATAGTTGGGCAACAAGAGAAGAAATAGAAGAAGCAAGAGGAGAAATGGCCTCTGCTATGAGTTGTTTAAGGAGTGGTGTGATGGATTGTAGAATGGAGGAAATGGAGGGTAAAGCTATGCCCATGAATTCTGGTGGGGTATGAATAGATACAGATGGATTGAAAGAGGAAGAGGAGGGATGAGAATCTAGCATTTGCTCATCTAGAGGGGATGGAGAATGATTTGGGGATGAAAGAATATTAAATAAAGGTAAGGATGATAGATTGTGAAGAGGAGGAATGTTCGTAAGATGAGAAGAAAGAGGGGACAGAGGAAGAGTAATAGGTGCTGGTGAATGATCATGCTCTGGAGATTGTTGTACTGGAGAAGAGATTAGGGAATTTTGAGGTAGTGGTGATTGAACTGGTGAAGAAGGATGGATGGGGGAAGTAGGAGGTGTAGGTTGATGTGCTGGAGTTGTGGAAGTTTGCTGGAGGGATGTTGAAGTTTTTTGAATAAGGGGAGGAGGAGGAGGAATGGAAATATCCTCAGTAGGGTGGTAAGAGGCTGAAACAGCCCTTGTACTCACAAAAGTTTTGGAGGAGGAAGCTCCGGATGGCTTAGGGATGCTCCTCTCCCACCTTCCAAATAAGGCGCAGGTTAGCCTCTTGGAGGCATTGATGAATATAGTCGGGGTGACCAGTGATTCAGCGGCCTTGGCCTAGAGGAAGATTCCCAGTATTCTTCCAAAACAAACTTCCTTTTTTGTGTTTTTCCTCTTTATCAATTCAAATAGAATTCTAGCCCAGTTTACGACCTTCTTGTTAACCACATCACACATTACTAGGAATTGTTGTCTAGTAATATAATCGTGGGTGGTATGCTTGCCCAGCAAAACTTTTCCTATAATGTCTGCTAGAAACTTGTATTCGGCAGACAGATGTTTCTTCAGCAGCTTTTTAGGTTTGTCTCCAGAATAGCCCATTATACTCAACATTTCATCAAATTTAGAAGAATCAATCTCTAATTCTTCTTCTCCATTCACTAAGTCGAAAATTTCAGAAAGAATTTCAGGAGAGAGGGATGGTGTTACCCGCTATGGTTCCAACCAAAGTATCTGCATCTAGATACGATAACGAGTAAACCCATTCTCTAATCTCAGTCGCTACAATCTTTATCCTGGTTGTCATTAAGTTCTTCAATTGTAAATCTTCAAACAATTGCAGAATATCAAGGAAAATGTGATCTGAATGCTGAAATGATTCAAAGTCGATGACAAAACCCATATCAAATTTCATGGTTGCGAGAGCACTTGGTGGAATCGCCGTAGTCACCTACAATAAGGAAATAGAGAGATCAAGTGCGAAGGAACTGAAAGCGCGGGATGGAGGTCGAAGAAAACATAGTTATAAGGTTTTTCAGAATATGAAACGACAAACTCCGTCTTGTGAAACAAAAAGAATTCTTCGATCTGGGGTCGACGAAATATTTTATTGACAAAAGAGTTCATTGATCTCAGTCGAAAGAAGGGAAAACTTTTCGTCGTACTTAGGTCGACGAAAATTTTCTAAAGCCAGATCGTCGATCCCCGGTCAACGAAAAAATTACTTACATATAGAGTTCGTCGATCTCAGGTCGATAAAAAATCTCAAGAACTTTCCTCAGTTCGTCGAGCTCCGTTCGACGAATTTTGGCAAATTCTTCGACCACAGACAGAGAATTAAATTAATGTATCACCATTCATCATGCCTAGCTGATTCATAAAGGATAGATGTTTCTTCTCATCCAAGGGTTTGGTGAAGATATTTGCCCTTTGCAAATCAGTGGGGATGAAGGTAAGATTAATTTTCTTCTTGTCAACACACTCTCTAATGAAATGGTGCCTTATATCTATATGCTTTATCCTACTATGATGCACTGGATTCTATGCTATGGATATAGCATTGGTACTATCAAAGAATATAGTTGAATTATTTAAGTTGTATCCATAATCTAGGAGTTGATTTTGTATCCATAACATCTGTGAACAGCAACTGTCAGCTGCTATATATTTAGCTTCTACTGTTGATGTAGACACATATGTCTTCTTTTACAAAACCAGGAGACAAGTCTAGCACCAAGGAACTGGCATGTTCCTGATGTGCGTTTCCTGTCCACTCTACATCCAGTAAAGTCAGCATCTGAGTATCTAGTTAACTCAAACTCTGACTCAGTTGGATACCAGTGTTCTAGATTTGGGCAACTCTTTATATATCTTAAAATTCTTTTTAACAAAATTAGGTGAGATTCTTTAGGGTTCACTTAGAACCTAGCACAAAGACAAGTAGCAAACATAATATCAGGCCTACTTGCTGTAAGATATAAAAGGGACCCAATATGGCCCTATACAATATCTAATCAATAGGTTTCACATGTTCTTCTGAATCAACCACAACATTTGTAGCTATAGGTGTTTTTTAAGCTGAGGCATCAACCATCCCAAACCTTTTGATTAGCTCTTTAGCATACTTGGATTGGGATATGAAAATTCCATTAGGAGTTTGCTTCACTTGGAGGCCAAGGAAGTAGGAGAGCTCACCCATGCTACTCATCTCAAAGTTAGAATGCATAAGGTTGGAGAACCTTTTGCATAGTTTGGGATCTATAGAGCCAAATATGATGTCATCTACATATATTTGTACTAATAGAATTTTATCATGATGATGCTTGAAAAATAAAGTCCTATATATCATGCCTCTAGAAAATTTATGCTCTAAAATAAAGCTAGCTAAGGTTTCATACCAAGCTCATGGAGCTTGCTTTAGACCATAGAGAGCTTTATGCAATCTGAAAACATTAGTGGGATAACTTGAAGAGATAAAACCTGGTGGTTGTTCCACATAAACCTATTCTTTAAGTTCTCCATTCAGAAATGCACTCTTTACATCCATTTGGTAGACTTTGAACTTTTTGAATGCAGCATAAGCAAGGAAAATCCTTATTGCTTCAAGCCTGGCAACATATGCAAAAGTCTGGTCATAGTCAATGCCTTCCTCTTGCCTATAGCCTTGAGCTACTAGCCTTGCTTTGTTCCTTATGATAGATCCTTGGGCATCAAGTTTATTTCTGAATACCCACTTAGTTCCAATGACTGGGTAGTATTTGGGTCTTGGAACTAAGTCCCAAACTCTGCATCTCTCAAATTGGTTTAGCTCCTCTTGCATAGTAATAATTCAGTGTGGACCTTGCTTAGCATCTTTAATGGATTGAGGCTCAATTTGAGATATGAAGCAGGCATGCATCATATCCTGGTGGAGTTAATGCCTTGTATGCACACCTACTGATATGTCTCCAATTAAGTGAGATATAGGGTGATCTCTAAGTATGACAGAATTAGTTGGTGGAGTTGGTTCAGCAACAGCCTGGGGAGTTAATTCCTCTAGTGGAATTGGGTTAGCTGTTGTTGGTTCTGCATTGAAGTCAGTATCTTCATCATAACTTTCAATAGCAAAATGTAGAGGAGGATGTGTAACAGCCTCATTGGTGAGGGTCAACTTGTCTAGCTTCTCACACATGTTAGGTACCTACAAGGTTTCACTGGTAGAAGCTATCTTCTCCTTGTAAAACATGTTAGTTTAATCAAAAGAAATGTGAATAGATTCTTCCATTTTTATAGTTGATTTATTATAAACCCTATAAACCTTGCTTACTTAGGAATATCCAAGAAAAATTCCAACTTCAGCCTTGGCTTCAAATTTTCTAAGGTATTTCTTGTTATTGTTGTGAATGTAACAAATGCAGCCAAATATTTTAAAATAATCTACTCTAAGTTTCTTCCCTTTGAGTAGTTCATAGGGGGTCTTGCCCTTAAGTTTGTGTATCAAACTTATATTCAGGACATAGTTTGTTGTGCTCACAACCTCAGCCCAGAAAGATAGGGGCGGGTGAGCATCTATAATTAATGTGCCTGCAGCTGCAATGAGTGTTCTTTTCTTTCTTTCAGCTACACCATTTTGTTGAGGAGTTCTAGGAGTAGAGAAACATTACCTGATACCTTCCTTCTCATAGAATTCTTGCATAAGAAGAGACTCAAACTCAGTACCATGATCACATCTGATCAATATTGCAACTGGAGTAGAGAACTCAATCTGTATACTCTTGAGAAAATCTGTAAGAACCTTGAAGTTTTCTGATTTGTTTCTCAATAAGAACACCCAAGTGAACCTTGAGAAGTCATCAACAATCACTAAGGTATAAGACTTCCCTCTTAGGCTTTGTACAACAATGGGTCCAAAAAGATCCATGTGGAGCAAATACAAAATCGTAGGTGAATCACTCTTATTAATTAACTTTAAACTATTTTTAGTTTACTTTCCTAAATGACAAGCCCTGCAAAGGCTTTCCTTCTAGTAGGGGTAAGAAGGCAATTCTCTAACAAGGTTGTCTTTAGATAACCTAGCAATATTTTTTAAGTTAACATGTCCTAATCTCTTATGTCAAAGTTCATTGTTATTACTAGTCTGGTTAAATAAACAAATTTCTGTTCTAGTTGAGTTTAAATTTACGATGTAGATGTCCTACTCTAGAACCAGTTAATACAGTTTTATTTTCAATAGAAGAAATAATGCAAGAGGATTTGTCAAATGATACCTGAAACCCTTCATCACAGAGTTGACTGATGGAAATCAGGTTGTGCTTTAGTCCACTTACATATGCTACTTTTCTGAAAGTAACAAGGTCAATCTTTACATCATCATATCCTTTAGTCTGACCACAGTTGGAGTCACCAAAAACAACTTTTGGACCTAGCTTGGACTTGTAGTTGGATAAGTTGTCCTTGCATCCAGTCATATGTTTTGAACAACCAATATCCAGATACCACTATTCCTGTATGGTAGGATAGTCTTTTACCTGCACAAAGACATATTAGAAATTTTTGACCCAGGTTACCTTGGGTCCTTGTTGATTCACATAATTAAAGCTAGAGATATATGAATACTCAGGTTGATTCTTATAGCCTAAGGGATGATATCTCCTTGGTGGATTTATCCATTGATTAAAAGGATTGAAGTTTTCTCTGGATTTATTATAGAATCTATTGGAGTTGAAGATTTTATTATTGTGAACTGAAGTCGATGAATTTTGGTGAGTTCGTCGATCTAAGTTCGACAAACGGGGATGAGTTCGTCGAGCTCCACTCAGAGAATGAAAATATTAATTTTCTGGGCCCCAATATCGTCGATCTCTGGTCGACGAACCATACTGGTTTCATCGATCGCAGTTCAGAGAATAATTATGGTAAAAGTTTGCATTCGGAGTTCGTCGACTTACGACGAACTGTATACATTTCATCGATCTGAGTTCGACGAAATCTGCTGAACATTGTTCTGATTATTGTTTTTCTTACTCCTTTTCTTTTTCTTAATTTTGTGTTTAAGCTCTGTTTGTTTAGGAGTATTATTTTCTATATTCTCTTTACCCTTTTAAGAAAAAAAAATTATTGGTGTTGTTAATATGTTCTTCTGAATTAGTGGGGGTAGGCTTGATGAAACACCCAAGCCCAGCTTGCCTTTTAACCTGGCATTTAGTGTGCTTGTTATGTCCATCAGCTTAAGGCTTCTCCCATTGAGAGATTCCTCAAGTTGCTTAGCCTCACATAATTCAGTCTTTAATTTAATAATTTGTTCATTTGCTAAAGTTACTTCATCTTTTAATTTGTTATTTTCCAACATCAGGTTCTCTTGTTCATTTAGTTTCTCTCTAAGTTGTTTAATTACTTTTTCAGAATTTTTTAAGTCTAAGCACAATGATTTGAATTCAGTTCTAAAGTTTTCAGAATTAAAATCAAATGAAGATAATACCTGATCCTCTTTAGTTATAGGTTCTTCTGTGTCTTGGGAGTGAGAGCAGACTATGTTGGAAATATACCCCGAATTATTCCACACAGGTAATATTAAAATTGTTTTGTGTACCTTTATATAATTTCGTGGATGAAATTCTTTAAGGGGGGGGGAGATTTGTAATGCCCCAAAACTTAAAAGTGAAACGGGCGGTGTTCGAACCAAGTTCGGGTCTTGGCAGGGTGAACACGGCCTGTGATACGGGCGTGTCACATAGCCGTGTCGTGCTTGGGTAGTTGAGTCGAGGTCGACAAGCATTGAGTGCTCGAACACGGCCTGTGACACGGGCGTGTCACAGGGTGTGTCAGGCACACGGCATGTGACACGGGCGTGTCACATGGCCGTGTACTCCTCTGGAAGTTTGGTCCTGTGTCGACTTGGGACACGGCCCAGAACACGGGCGTGTACTGTATGACACGAGCGTGTTGGATTCGGTACGGGCGTGTTGGATTCGGTACGGGCGTGTGGCCACCCGTGTCCACTAAGGGTCGTGATGGTTAGCGTGGCGGTTATTCATGACACGCCACTAGTCACGGGCGTGTCAATGACCCGACACGGGCATGTAAGGTTGGGGCATGGGCATGTCCTAACCGGTGTGCTTTTCTATACTCGATAATTATGTCTGGATCAAGGCACATGGCCTGGAACACAGCCGTGTGTAAAGCCATGTTCGGCCCAGGATAAAGAGATTTTAGGCAAATTTGAGCTGTTCGTTTTCTTTAAACAAGATCTGACAGCCCAGATGAGTTCCTAATTTCTTAAGTCCGAGAATAGAGGATTAATTCCTCATTTCCTCTTAAGTTTTCTCTTTCTAAGGAGTTAGAGAGAGGAGAGAGCAAGGAAGTGGGAAGGGGAGAAATCTGGCCGCCGGCGGAGCATCGGAGCACAAAATTGAGAATAGAGACCAGATCTGTGGAGAGAATTCCCTTACGAAGCCTTTCATCCGGCTAGTTTTTCATGGCGCCAAAGTAGACTTCAAGGGTAACGATTCTCAACTTGAGCATATGAAGCTCTTCTTCCTTTGCATAGGAAAAACCTCTCACGCGAGTTTGCGGTGTTCCTTGGGGTAGATATGTAAAGTCCCCCTTGTTTAGAGTCTGGAATCGTAGTACGGACATAGGCATTGTGTATGAAGCCTACTCGGACGTATTTGTCTGGATTGGTGATGTTGCATTGCATGAGTGGTCGGAGAAGACTGCGTGCCTTTGATTGTTTTGGGGTTTCTACGCGATAGATTGCAGCAGGGATCCTTAGGGATTAACTCCAAGGCGCAACCGGAAAACTGGGCGGAAACATAATTCTGCTAACTTAGCGGTCGGGGAGCCAGCCTTGAACATAACTGGGTTATGTGTTGTTTGGGAATGAATTAGGATCCGGGTAAATCTTGGCCCGCGCATACGTCTTAAAGTGACTAGGCGGCGTGAGCAACGGGCGGGTTGAAGCAGACCTGGGCTTTGCGATTCGGTGCTAGAGGCCCTAAAGTGGAACTGGTCGTTGGCATAGTCAGGAGTCTTGGACTATGGTCGAAAAGACTCAAAAATGCTCACAATGTTTGTCGTCCCGAGGATGGTAGTGAAGCCATGGAATTGACCGGATTCACAGAGAATGTGCCCTAAGTGCAAGAGGTGTTTTGCCGAGCGAGCCCACACCTGTGGCAAAATATACTTATGCACTTAAAGGTTTAGCTGGGCTAATGAAATTCAGGGAAGGAGCACTGCCGTCCCGAGTAAGGGGCGGGGTCATTATAATTTGATCAGCCTTAGCTGACCATTGCTTTGTTTGCCACCGTGCGGTGGAATGTTGCTTGCAGGTGCTGCGGAACCAAGCACCAAGTAGCGGGTTAAAGCCTAAGTGGCTGAGTTGGCCCTCGAAGGCCAAAGCGAACTGTTGTTTTACTTTTGTCATGTGTGGCCGGCCTGTGAGATGATGTATGTAAAACATTATATTGTCAAGTGAACATTTGTAAGGCCTTAAGGCCAAGTACTCTTTTGTGTATTTGTTGTATTTCATTTATGTGGTGTATTGTGGACATTCATGTCATTGTTGTGCAAATTTTTGGTTCTCTTAAACTGTTTAAAAGCGTCTGCTAGAATGCTCTGTGTTAGGGCAAGTAGTTGAGTTTTTGGTATTATTTTGTAACCCTTCCGACTGTCCGTGTTATATGGCGTCGGGTTCTAGCTAGACCTTCTGTTATATACCATACGACGGATGGGGGTGTTACAATTTGGTATCAGACTAGGGTGTCGGTCGTCTGTATTTGAATTCGTGGGCGAATTATTTTAAGGGGTGGTGAGAACATGTATGTGCGTCATCGTTATAACATAAAAGAACCCATGAATGTCCACTTAGGAATGAAAAAAATACACTTGTTTTGAGGAACCTGAGTGTTCAACTGATTGCTTTTAGCAATTTGTGTGTCGCCTAATCAAGGGTTTATGCTATATTAGGTAACTAGGCGCGGTGTTGGGTAATCGGAACGTCCGCAATCGGCGGAAAGTAGTGCACCGAGTGACGTGCCTACAACACATACTTCAGTAGAAACTATCTGATTGGTAGCTGAAGCAGTGTTTGTTATGATCAATGCCCAACAAGTGCAGCCCGCACCACCTGCTAATGAGCAAGAACCTATTAGAGTGACAGAGCCAGGAGTGGTAGAGTGTTGGGCAGTTGATCCGGTAATTCCAAGGAGAGCCCCGGAGAAACAGCTCAAGCATGTGATGAGATTTAATCCTCCGGTATTCGACGGGATGGGAATGCCAACTCAAGCTGAGGATTGGCTCTCTACTTTGAAGAGGGTCATGACCGCCATAGAAACTGCAGAGTGGAAGAAGACCACAATAACCACCTTCCTATTGGCTGGTGAGGCAAGGATGTGGTGGGATGAGTTGGAGGTTCATCTCTTGGTGTAAAGGTAACTTGCTGATGTACCGATGGAGGAATTCTCAAGGTTATTCTTAGCTAGATACCTACCTTATGCCCAGAAGCTTGATATGGAGAATAAGTACCTTGGTTTGACTCAGAGAGATAGTAGCATGGATGAGTATCTCCACGAGTTTACTCGGTTAGGCCATTATGCTGGTGCTATGTTTACTAAAGAGGAGCAGAAGACCAACCGATTTTATGAGGGCCTACGGGGCGACCTACAGCTACTCCTCACTGGGCCTAAGGCGCAGGGCTTCCTAGACTTGGTAAATATGGCTCTATCATTGGAAAGGGTCATGAAGAAAGTTCAAGGGAAGAAGGAACCATGGGAAAAGAGGTCAGAGTTCAATGTGCCAAATTCAAAGTCTGGTTTTCGCAGATGGAATAAGAAGCAGAAGACTTTGAGTTCAGCCCCTTCGTGTAGTACGATGGGGGCAAACACAAGTCGAGTCCCAGGAGCGTGTTACAAGTGTGGAAAGGTGGGGCATTTTGCACATGAGTGTTGAAGCGGACGTGCAAAGTCCGAGAAGAGGCCTGGAGCAACTTATGAGGAAAAAGGGAAGATGGCGGAGTCGATCGCATCCCACCATGCTCCAGCCCAGCCTAGAGTATACAACCTTGGTCTGCAAGAGGCCATTAAGCAAGCTGGCATGGTGACGGGTATGAGTTAAATTACTACTATTTAGCTTTGTAGCCGTTACCTTTTTATATGTTAACTTATAAATCTTGGTGCTAGGCTTTGTGTTAGTTTTCGAAAGTCCGGCGAGAGCCCTGTTTGATACGAGAGCTTCGCATTCCTTCTTGTCCGAAAGATTCATATCGCGCATCGGAGTTTCTTCCTTGATGGCAAAAGACAGGTTGGATGTGTTGTTGCCCAATGGGTGCTCAATGTGCGCGGATAGAGTCTGTGTGGTAAAGATTCGGATCGGGGATCAGGAGTTCGTTTTGCAAGTGTCGGTGCTGCCATTAGTGGAGTTCGATTTAATCTTTGGAATGGACTGGCTCTCGGAGCAGCGAGCATTAATTGATTGCAACCGAAAGGAGGTGAAGTTGGGACTGAATACTGATCAGGAGACTATGTTTGCCGGCATGAAAGGGTCGAGCAAGATTATGATGTCGGCTCTTTAGGTGATTAAGGCAATTCGGTATGGGGCTGAGCTGTTTGTCATTTCAGTGCAGGCTTCAATGCCTAATCCTGGTCTGGACAGTATTGCAGTGGTGTCTGAGTATCCTGATGTATTCCCAGACAATCTCCCGGGAGCCCCTCCTCAATGGAAGATTGATTTTACAATTGAGCTTGTGCCGGGTTCCAAACCGGTGTCATGCTCTCCATATCGGATAGCGCCTAAGGAGATGGAGGAGTTGAAAGTACAACTGCAAGAATTGTTAGAGCAAGGGTATGTGCGTCCAAGTTCGTCGCCTTGGAGCGCACCGGTCCTCTTCGTTAAGAAGAAAGATGGGAGCTTGCCACTCTGTATTGACTATCGGGAGTTGAACAAGCTTACGGAAAAGAATAAGTATCTGATCCCAAGCATTGACGATCTATTTGATCAGTTGGTTGGGTCAACAGTATATTCGAAGCTAGATCTGAAATCCGGATACTACCAGTTAAGGATAAGGGAAAGTGACATCCCAAAGACAGCGTTCAGCACGCGGTTTGGACATTACAAGTTTACGGTCATGCCGTTTGGGCTGACCAATGCGCCATCTGTGTTTATGGATCTAATGAACAGGACGTTCAGAGAGTACTTGGACCATTTCGTGATAGTATTTATCGATGACATCTTGGTGTACTCGCGGTGTGAGGATGATCACTACAAGCATTTGCATATGGTATTGGAGACATTGAGAAAGAATCAGTTTTATGCTAAGTTCTACAAGTGTGAGTTCTGGTTATCCTCAATCGTGTTCCTTGGTCATATTGTTAGTGGTGAAGGCATAACGGTGGATCCGACGAAGATAGCGGTGATTCAGGAGTAGCCAGTGTTTACTACGGTGGCAGAAGTTCGGAGCTTTCTAGGGCTTGCCGGCTACTATAGGCGCTTCGTAGAGAACTTCTCGCGGATAGCGCTACCACTAATTATGCTGACAAGGAAGGATCAAAAGTTTGTGTGGACGCTGGAGTGCGTGCAGGATTTTGAAGAATTGAAGAGGCAGTTGGTCACGACGCCTATTTTGCGTTCGCCGAGTGGGTCCGAAGGGTTTGAAATTTATAGTGATGCTTTGGGCAGTGGTTTGGGCTGTGTTCGGCTACAGCATGGGAGCGTGATAGCCTATGGATCACGATAGTTGAAGGTTCATGGGAGAAATTATCCGGTCCATGACTTGGAGTTAGCGGCCATGATATTTGATCTAAAGCTGTGGAGGCACTATCTGTACGGTGTGAAGGTCAATATCTACACCAATCATAAGAGCCTGAAGTATTTGCTAGATCAAAAGGACCTGAACATGAGGTAGCGGAGGTGGATGGAGTTCCTGGGGGACTACAATTTCGAAATTCATTATGTGCCCGGGAAAGGAAATGCAGTGGCGGATGCGTTGAGTCGTAGGGCATCTGTGCAAGCCAACTGGTTGGCGGGGCATGATGAGAGTTTTGTCTGTGATTTGGAGGCATTGGGGATCTCCTGCATTGACAAGCAGGCTAGTGCCGAGGTAATATTGTGTTGGACAGAGGTGTAGTATGACCTAGCTGATAGGATTCAACGGGCTTTGGTTCAGGATAGCAGTATGAAGCAGATCTTAGATGAATCGTTGGATGGGTCAAATTCCCAATTTGCAGTTTAAGATGGACTGCTAAGGAAGGACTGTCGCCTATGCATCCCGAGTGCGGATAATCTTCGGGAGGAGTTGATGTACGAGGCTCATTATACCAAGTACTTAATCCACCCGGGGAGCACGAAGATGTATAGGGACATGAAGAAGTTGTTTTGGTGGCCAGGGCTGAAAAAGGATGTAGCAATTTATGTGGCGAAGTGCCAAACTTGTGCCTTGGTGAAGGAGGAATGCCAGAAGCTCGGAGGTTTCTTGAAGTCCTTGTCTATCCCAGAATGGAAGTTTGACGACATTTCCATGGATTTTGTGCATGGTTTGCCAAGGTCGCAGAGGGGAAACGATGCCATATGAGTGGTCGTAGATAGATTGACAAAGGTGTCGCACTTCATCCCAAATAGGAAGGAAGATCCGGAAGAAAAGTTAGCCAAGCTTTAGGTAGATAATATTGTACGGTTGCATGGTGTTCCATGCAGTATTGTTAGTGACCGAGAAGGACGCTTCACGTCAAATGACTGGAGGCTGGTGCATAAGTTGTTGGGAACTAAGCTGAGTTTTAGCACAACCTTTAATCCACAGATGGATGGTCAGATTGAAAGGGTCAATAGGACGTTGGAGGACATGCTTCGCATGTGCGTCTTGGATTTTAGAAAACAGTGGGAAGATAACCTGTACATGGTAGAGTTGGCATACAATAACAGTTTTCAAGCGAGTATTGAAATGGCGCCTTTCGAGGCCCTGTATGGGAGAAAGTGTCGCATGTTGTTGTCTTAGTTAGAGACAGGCAAGTCGAAGCTATACAAATGTCAGACAGTGGAAGACGTCACTTCAATGTTACGTACGATTCAGGAACGATTAAAGATCGCTCGGGGCAGGTAGGAAAAAAACTATAATGCTAAGCATAGGAATGTGGAGTTCAGTATTGGCGAATGGGTGTATTTAAAAATCAAGTCGTTCAAGGGTGTCTCGCGGATTCGATGCTTGAAGAAGCTGAGTCCGAGGTACCTTGGACCGTTTTAGATCCTGGAGCAGATTGGCGAAGCACCTTATCGATTGAAGTTGTCGGTGGAATTGAGTGGGCTACACAATGTATTCCACGTTTCGGTATTGCGGAAGGTGGTACAAGAACCTTCTCAGGTTTTTGTGGTCGATCAAGTGCTGATTGATAATGGGTTGACGACCAAGGTCAAGCCAGTTCGCATTGAAGACTTTGAAGTCAAACGGATCCCAACAAGGAAATGTGAATGGTTAAAGTCCGATGGGATAAATGCGGACGTGAGGAGCTTTCTTGGGAGCGAGAGCAGACTATGTTGGAAGCATACCCCGAATTATTACACGCAGGTAATATTTAAATTGTTTTGTGTACCTTTACATAATTTTGTGGACGAAATTCTTTAAGGGGGGAGATTTGTAACGTCCCAAAACTTAAAAGTGAAACGGGCGGTGTTTGAACCAAGTTCGGGCCTTGGCAGGGTGAACATGGCCTGTGACACGGGCGTGTCACATGGCCGTGTCGTGCTCGGGTAGTCGAGTAGAGGTCGATGAGTGTTGAGTGCTCGAACACGACCTGTGATACGGGCGTGTCACAGGGCATGTCAGGCACACAACATGTGACACAGGCGTGTCACATGGTCGTGTACTCCTCTGGAAGTTTGGTCCTGCGTCGACTTGGGAGACGGCCCAGAACACGGGCGTGTACTGTATGACACGGGCGTGTCGAATTCGGCACTGGATTGTGGCAACCCGTGTCCACCAAGGGTCGTGACGGTTGGCGTGGCGGTTACTCATGACACGCGACTGGTCACGGGCGTGTTAATGACCCGACACAGGCGTGTAAGGTTAGGACACGGGCGTGTCCTAACCCGTGTGCTTTTCTATACTCGACAATTATTTCTGGATCGAGGCACACGGCCTGGGACACGGCCGTGTGCAAAGTCGTGTTCGGCCCAGGATTAAGAGATTTTAGGCAAATCTGAGTCGGTCGTTTTCTTTAAACAAGATCTGACGGCCCAGATGAGTTCCTGCTTTCTTAAGTCCAGGAATAGAGGATAAATTCCTCATTTCCTCTTAAGTTTTCTCTTTCTAAGTAGTTAGAGAGAGGAGAAAGCAAGGAAGAGGGAAGGGGAGAAATCTGGCCGCCGGCGGAGCATCGGAGCACGAAATTGAGAACTAAGACAAGATCTGTGGAGAGAATTCCCTTACGAAGCCTTTCATCTGGCTAGTTTTTCATAGCGCCAAAGCATACTTCAAGGGTAATGATTATCAACTTGAGCATGTGAAGCTCTTCTTCCTTTTTATAGGAAAACCCTCTCACGCGAGTGTGCAGTGAGTTTGCGGTGTTCCTTGGGGTAGATATATAAAGTCCCCCTTATTTAGAGTCCGGAATCGTAGTACACACATAGGCATTGTGTGTGAAGCCTACCCGGACATGTTTGTCTGGATCGGTGATATTGCATTGCATGAGTGGCCTGAGAAGACTCTGTGCCTTTGATTGTTTTTGGGTTTTTACGCAGTAGATTGTAGCAGGGATCCTTAGGGATTAACTCCAAGGCGCACCCGGAAAACTAGGCGGAAACGTAATTCTGCTAACTTGGCGGCTGGGGAGCCAGTCTTGAACATAACTGGGTTATGTGTTGTTTGGGAATGAATTAGGATCCGGGTGAAGCGTGGCCCGTGCGTACGTCTTAAAGTGACTAGGCAGCGTGAGCAACGGGAGGGTGGAAACGAACCTGGGCTTTGCGGTTCGGTGCTACAGGCCCTAAAGTGGAACTTGCCGTTGGCATAGTCGGGAGTCTTGGACTACGGTCGGAAAGACTCAAAAATTTTCACAATGTTTGCCGTCTCGAGGATGGTAGTGAAGCCACAGAATTGACCGGATTCACTGAGAATGTGCCCTGAGTGCACGGGGTGTTTGGCCAAACGAGCCTACACCTGTGGCGAAATATACTTATGCACTTAAAGGTTTAGCTGGGCTAATGAAATGAAGGGAAGGAGCACTGCCGTCCCGAGTAAGGGGCGGGGTCGTTATAATTTGGTCAGCCTTCACTGACCGTTGCTTTGTTTGCAACCGTGCGGTGGAATGTTGCTTGCAGGTGCTGCGGAACCAAGCGTCAAGTAGCGGGCTGATGCCGAAGTGGCTTAGCTGGCCCTCGAAGGCCAACGCGAACTATTGTTTTACTTTTGTCATGTGTGGACGGCCTGTGAGCCGATGTATGCAAAACATTATATTATCAAGTGAACATTTGTAAGGCCTTAAGGCCAAGTACTCTTTTGTGTATTTGTTGTATTTCATTCTTGTGGTGTATAGTGGACATTAATGCCGTTGTTGTGCAAATTTTGGGTTCTCTTAAACTATTTAAAAGCTTTCGCTAGAATGCTCTGTGTTAGGGCGAGTAGTTGAGTTTTGGTATTATTCTATAACCCTTCCGACTGTCCGTGGTATATGGCGTCGGGTTCTAGCTGGACCTTCTGTTATATGTAATACGATAGATGGGGGTGTTACACATCCACTCTTCTACCATCCTGGTTGGAATACACTAACAGGTTTTGATCAGGTGACTTCCACCATAATATCTATTTGCAGGGAGATATTGCATCCCTTTTAGCTTTTTATCAGGTGCCCAAAAAACAAAACTCAAGTCTTTTGGAAGGTGACTTGTGAACCGGGCTAACTTTTGAAGGGAGTTAAAACCCTGTACAATGGGGTGGGAAAGAAGATGATGTTAGTCTTCTCTTTTCTCAAAAATAACTTGAGAAGACTTTGTAGATCCTTGATGGTGTCAAAGCTCCCCCTGAGATGTTGAAGGTTCAGGAAGACTGGAGCTTTGCTTCAGGGTGTAGGTCTTCAGTTTTGATTTGTCAATGTTCAGGAATCCAGTAGACAGATGTTGAAAACAATGTTTCTGAAGATTCCCAAATCTGAAGATGAAGAAGAATCTTGATATTTGATAAATGTTCTTCTTTAGTCTTGTGTATTGACAAGGATGATAGCACTGAGAGAAAAACGAGAGTTCTGGATGATTGTGAGTTCTCTGTTCTGAATACTTTTTTTCTCTTGTATTGTATCCTTGAAAAAGAGAAAGATCTCTTTTAATATTCTTAGTCAATTAATTTTTCTTTGAAATTTGAATTACTGCCTTAAATGCTGACTGATCTGGAGATTACAAATGGTTGGAATAAAACATTTAATGAGTTTACCCAACTGTCCTTAATAAAATAAGTAAGTAAATATCCTGATGAATACCATAATTAATGCATCCAATAACGGCTATATTCAGAAAAATATATGCATTAATTACTCAGGAATAATACTGCTAATTAATGTGAAAATAAAGGATAAGAAGGAGGAGAAAAACTCATTCTGGAACCAGGACAGAAATCGTCGACCTCTGAACAGAATTTGTCGACCTGAGATCCAAGATCGTTGACCTAAGAATGCCAGTTCGTCAACCTGAGAAACTGTCTGGAGAAAATTAATCTTCGACTTGAGCTCGAATATCGTAGAGCTCAGTTCAGAGAATTAACTTTGAGTCTATCGATCGGAGATCGACGATTGTCGAGCTGAGTTCGAAGAATTTCGAACTAATCAAACTGTCTTCTGATATCTTCTAAATCTGAGTCTTCTGAGGTCCTTGATAGAGAAAATCGTATTCTCCAATCTATACTTGATTAAGGCAAGTGTACCTATCGAAATATAGCATAGGATATGAAAAATATCAAGGTCGTATAAAAACTCGGGGCAGGCAAGTACTATTACTCACAACGACTCTATTATCCTACCGAACGATTAATGAGTTTTGAGAATGAAAATAAACTAAGTTTAATTAAAAAGAGAAATAACTATTGAAAAAGAGTGCTCGATCGACGATTCACTTTGAAATAAAATAACGGAAGAAATTAGTTTGGCATTTGTAAATCTATTAAGACCGTGACGGATCTGATATTAGGAAGTAATCTCGCTAGTGCATTAAATCCCCTAACTTATAGACGTTTTGACCGAAATCTCTTTCAAGTCAAAAAGGCCTAAAGTCGCATTACCGAAGTGACCCGTACTATTGGATTTGACTCCAATCCGGAGGATTTACGTCATCCTATCTCTAGGGGTGCGTTCAACTCCTTCCTTCCTTGAGTGATCTTTCATATTCACGAGCCTCTCGGCTACTCAAATATGAGATCAAATGCCTACTACCGTATACTAGAAATACGGAGTCGACACGATAAAAATCAAGGAAGGATCAAAGTAGAAAAAATACAAATCCAACACATAAAATTAAGAATGCGTTATTTTATTGCAAAGATCATAGCGATCGGGCACAAAAAGAACTAGCTAAGCATGATAGAAAGGGATTGAGAATAAGAGAAAAGAAATGACAATTGCATTACTTAAATAAAAGAGGTACAATATTAAAAAGACAAGACTAAATTAAGAAGAAAATTACAACATGGGAAGAAAAGAAAAGAACTAGAATTCTACTACTTGAAACCAAAACTACTTAACATAAACTACTTCAAAAACTACTTGACCTAAACAAGAGGGAGAGGGGTTCCTTTTATAGGAGAGGGAGAATATTCTAGATGGAGGGAAGACATAGGGTGGCCGGCCACATAAGTGGAGAGGTTCATGCATGGCTTTTAATGATGGGAGAGAGGAGGGGCTACATGCATTGTATGATAATTATGGGAATGAAAAATAAAAATATAAAATAGAGAAGTGGGGATGAATGGAAGTGTGTAGAAGGAAATAATAAAGGGGAGAGAGATGAATGAGGTGGAGAAAGATGCATGCATGAAAGTGGGAAAGAGGGGGTGAATGTGAAATAAAAGAAATAAAAGAAAAGGAGGAAAGAGAGTGGCCGGCCTCATCATGGGAGAATGGATGCATGTATGTGATTAATTGATGTTGTGGGCTGCTTGGACTGCTTGGGCTCGGGTAGAGGTTAGGTGCTGCTTGGGCTGCTCCAAATGAAGGGTCGACTGCACCAAGTGGACTGTATGGGGGCTCGGGCTGCATGCTTGAGAGAGGAGGCTCGGGCTTCATCAAGTGGGCTGTATGAGGGCATGAGGGCTGCTCCAATAGTGGCCGGCCATGTAGGTGGGCTATACTTGAAGTGGCTTGAGCATTGCACCTACAAACAAAAAGATAAAACACACATTAGCTAATTGATTATAACATAACATGAATGAAAATACATAAAAATAAATCATAATATAACATAACATTAACATAACATTAATTATTTAAACTTAACAAACATAACACATAAAACATTTATAACTTAAAATTAGACAAACATGAAACATAATACATAGCAAGTATAATAATATAATAAAACTATATATTTTTATATAATAACATAAAATAAAATTGTGACAAAACAATAAAACTATAATAAAACTAGTAATTATAATATATTATAGAAAGATATTAAAACATGAAATAACAAGCATAAATTATAAATAAACTAAGGTAATTAAGCTACTAAATTACTCCAAAAACGATGACTAAAACTAGTCATCAGTCCTCTACTGGCTGGTCCAAGAAGGTAGAACTAAAAGGACTTAGCATAAACTCTAGGACTACTAAACATGACCCTGGCTATACAAGCTGGGTCAGACTCAGCCTAAATTAGTGAACCTATCCCAAATCCAACTAGGGATACAACAAAGTGGATGAAGATCTGCATCATGAAGAGCATGATGATGAAGCAAGACTGTCTCCAGTAGTAAGACATCCGAGAGATCATCTTGGCCACCAGATTATTGGTGATGCAAGCCAAGGAGTAGTGACAAGGAGCAAATGTCTAAATACGTCAATGTACTCCAGCTTCTTGTCATAAGTGGAGCTTAAGAAATTTGAAGAGGCTAACAAAGACTAGTTCTAGATTGTAGCTATGCAAGGGGAATTGAACCAGTTTAAAAGATGTAAGGTCTAGAAGCTAGTTCCCAGACCTCAAGGACATAATATCATTGGAACTAGTGGATTATATGGAATAACTTGATGAAAATGACATTATAGTTAAGAACAAAGCTAGGCTGGTAGCTCAGGGGTACAAACAAGAAGGTGTTGACTTTGATCAAACATTTTCCCCTATAGCAAGACTAGAAGCAATTAGACTATTTCTTGCATATGCTGCATACCAAGGTTTCAGATTCTACTAGATGGATGTGAAGTCAGCATTCCTGAATGGAGACTTGAAGGAAGAAGTCTATGTTAAACAACCTCTAGGTTTTGTTATTCCAACCCTTTCTTATTCTGTTTATAGACTAAGAAAAGCTCTATATGGGCTAAAGCAAGATCCTAGATCTTGGTATGAGACATTGTCTAGCTTCCTCATTGAAAATAAATTCTCAAGGGGGAAGATAGACAAGACACTATTCCTTAGAGAATCTAAGGGAAAGATCATCCTAGTCTAGATATATGTTGATGAAATTATCTTTGGATCTACTAATGACAACCTTTGTAGGAAGTTTGCCAAACTTATACAAGGAAAGTTTGAGATGAGTAGCATGGGTGAACTTAAGTTCTTCTTGGGTCTCCAAGTAAGACAGACTGATAATGGATTATCCATATCTTAGTATAAGTTTACTAGGGAGTTGATTAAGAAGTTTGGGATGGAGAATGCTTCCACCATGAAAACTCCCATGAGATCAAATATGTCTTTACACAAAGATGAGGCAGGGAATCCCGTTGATCAGACTTTATATAGAGGAATAATTATATTTTTTTATACCTCACTGCTCGTAGGCCAGACATTATGTATGCTATATGTGTTTGTGCTACATATCAGGCATGCCCTAAAGAGACTCATTATTCTGCTACTAAGAGGATTTTGAGATATCTAAAGGACACTCCAGATCTTGGCCTATGGTACCCTAGGAATATGGATTTTGAGCTAATAGGCTATTCAGACACAGACTTTGCAGGCTGCAGAGAGGACATAAAAAGTACTTCAGGTTCCTGATAATTTATGGGTAGAAGGCTAGAGTCCTACAACAGCAAGAAGCAGACAAGTGTATCTATTTCTACTGTAGAATCAAAATACATAGCTATAGGAAGCTACCGTGCACAATTGCGGTGGATTCAACATTAACTCCGAGACTATAATCTCCAGATAAGTAAAAGCACTTTATTTTGTGATTCTACTAGTGATATCTTTATAGTTAGGAATCCTGTATCACATAGCAGGACTAAACATATAGAGATTAGATATCACTTTATAAGAGAGCGTGTGGAATGTGAGGATATTAGTATTGAGTTTATCCCAACAGACAAGCAAGTTGCTGATATCTTCACCAAGCCACTAGATGAAGCAAAGTTCAACACCTTCAAGTTTGAGTTTGGTATGTTGAACTTGGCATAGCTTCAGTTGCTCTTTATATTATTTTGTAGTAGGAAATATTTCATCTTGCAGGTTGGATTAGACTAAAGTGATTGTCAAAAGGGTAGATAGTCATTGCTCTTACTCAGGGGGAGCAAGTTTAGCACCAAGTGTTTATCTATACTCATAAAGGGGAGTAGATAATCAAAGATGGCCTGCTGTTCCCCAGCTATTTCACAGAAGTGAAAAAGGGGGAGAAGTAGCAAAGCAGGGGAAGCATAAGGGAAACTGTGGTAACTCTTGTTGCTCTTATATTGTTACATTATTGATAATATTATTGCTGCATATGTTAGTGCATATCATTGACAAAGGTTTTTCAAGTGGTGTTTTGACTTCTTCAAATAGGGGGAGATTATTGGGTCCATTGGTCCCAATGTACTAGATTTGTAAGAAGTCAAACAAGTCAATGGTATACATATAGTTGTATTTGATGTATGTTTAAGTTTATGCATGCAGGTTGGTCTATGTCATAGTGATTGGACAGGTGGTTCAAGTGATATTAATAGGTGGAATCAAAGAAGCTAACTAGAGAAGCAAGAAAAATGCCTAAGTCTACAGGCGTTGAGTGAGGTAAGCTCACTCAATGCCAAACATCAAGGCTATTGCTGGAGAAGCAGGAAAAATGACTAAGTCTACTGTTGGGTACATTGGAAAATGTGTAACTGATTTGGAGAAGCCTCACTTAGCTCAATGATATACATCAAGGTGTATTTGATGTTATTTTGAGTTTATATGTGCAGGTTAAGAATGTTCTAGAATGCAGGAAAAATATTCTAAGTCCATGTGTCGACACCTGAGGAAGCTGTGTCGACACTTCAGTAAGATTGTGTCGACACTTGGAAATAGCTAGGTCGACACTTCAGAGAATTTGTGTCGACACCGGGAGGCAGTGTCGACACACAGAAGATTATAGTCGACATCGGCTGTGTCGACACCGGGAGGCAGTGTCGACACACAGAGGCAGAGTCGACAACAACTGTGTCGATACCTGGAGGCAGTGTCGACACACACTATGTTCTGAGTCCACATCAACTGTGTCGACACACAGGACTTGTGTCGACACATAGCTGAGTCTAGACCAAGTTGATTGCTGAT
This sequence comes from Platanthera zijinensis, assembly GCA_039513925.1. Lineage (NCBI taxonomy): Eukaryota > Viridiplantae > Streptophyta > Magnoliopsida > Asparagales > Orchidaceae > Platanthera > Platanthera zijinensis. The sequence continues at coordinate 243,646,421 of CM077079.1, read as the reverse complement.
GAATGGTGAAGTGTTTGTGTCGACATAAATAATCAGTGTCGACACATTCTCAAGATACAGTATCAAGAAGCTGTGTCGACATCAAGGCAGCTTTTTCGACATCACCAAAGGCTGTGTCGACACTTAAGTCACTTGTGTCAACACATATTGACAGATGGTCTCGACACTTTATGGCAGACAGACTCGACGCTTTGCTAACAGAGTCAAAGGCTCAAGAACTGTTTGAAGACTTGACAGCTGTGGGTTATGACAGGTTTACTGAAGCTGTCAGAAGTTAGTTATAAACCGGATCAGCCGGTTACCAAGGATGAAGTCTATAAAAAAATGGATTCAGAAGAAGAAAAAAAACAACAACATAGAGAAGAAGTATTGTCACCACTAACACAATTAGAGATTAATCTCTGATCAAGAAAGTACAAGTAACAAAGAATAAGATCTTTGTGAGAAGATCTAAGAAGACGTTCTGAAGTAGTTTACTATTCAGATTCTGTCTAAGTGGAATTCAATCAAGAATTCAGAAGTATCTTCAAGAGATTTGGATAGAGAGAGATCCAGCTATTTGAAGACAAGGAGGAGACATTTACAGGTCTCTCAAGAAGCGGATACTGAACTAATTTGTCAAGGAGATTCAGATATATTTCTGAAGTCTAAGAAGGAAGCTGTCAGTCAGTTTTATTCAAAGGAAATCAACCCAACTAAGTTCAGATTCAAGAAGCTTTGAAGAAAGCAAAGATCAAGTTGATTTCAGCCATCAGCCTCTTCAAGAAGCTGATCAAGAAAGTTATTATCCCTTCTCTCTCAACAGGGGTAAGAGATTACAAAATTCCTTATCAAATTCTGTAGGATCTATTCATAGATCTGAGTTGTAAGCCTATTTTATAAAGGCTGAGTGTAGGAGATTTATTCTCTGAGGTAGGGCTGTTTATGCCTGAGTTGTAGGAGAAGGTATTCTCTGAGCTATAGGCCTTGTGGCAAGGCTGAGGTAGGGCTTGTTAGCCTGAGTTGTAGGAGAAGGTATTCTCTGAATTGTAGGCCTTGTGGCAAGGCTGAGATAGGGCTTTTTAGCCTGAGTTGTAGGAATCCTTCTGGATTCTGAGCTGTAGGATCTGAGGATCTGAGTTAAAGGAAGAAGTTAGGCCGACTCTAGCATACTGTTAGATAGGTGAACGGGGAAAGTGGATGTACCCAGACCTTGGGGAATAACTATAAATCTGTGTGCAATCTATGATGTGTGTATGATTGTGATTGCTGTGTTGTGTTTGCTATAGAAATATCTCATTTATTCAAATAACTGTAGTTATATTCTGCCTTAAGTTAAATCAAGGAAAAGTACCTATTCACCCCCCCCCCCCTCTAGGTGTTTAGGTAGTCTTGAAAGTAAAACTATCATCTACAGGCGTTGAGTAAAGCTTATACACTCAATGTCATACAGCTAATAGTGCTGAGTACAGACTTGAAACAAGTACAAAAGTGTCAACACACTTCACAACTATGTCAATACCTTTATAGGAGAAGTGTCAAGACAATAGTGTTGACACACTTCACTCGACAGATCAGACAGCTGTGTCGAGACAATTCAGTTATCTCAATACATTGAAGATCAAGTCAGCAGTGCCAAGACAAGTCAGATATCTCGACACCTTAAAGTGCAGGACAGTCAAAGCCTAGCAGATTGGAAAGCAGAAAAATTGATAAGTCCACAAGCGTTGAGTGTAGTCAACTCATTCAACGCCATATAGCCAAAATCGTCTAATCAAGGTTATTCTGTCAAAGCCTGAGTAGTTGAAGCCAGAAAAACAGCTAAGTCCAGAAGCGTTAAGTGAAGCTTCATCACTCAACACTATGCTAATTATAAAAGCCAAAGGATAAGAAGATAGAAAAATACGCTAAGTCCAGAAGCGTTGAGTGAAGCCAGTTCACTCAACTCACTCAACGCCATCAGAAAGAAAGTAAGGCTAAGGCAAATAACATTGAGTGAAGCTTATTCACTCAACGCCTAGTAAATCTGGAAAATTTTCTATGTCCAGATTCGTTGAGTGTTGCTTATTCACTCAACGCCACTCAATGTTAAGGTTGCTGAAGAAGTAGAAGACTAAGCTAAGTCTAAAAGCATTGAGTGAAGGTCATTCATTCAACGCCACTCAATGCCTAGCAGAGCTAAAAAGTTTCTAAGCCCAGAATTGTTGAGTATTGCTCATTCACTCAACGCACTCAACACTTCTGGACTTGTTTGAAATTTACTAAGTCCAGATGCTGACGTCAGCAAACTCAACAAGTCAATGAATTTCAACTTGGTTATGAAAGTGCTGCAAATCATCATGAATGTCGTCGTCAGTTTGTTAATGAACTAAATTTGTTAATCTAATGATTTAAACAGCCTGTAAAGCAGCGACACATGGCATTTAACTCGTCAGATGACGAGATTATAAATAGAAGCCGAGATCTGGATCTAACAAACTTTCTGAAAGATAAATATTAATTCGAAAAGGAGAAGTGGGAGTTCGTCGTCTTCGCTCGCCATTGTTGTAGAAATAAAAGCTTTTATTCGCCAAATCTGAAGGTTTCTGAGATAGCTGAAGCAATCAACATCAGATTCAGCAAGAATAGAGAATTTATCTGAGGAAGAGAAATCAGTCAGGCAAGCCCTAATTGAAAGTTGCTTCTCGATTCAATCTGAGCCAAATCTAAAGATCATTCTATGAATCGAAGAAGAAGATATATGTACCAGATTTTCTCTGGACAGAAGGGAAGGCAAAGGAATTGTAATCTGCCTTACAGGTTAGCTGATTCAAGTTTGTTTTCCCCCTTTCATCAGCAAGATCAAAATCAAGATTCTGAAGAACTTTCAGCATAAGCCACAGATCATTGAAGATCATCTTTCTTGTTGCTGAGAAGAAGATAGGGCTGAGAGTCACTCAGCTCAGGAAGAATTTGATTCAGAGAACATTATCTCTCGAATCAAATTTTTAATTAACATTAAATTTCTATTGGATCTATTCAAAGATCTATGTATAGGCCTAATTAAATAGGTTGTGTGTGGTTCTGTGAGAACTATGTTGTAAAGCCTAAGTTATAAAGGTTATAAGAAGGATCCTGTGTGTGGATCTGTGTGAAAGGGATGATCTCCCAGCCTGTATTGAGGGAAGTTATGCCTTTGTTAGGTGATTACTGTGTGTTGGGTTGTGAGCCTCTATTGTAAGTCTCGGTGGAGAGTAAGTGATCTAGTGGGATCGTGCTGTAATATCTGAAGAGCCTAGTTGATTGGAGAAGTGCCTTGTCTAACATATTATTAGAAAGGCGAGGAGGGACAGTGGATTAACCCATATACTGGGGAACCATTATAAAAATCTGGTGTGTTGTGTGCTATTTTTTGGTATGTTGTCTGTTGTTATCTTGAAAGCTGAACTAAGTATACATAGTAGGGGATAGAACAATAAAAGATTATAAAGAAATCAAAAATACTGCAATAACAAATTCACCCCCCTCTAGGTGATTAGTTATCCTTGGATTTAAAGACTTTAAAAACCCTCTTCCTTGGCACTGCGCAGCCCCTCGTTGCTCTCTCTACTCCGAGTTACTCAACCTTTCCAGCTTCTTGGCGAATGCCGGATTCGCCACCTCTCCCTCAATCTCCTTCTCCGCTCTTTCCATCAGGTCTTCGAAGGACAAGGGTGGCTTCCGGTTCAAGCTCATTTTGAAGAACCCCTCACACAGCCTCATAGTGAATGCAAGCTGGAGAGCGAATCCCGACACCTCTTGAATGAGCAAAATCTCCTCATGGAACCTATCTACGTAGCTGGCCAGTGATTCCTCTACTCCCTGTTGGATCTTGAAGTGTGTCTTAACACTTTTCTTTCTCTTCTTTGATGTTGAGAAGCGCAGATGGAAGCTTCAGCGCAAGTCCTCAAATACATAGATCGACCCCATCGGGCGCTGGTGAAACCAATCCCTTACTTTCTCCTTCAAGGTGATGAAAACAGATGACACTTCAATGTGTCCGACATCGGCCTGATGGAAACCATGTCTTCGTACCACCACTCCAAGTGCTATACGAGATCATCCCTGCCAGTGTAATAGGTCATTTCTTGCTCTTTGAACCCTTTTGGAACCGGGGACATGACAACCAACTCGCTAAAGGGACTTCCTTCAGCGAGACGATGGGGTAGATCTCGTGCCAACAACTCGCTAGCCCGGAAAGCACTTGCTGAGCCAAGGAATGGCTCTCGCCTAGAGAGATCATGTGCGTTCTCCTCTCCCTCTTTTTATCTTTCGGATCATTTGGCGAGAGCGTTCTCGCCCAATATTGGTGGCACGACCACTGGGACGGAAGGTGCCAAGCACTCGCCCAGGGCAGCGAATGCATGATATACAGTCTCCATTATCTCCCTCCTGAATTCCTTGAACATTCCCACCATGGCCTCACCCGGTGGGGACGGTGAGTCCGCCCGCTCAGCTCCTTGTCTTTCTCCAGCAGTGAAACTTGCTCAAGATTTGCTTGTGATGGTTACTCTTCATGCTCACCGCACAATGTTGAAACCGAAGCTTGGCTTCTTGTGGAGTTCAGACCCGAAGGGGTAACCTTGCACCTACTTACCCTGAAGAAGTGCACGAGAATAAAAACTTAGGACTAAGAACAGATCCTAGGATACATCGAGGAAGTCTCACCACACATCCGAAAGATCATAGAGCGCTTCCCCTCCCTAGCCAATGTTGAGTTGGGGCACCTTGGAGGGCACTTGAAAGCCAACCAGAAAACCAGAGGAGGAAGAAACCAGAGAGAGCCCCCTCCAAACATGCCCATATAGATCTATTTATAGTTTTCCAAGTCTAGTCTACAAATAGCGTAACTCCGCTGTTCGGATCTACTATACGCAGCCCAACCGGGTCTACCAATAGCATAACTCCGCTGTTTGGGAAGGCTAAAAGCAGGCCAAACATAACTCCTCGATTGAGTGGTGAATGCCTAGGCGAGATGACGAGCATCCACCTACTCCTTGCTGGGGGCGAGTTCCTGATGAAACTCGCACTCGCCCACCACCCACTCGCTACCTTAGGCGAGTGCGGACTGACTAACACACTTGCCCGCTGCGCCCAAGCCATAGGTCCTGGGCGAATACAGATATGTTAACCACATTTGCTGGGTCACGCGCACTCCTGTGGTCCTAAGCAAGTGCGGGCCCGACTGCCCCACTCGCTTGCTCGACTACCCGAGGTCATGGGGCCCTTTTGCCCCTAGGACTCCCTGAGAGACCCACTCATCGAAAACGGGGTTGTACATACTTGTCATTTGGTCGATCCCATTTCATGCAAGCTAAATAAACATATAATATGTTTTGAAAGTTTTTAAGTCCCGCACACAGGTCAAACTATACATCAAATAATTATTAAATGTGTGCGAGAATTTAAAATTAAAGATAAAATTATGAGTATTTCTTTTGATGACACCACTAGTAATACTGTCGCAGGCCCGCAATTGAGTTGTTAAAATGCAATTTAAAACCAAAGCTAAATGGTGTGTTTTCTCACACTCGATGCATTTACCACGTTTTAAATTTAGGCTCCATTTGTTTGGGCGTTTCGTTGCTCCGTTTTGAGCAAACGCCGCCGGAAGGAGGAAAAACAAATGAACCTCCGGTGGCGTTTGCTCCGTTTCCACCCGCCCCCCTTGAGAAACGCCTCCAAAAAGCTCCGTTTGGAGCAGCCACCTCCCCCCTCCGGTTCGAACACTCCGTTTCCACCCGCCGGATCGACCCGCCACCGCCGAACCAAATAAAGCCTTAGAGATACAAGTTAGTTTATCATTTATAGAACCATCTATTAATAAAATTTATCTTATGTTACAATTTATTTATAGTTCTAGGAAACGAAGACAAAATTTTAAATAATTTGTAAATGCTTAAGGTCAAAAATATTTGAAACCTCAATTTGATATGCTTATTAGATAAAATTTGATGGGATCTCATACAATTTATAGGGAAAATGGCTCAAATTAGACAAAACACCCACATCCTCTTCTAATCTAGTGGGGGTTATGGGAGTAACCACCTCGCGCGCGATCCGCATGCCCAATAAGTGTGTGATTGTGCTTGCAATCTGTCCGCCATAACGCACACTACTAACCGCTCGCGGCTGGCCAAAATGGTTGGCCGATGTCGCCGCTGCCACCGGCAGGGGTCGAGCCCTCCGAGACCGCATGGGGCGGGCGGAACCATGGCCGACCTCCCCGGTCTGCCACAACGGCGCCCTGCAACTAGCGCCATGGTCAGCCACACCCCACGGCCTTCCCTCGACCGACCGATCCTCGCGGCCGCAAGGCCTCATGACAGCGGTCGATGCAACCACCAACCTCCTTGGCCGACCGAGCCGGCACCTCGCGGTCGCACCTCGCAATCGCAAGGCCATGACGCGCGGCTAGTGTTGCTATCGGCCTTCCCATCAAGTTGCAGGCGCGCCTCATAGACGCCAGGTGCGGACAACGCCGTGCTTTGCCCCCTCGGCCAGTGCGCTCGCCGTCGTCTGACTTGACCGGTCACAGTTCTCCTTCCCCGGTGGCCGCCCGTCGTCGGGGGCTCGTTTCCCACGAACCATCAATGGTTGCCTCTTCTCCGCCGTCTGATCGCACTCTTGTGATCATAAGCATTCGTTATGTAGGTAACCACGCGCGTAACCATAAATATAACCACCATCATGGGTGGGTGCAAAAAAATAAAATAATCGCGGTTTGTGTATAGTAAATATATGAATAATATGCACTTAAAACTATACTAAATTGGTATGCATTTAAATAATTCGTGTGGTTACAGTTTGTGGGAAGCCGCATAACTACCGTAACTATTGGGTACATTGGAAAATGTGTACCTGATTTGAAGAAGCCTAACTTAGCTCAATGATATACATCAAGGTGTATTTGATGTTATTTTGAGTTGACATGTGCAGGTTAAGAATATACTAAAAAAGCAGGAAAATTATTCTAAGTCCATGTGTCGACACCAGAAGATGCTGTGTTGACACTTCAGAATAATTGTGTCGACACTTGCAGAAGGCTGTGTCGACACATTGAGGCAGAGTCGACACCAGAAGGCTGTGTCGACACACTGAGGCAGAGTCGACACCAGAAGGCTGTGTCGATACATAGAGGCAGAGTCGACTACATTTGTGTTGACACCAGAAGACTGAGTCGACACACAGAGACAGAGTCGACTACATTTATATCGAACCAGAAGACTGAGTCGACACATATAGGCAGAGTAGACAACAACTGTGTCGACACCTGAAGGCAGTGTCGACACATACTATGTTCTGAATCAACATCAACTGTGTCGACACACAGGACTTGTGTCGACACACTAAAAAGTCTAGACCAAGTCATTTGCTGAAGAATGATGAAGTGTTTGAGTCGACACAAATACTCAGTGTCGACTCATTCTCAAGATGCAGTATGAAGAAGCTGAGTCGACTTAAAGGCAGACATGTCGACATCATCAAAGGCTATGTCGACACCAAAGTTACTTGTGTCGACACATATTGACAGATGGTCTCGACACTTTCTGACAGACAGTCTGGACACTTTGCTGACCAAGACAAAGGCACAAGATCTGTTTGAATACTTGACAGCTGTGAGTTACAACAGGTTAACTGAAGCTGTAAGACTTGTCAGAAGTTAGTTAGAAACCGGATCAATCGGTTACCATGAAGAAGGTCTATAAATAGACAGATTCAGAAGTAGAATGGACGATAATTGATTTTTGATTAAGAAGCAACACACATAGAAACTGATTGAGTAATCAAATCAAGAAAGTGCAAGGCACGGAAGAAGATCTTCATCAGAAGATCTAAGAAGACATTTTGAAGGGTACAACCTCTCAGGATCTGTCTAAGTAGAATTCGTCCAAGAATTCTGAAGTATTATCAAAGGTATTGGATAGAGAGAGATCCAGTCATTTGATGATCAAGAAGGAAGCTGTCACAGGTTTCTCAAGAAGCTGTCAGGAAATCAACTCAGCTAAGTTCAGATTCAAGAAGCTTTGAAGAAAGCTAAGATTCAGTTGATTTCATCCATCAGCTGATCAAGTGATGTCTTGTCCCTTCTCTCTCATCAAAGGCAAGATATAATAAAACTCTTTTCAAATTTTGTAGGATCTATTAATATAGATCTGAGTTGTAAGCTTATGTTATAAAGGCTGAGTGTAGGAGATTTGATCTCTGAGTGGTAGGGCTGTGTATGCCTGAGTGTAGGAGAAGGTATTTCTCTGAGTTGTATGCCTTGTGTCAAGGCTGAGGTAGGGCTGATTAGCCTGAGTTGTAGGAACCTTTCCATGTTCTGAGCTGTAGGATCTGAGGATTTGAGTTAAAGAAGGAAGTTAGGCCGAATCTAGCACACTGCTAGATAGGTGAAGGGGGAAAGTGGATGTACCCAGACCTTCGGGAACCACTATAAATCTTTGTGCAATCTGTGATGTGTGAATATCTGTGATTGCTGTGCTGTGTTTGCTGAAGTATATTCTGCATTCTATTTTATTCAGTAGTTATATTCTGCCTAAAATGAAAACAAGCATTAGAACCTATTCACACCCCCCCCCCTCTAGGTGTTTAGGTAGTCTTGAAAGTAAAACTATCAAGTGGTATCAGAGGGAGGTTACTCAAATAAGGACTTAACAGTCTGAGTTAGATCCCTAAAGGCAGAATCAAGAATCAAGAAAATGGGTTCTGGAGAGAATCACAAGGAACTAGGGTCAATGAAATTACCCATCTGCAGAAAAGAAATCTTTGGAATCTGGAAAGAAAGGGTTAGGTTGTTTATGAAGGCTTCCGACCCAAGAATATACATCACAGTACAGGAAGGCCCCTTCATTCCAATGAAGGTATCAGTTCTTGATGCAAATATTCAAACTCCAAAGAGTTATTCTGAAATGACCAAGGATGAAATCATATTGGCAACTATGGATAAGAGAGCTCAGAATATCATAGTGAGTGCCATAGATGATTCTACATTCCAAAATATGATTCACTGTAAAACCTCCAAGGAAATGTGGGACACTTTGATTGTCTACATGGAGGGATCTGAAGAAGTTAGACAGGATAGGAAGTCTATGCTCAACCAAGAGTATGAGAGTTTCAGACAAGCGAAGTCTGATAGCATAACTGAATGCTACAAGAAATTCTACAGGATAGTAAATGAATTGATGTCCTATGAAAGGGTCTTCAGTACCTATGAACTGAATGACAAATTCCTAAGGTCCTTGATAAAGGATTGGGACACCAAGATTTGTACCATAAGAGAAGTGGCTAAACTGGCAGAGATTTCTCCTCCAACCTTGTTTTGAAAGTTGCTATCATATGAAATGCAACTAATGACTAGGAAGGAGGAAGAAAAGAATTCAAAAGGAGAGCATAGAGAGAAGTCAGTGGCCTTCAAGGCAGAAGCCACTAGAAAGAATAGGAGGATATCTCCATCACCTCCTAAGGAAGTTGCTGAAGTTAACTCAGAAATTTCAGACAATCATATTTCAGAAAGCAGTGATTCAGATACAGATTTTGCTGCTTTTACAAGGCAGTTTCAGAGGTTCTTAAAGAAGAAGCAGTGGAAGTCAAGGCCCTCCACATCACAGCCAGCTGATGATTACTATCAGAAGAGAAAATCATCAAGACAGGAGAAGAGCAGAACTAAGCCCAGCAAAACTACAACTTCAAAGATTGTTTGCTATTACTATAACAGGCTAGGACATGTAGTGGCTGAATGTCCTGATAAGAGGAAGGAGTCAACAGACAAAAAGAAGACTCATCAAAAGGGAAAGAAGGAGAAATCCTTTGTTGCTAAGAAGGAGAAGAGCCTTACAGATCAATCTACTTCAGAGTCAGAATCTGAAGCTGAAGCATACATTGGGTTGTATGCAACCAATGAAGAAGAGGAGTTTATGCAATTGCTGAACTACATCTATGATCAAGAAGACCATCAGTGCATGGGACTGATGGATGGATCAGAAGAAGACATGTGCCAGAATCAGTCTGGTCCCAGTAAGGTACATTGTCCTTCTATAAAATCAGTTTGTAGTACTAGTGCAGAATCAGCTACATCTGCATCAAGTGATGTAGATGGATCTGAATCTAAAGGTGATGTTTATCAGTTGATAGATAAGTATGGGGACTTGTTGCAGGCTCTTAAGAAAAGCAAGAACCTAGTCAAAACTCAGGCTCAGGAAATTGCTGATCTTAAGGTGGCTGCAACTGAGTTTGAAAAAGTAATGGATCAAAGTTAAATGAGATTGCCATACTGAAAAATATAACCATTATTCAGATGGGCACAATTAAATATAACAATGATCAAATTAAGAGTCTGGAGGCCAGACTAAGAATAAAGAAAGATTTAGTAGCTAGTTACTCTAAGCCAAAATCTATCTTACTTTTAATAGATGAGTTTGTGGCTCAAAAGGGTAAGGCAGGATTAGGCTTCAAAGGTAACCCCAGGGCTGCCAAATTCAAAAGAAAAGGCAAAGCTCCTGTCCAGCCACTAAACCTTTCAGTCCCAGTTATGTTTAGAAAGGTGTAAGTGCCTTCTAACAAATATGATCTTGAGAATATTCATGGTCATATTAAGACTAATGTTCAGATAAACAAGGGTGTAAATACCAATAGGTCTACCCATGTTCATAAACCCCATGGTTATAAGAAATCTGTGGGTGAAGCTGCAGCAGCACCAGCACTGGACAGAAATTCTTCTGTCAAGGGTGTATCAAGACCTAGATACAACAAGTTTGAATGTTGGTGTTGTGGTAAGAGAGGCCATTTTGCCTTAGACTGCTGGCATAACACAAATGTAAGGAAGAACAATAGTCTACCAGTTAGAAGAGCTGCTGGTAGTCTTAATATGAATGGTGCTAACCTGAACCAAGGACCCAAGACTTACTTGGGTTCTAAGGGAAAGTAATTCTGTATTGCAGGAAAGTCCAAGTTGCCATACCCCTATATGGTACTTAGACAGTGGATGTTCCAGGCACATGACTGGAACAAAGGGGCTGCTGAAGGAGTACACATCTGTCAAAGATGGATCTAAAGTAATCTTTGGCGGATCTGAAAGAGGAATCATCAAAGGGTTTGGTAACATTTCTTCAAACCAAATTACCATCACCCAAGTGGCTTATGTAAAAGGTTTGAAACATAATCTGATTAGCATAAGTTAGCTGAGTGATCTTGGATATGACATTTCATTTGTTAAGGATGGATGTCATATCAAAAGGTCAAGTGATCAAAAGATCATATTGACTGGGTATAGAAAGAGAAATGTTTATTATCTTAATTTTGTTTGTGAGAATAAGGTTTCTCCCATCTGTCTTGTAGCTGATGATAATGCATCTCTTTGTGTCAAGTGGCATAAGAGGTTGGCTCATCTTAACTACAAGACAATTGGCCAACTCTTTAGCAAAGAGTTAGTGAGGAATGGTCCTCAAGTTAAGTGTATAAAGGAAGAGATATGTTCTGCTTGTCAAAAGGGCCAGCAGACAAAATCCTCCTTTCATAGTCTTGAAAACAAGGATTCTGTGAGGTGCTTATACCTCTTACATATGGATCTTTTTGGTCCTATGCCATTTCAAAGTCTAGGTAGGAAGGTCTACACTTTTGTGGTTGTAGATGACTATTCTAGATATACATGGGTGTTCTTTTTGAGACAAAAATCAGAAACCCCAAGTGTCTTACTTAGTTTTGTGAAACAAATTCAGAATGAACTAAACAGTACAATGGTCAAAATCAAAAGTGACCATGGCACTGAATTTCAATCTGAAAGTATGACAAAATTATGTGAAGACTTTGGGATTTTCCAAGAGTTCTCCTCACCTAGAACACCTCAGTAAAATGGTATTGCTGAAAGAAAGAATAGGACATTGATTGAAGCTGGTAGAACTCTATTGAGTGACACCTCTCTTCCAGAATATTTCTGGGCTGAGGCAGTAAACACTGCATGTCATGTGATCAATTGGGCTTCTATCACCAAGTGCTACAAAAAGACTCCCTATGAAATTATGAAAGGTAGAAAACCAAATCTATCCTACTTTAGGATCTTTGGTTGCAAGTGCTATATACTTAACAATGGCAAGTCATATCTAACTAAGTTTGCTGCCAAATCCCAAGATGGGATATTTATTGGGTACAACATAAATAGTAAGGCCTATAGAGTCTTCAACTTGACTACTCAAGTTGTAGAAGAATCTGTGCATGTTGTATTTGATGAAACAAGATTAATCAACAGTGAGTTGCCTTGTAGATCAAATAATTCAACAGGTATAAGCAAAAGGATGGTCAAGCTTTCCATTGCAGAAGCATCAAATGCAGATGAAGCATTGGAAAATGAAGGCTACTGTCCAGGGGGAGTACAAGACTCAATAGAAGCTGATGACAACCAAGAGGTACAATATGATGAAGGAGCTGGAGATGTTCAACCTGAAGGAAATCTACCTCCAGCCATAAGACATCTAAAAGATCATCCAGCTAATCAAATAATAGGTGATCCAAGTCAAGGAGTGCAGACTAGAAGCAGAAATCAGAGTACAGTCCTACACTCAAGTTTCCTATCTCAAATGGAGCCTAAGAAACTTGAAGAAGCCATCCAAGACCAACACTGGATTAATGCTATGTAAGAGGAGCTTAATCAATTCAGAAGGTGCAAGGTCTGGGAGTTAGTTCCTAAACCAAGAGACCACAACATAATTGGCACAAAGTGGATCTATAGGAACAAGTTGGATGAGAGTGGTGTAATTGTGAAGAATAAAGCAAGATTGGTTGCTAAAGGATACAGGCAGGAAGAAGGGATTGACTTTGATCAAATATCTGCCCCAGTAGCAAGACTGGAGGCAATCAGAATGTTCCTTGCCTATGCAGCTTATCAAGGATTCAAAGTATACCAAATGGATGTGAAATCAACATTTCTGAATGGTGATCTAAAGGAAGAAGTCTATGTAGAGCAGCCATCAGGTTTTGTAGATTCTCTTAAACCTGGTTATGTTTATAGACTTAGGAAAGCATTGTATGGGTTAAAGCAAGCCCCAAGGGCTTGGTATGAAACCTTGTCTACTTTCCTTATTGAGAACAAATTCTCAAGAGGTAAAATAGACAAAACTCTATTCCTTAGGGAATCTAAAGGTAAGATAATCTTAATTCAGATCTATGTAGATGACATAAATTTTTGGGTCTACAGAGAACAACCTTTGCAAGAAGTTTGCCAAACTTATGCAAGGTAAGTTTGAAATGAACAGTATGGAGGAACTTAAGTTCTTCTTGGGACTCCAAGTAAGACAGACTGAAGATGGCTTGTCCATATCCCAGTCTAAGTTCACCAAGGAGTTAATTAAGAAGTATGGTATGGAATCATCCTCCTCCATGAGAACTCTTATGGGAATAAGTATGCCTATATGCAAAGATGATGCAGGTAAACCTGTAAATGAGTCTTTGTATAGAGGAATAATTGGCTCTCTATTATATCTCACTGCTAGTAGACCAGACATTATGTATGCTACATGTGTCTGTGCTAGGTACCAAGCATGCCCTAAAGAATCACATTATACTACAGTCAAGAGAATTCTGAGATATCTAAAGGGCACTCCTAATATAGGCCTTTGGTACCCTAGGAATGGAGATTTTCTACTAACAGGTTATTCAGATGCAGATTTTGCAGGCTGTAGAGAAGATAGAAAGAGTACAACAGGGACATGTTAGTTTTTGGGAGGAAGACTGATATCTTGGAGCAGTAAGAAGCAGACCAGTGTGGCAATATCCACAGCTGAGTCTGAATATGTTGCAGCTGGAAGTTGTTGTGCACAGCTATTGTGGATTCAGCACTAGCTAAAGGACTATGGTATTCAAGTAAGTAGAACACCTTTATTGTGTGATTCTAAGAGTGCTATTTTTATTGCAAACAATCCTGTTTCACATAGTAAAACTAAGCATATAGAAATTAAATACCATTTTCTTAGAGAACATATAGAAAAAGAGAACATCTCATTGGAATTTGTTAAAACAGATTTTCAAATTGCAGATGTATTTACTAAGCCACTGGATGAAACTAAATTCAATAGATTCAAAATTGAATTAGGAATGCTGACCATAGGATAGTTTATCTAGTGGTTTCCAAAAACCAAATTTTGGCTAAGTCTAATAGTGTCGACACATTCAGAAATAAAGTGTCGACACAGAGAAGTCATGTCGACTAGTCAGAGAAATTGTGTCGACATAGAGAATATGTGTCGACACTTAAGGGTCAAATAGTCGACTCTTCCAGAAATGTAGTGTCGACTTCACCAGAATAATGGTGTCGACACTTATAGATTTTGTGTCGACACTTGTACTAAGAGCCGACATAGAATTTCTGATGCACTACTATGTATCTCACGTGTCGACATATCCTCAATGGGTGTCGACACAAAGTAGTCAGCATTGATATCGAGACAATAGAAGTTTGTGTCGACACATTTCATCTGTGTCAACACATTTAGACTGTTTTTGCCTGACTTTTGACCTTCTTTCTTTAGAGGGTATAAATAGGTCAAGAATGTATTCTGTCGACACGCTCACAAGATTTTCGAGACTAAAACCCTGTGTCAACAATCTCTCTTCTCTTCTCTCAAGATTTCTCATCTTTCCAATGATGCCCAAAGTTGAAGACAATGTTAACGAGGGGTACGAGTTGGTGTGCAATGCTTTTGAGGATGCACCGACAGATATACAAAGGGTTATCACTCTAATTTCTGAGTCTGGATTAGAGTTTCTTGTTTCTGAACCAACAAAAATCTGGAAGAAAGAGGTAATTGAATTTTATACTTCTGCAACATTGGACTCTTCGGGCCTCAAGATCAAATCCACTATTCATGGGACAACAGTGAAACTTACTCCAAGAAGTTTAAGAAAGATTCTTCAACTACCTAGCGTACAAGATGAAGAAGAGGTCCCAGCCTCTAAGACAAGGGAGGCTCTCCAATGGTGTGGATTGGATCCAATCATAAAGATTGGAGCAGCCATCAACCGATAAGGAATGAATCAACAGGGCAAATTTCTATCTGAAGTAATAGGAAAAGTAATTTTGTGTAAACCAGGAGGCCATGATAGGATTTCGGCCTTAATGTTTAATCTCATGACAAGGATAATCTTCAGGATTAACACAGACTGGTTAGGAGTTGTGTTTGATAAAATCAAGGAAGGTATTAAGAAGCCAAATTTGGCTAGGATTTTGAGTTTATACCTGGCTGGAGTCATTCCAGAAGTCATGCAACAGATACCAAGGTCCAAAATCAATC
Source organism: Platanthera zijinensis (assembly GCA_039513925.1). Classification (NCBI taxonomy): domain Eukaryota; kingdom Viridiplantae; phylum Streptophyta; class Magnoliopsida; order Asparagales; family Orchidaceae; genus Platanthera; species Platanthera zijinensis. Next base: position 243,631,143 of record CM077079.1, on the reverse strand, counting down.
ACATGAGAAAAATGGATATGAGATTATTCTCAAGGTGGGATAGAGTTCTGTCCAAAGAGATGCCTGCTGTGGATAGGCAGGACATAACTGAGATGTCACCTGGCCATGAACAAGGCACTGAACAACCTCAAGAAGAACAAGTTAGAGAACCAGCTGAGGACCAGACAGGGTCTACTCATGCCCAGGAAGAAAATACTCCTGCACAGGTGCAGGGGGAGCCAGTTCATTCTCCTGCCCAGAACATTTCTAATCCTGAACAATTACCGGGAGAGACCATTGTGGAAACAGTACAAGTGAAAGAATGAATCAACTTATCAGAATATTTAAACACTGTAGATATTGATGTATCATCTCCTGCACCAGCACAAAAGGAATTCACTCTGGAAGAGTTATTTCCTGATGATGGCATTGCTTTTGATAGGGTTGAGGAGATAAAAGGTGCAGTTGAGGGGGAGCAAGTGAATGTTGAGAAAGAACAACATTTCACTGAGACAGAAATTCCTACTTCACCTCCTGAAAGAGTACAGATTGAAAGATCCCCAGACTCAGAGACAGAAGAAGCCAGAGAGGCTAAGAAAAGGAAGCTCATGGTCTTCAAGAGACGAAGCCATAGCTATAAGCAGGCTCTACAGACTTCAACTCATCAATCTTCTTCTGCTTTTGATTACAATAAGTTCATGGTAGATTTGCAGATAAAGATGGATGAGCAGAGATTAGCTTTGGAGAGATATGTTGATGAGAGTAATAAATCACTTCAATTTGATTTGGCTCAAGACATTAAGTCCATAAAATTTGAAGTAAACCTGAATAAAAAGGAGATGACAGATTGCTTCCACAAGGGAGGTAATGCTGTGGTTTTTCTAGCTCAACAACAGCAAACTATCCTTACAAAAGTGGATGACATTGCATTGAAACAAGGATATGTTCTAGAAAATCAGCTGAGAATGAATGACAATCTGACTGAATCTCACAATGAAATTCTCACTGAGTTAAAAAATACTGCTACAGGGCTGACTGATGCAAGGGCTAAAGAGATGGAAATTTATGATCAGAAACTCAAGGATGCCATAACTTCAAATCAAATTGCAATCACCACCTCTCAGAAAGAAATATCTGCTAAGCTTCAAAATTTGAAACCATTTTTTAAAGAGGGTGTGAATTATCTTGATAACCAAATAAGGTTTCAGAAAACTGACCTAAGAGATCATATTGCACGAGATGTCATAAAGGGGGAGAGGTTGTTAGTTCATGTTGGCTCAGAACATACCAAGTGGGTAACCAATAGTATTCGAGCCACATTGGGCTATCCACCATTATGTGATGATGATATTGTTGCTGAGTCAGGCATTCACCGAGGTCTACTTGAAGGCAATCAACCTGAGGTTGCCCAAGTCATTTACCCCCTGCTGATTTTGATATGATTCAACAGCAAGTGCAGGCCATGTACAGTCCTCCAAAGGAGGTTACAAATATTGTTATTGAAAAAGTTGATAAGCCTGAAGCAAGTTTGAAAGAACAACAAGATGCTCAATTGTCCAAGAAGAGATTTAGAGAGCAAGCTGAACTTAGACCTGATTTTGAGCAGTGGAGCCCCACTTCAAGAAACATTATACTAACTGCCTGGAAGGCTGTGAAGGATCAAGTCCATGATAGAGGAAAATGGTATAATGAAATTGAATGGCAAAAGTATGAGGCTAGGCAGGAGGCCATAGTTCAGTTCAGAATGAAAGCTAAGATGGGGAGGCTACCACCAGATGCTCAGGAGCCCAGCAAATATTTTCCCAAGCCCTTTCATTACTTTGAAAGGCAAAGGCTCAAGGAGGAAGCTCAGAAGAAAGCTGAACTGAAAGGCAAGATGCCTGCTGATGTTGCTGAACCTACTGTGAAGGCTCAAATTCAACCAGGCAAAGGAATTGTCATAAGGGAGCCTGATCAGTCTTAGATTAAGCTTATCAGTTCTTTCAAATATTTTGTAGTGATTTGTTTGTTTATCTAATCAATGTAAACAAGCTGTAACAAACATTTCTAAGTTTATAAACAAAACATTAATCTGTAATTATTTCTTCATGTTCATCTTTATTCTGTGATGAATCTGTTGCTTAATGTTTTTTTTAAATGTTTCCTGTTATGTCATGCTTATATACATCATCATGTTAAATTTTTATAAATGGTGTATATCATTAGCTAAAAGGGTTATGACTTCTCCAAATAGGGGGAGATTGTTGGGTACATTGGAAAATGTGTACCTGATTTGAAGAAGCCTAACTTAGCTCAATGATATACATCATGGTGTATTTGATGTTATTTTCTGTTGACATGTGCAGGTTAAGAATGTACTAAAAAAGCAAGAAAATTATTCTAATTCCATGTGTCGACACCAGAAGAAGCTGTGTCGACACTTCAGACTAATTGTGTCGACACTTGTAGAAGGTTGTGTCGACACACTGAGGCAGAGTCGACACCAGAAGGCTGTGTCGACACACAGAGATAGAGTTGACACCAGAAGGCTGTGTCGATACACAGAGGCAGAGTCGACTATATTTGTGTCGACACCAGAAGACTGAGTCGACACACAGAGGCAGAGTCGACTACATTTGTGTCGACACCAGAAGACTGAGTCGACACATATAGGTAGAGTAGACAACAGCTGTGTCGACACCTGAAGGCAGTGTCGACACATACTATGTTCTGAATCTACATCAACTGTGTCGACGCACAGGACTTATGTCGACACACTACAAAGTCTAGACAAGGGCATTTGCTGAAGAATGATGAAGTGTTTGAGTCGACACAAATACTCAGTGTCGACTCATTCTCAAGATGCAGTATGAAGAAGCTGAGTCGACTTAAAGGCAGACATGTCGACATCATCAAAGGTTGTGTCGACACCAAAGTTACTTGTGTCGACACATATTGACAGATGGTCTCGACACTTTCTAACAGACAGTCTGGACACTTTGCTGACCAAGACAAAGACACAAGATCTGTTTGAAGACTTGACAGCTGTGAGTTACAACAGGTTAACTGAAGCTGTCAGACTTGTCAGAAGTTAGTTAGAAACCGGATCAGTCGGTTACCATGAAGAAGGTCTATAAATAGACAGATTCAGAAGTAGAATGGACAACAATTGATTTTTGATTAAGAAGCAACACACATAGAAACTGATTGAGTAATCAAATCAAGAAAGTGCAAAGCACAGAAGAAGATCTTCATCAGAAGATCTAAGAAGACATTCTGAAGGGTACAACCTCTCAGGATCTGTCTAAGTAGAATTCATCCAAGAATTCTGAAGTATTATCAAAGGTATTGGATAGAGAGAGATCCAGCCATTTGAAGATCAAGAAGGAAGCTGTCACAGGTTTCTCAAGAAGCTGTCAGGAAATCAACTCAGCTAAGTTCAGATTCAAGAAGCTTTGAAGAAAGCTAAGATTCAGTTGATTTCATCCATCAGCTGATCAAGTGCTGTCTTGTCCCTTCTCTCTCATCAAAGGCAAGATATAATAAAACTCTTTTCAAATTTTATAGGATCTATTAATATAGATCTGAGTTGTAAGCCTATGTTATAAAGGCTGAGTGTAGGAGATTTGATCTCTGAGTGGTAGGGTTGTATATGCCTGAGTGTAGGAGAAGGTATTTCTCTGAGTTGTAGGCCTTGTGTCAAGGCTGAGGTAGGGCTGATTAGCCTGAGTTGTAGGAACCTTTCCAGGTTCTTAGCTGTAGGATCTGAGGATCTGAGTTAAAGAAGGAAGTTAGGCCGAATCTAGCACACTGTTAAATAGGTGAAGGGGGAAAGTGAATGTACCCAGACCTTGGGGAACCACTATAAAACTGTGTGCAATCTGTGTTGTGTGAATATCTGTGATTGTTGTGCTGTGTTTGCTGAAGTATATTCTGCATTCTATTTTATTCAGTAGTTATATTCTGCCTAAAGTAAAAACAAGCATTAGAACCTGTTGGAACCCTAGGTTTTGATTTGAGTTCAGTCCAATATTTCTGTCTCTTGACCCCAGATTTATCTATGGTCAAAGGTTAGTTGATAGGTTAGATTCTCTAGTTGTGTAGAATTGCTTTTCCAAATGAATATTTGGTTAAGTAGTTTTTCGTTCGACTATAGTCGAACGTCGCTAAGAGGTATGACCCTCCTGCTCCTAAATGGAATCCTAGAGGTCCTCCTCCTCCACCTCCCGGTGCAGGAGCCTCAGGAAATCTATCTTCTAAGTCTGTCTCTCATTCTGAACGATCAAATCCATCTCAACCTGCTCAAAGGAAAAGTTCTCAAAGTTTTCAAGGAAAAAGCCAATCTGGCTATCAAAGAACTGATACAGTTAAAGAACAAGTCAAGGAGGTAGTTTATCAAAGACCAACCTTTTCCCCTCCTCCTTCTCCAAAGAAAAAAGTTTCATCTCCAAAGCCAGTGCATACTGAGAAAGTTGTTCCAAAAGGTAAGCAATTTATTTTATTTGAAAATTCTAGCAAGAACTTTGCTAAGTCTGCTCTCTCTTGTTATTTAGTTAATAAAGATAAAGAACCAGTTGATTCGTCTTCTGAGAATGTTTATGAAAGCCCAGAGCTTGATCCTAACTTTAGGATGGCTCGTTTTCTTGAACTGGTTGGAGCTGCGCAGATAAGGAAAGCAAAAGCTGAAGGAAAGGACACTGCCGGATTAACCACAATATCTACATTCAGAAAGAAGGAGTTCGAAAAGTTTCAGGTCAGACCTGAGATGTTTGATCCTTCAAAATATATGGAAAAGCATCCGGAGGCAGTGGTCCCAAGAACAACTGAATTAAAAATTATTGGAGAACAAGATTTGAAGCTATCGAAGAAAGAAGCTCTAGATCCTACAAGGAAAATTACTTTTGTTTCTAGTTCTTCTAATCCTGAATCTAACTCTAAAGCACCTTAATTGTTCATTGATTGTCAGTTAATTTTTATCTGATTGATTGATGATATCTGCTTAATTATTTCCCTTTATGCATTTTATTTACTGTCTGTAATTAGTGTTGTTTGTTTTATTTGTTAGAGAGACTTAACTCAAATAGGGGGAGATTGTTGGAACCCTAGGTTTTGATTTGAGTTCAGTCCTTTCTTTTTGTCTCTTGACCCCAGATTTATCTATGGTCAAAGGTTAGTTGATAGGTTAGATTCTCTAGTTGTGTAGAATTGCTTTTCCAAATGAATATTTGGTTAAGTAGTTTTTCATTTGACTATAGTTGAACGTCGCTCGACTATTGTCTATCGGCTGATCGACGATCGTCTATCAGTTGGTCGACGTTCTGTCTGCGTTGATAGTTCGACTATCTGTTGATAGGTCGACTATCTGCTTGCTTTGGTAGTTCGACTATCTGTCCTGATAGTTCAACTATCTGATAGCTCGACTATCTGTTGATAGGTCGACTATCTGTCCGCCTTGATAGGTCGACTATCTATTGATAGGTCGACTATCTGTTTTCTGTGATAGGTCGACTATCTGCTTGATAGGTTGACTATCTGTCTTTGTTTGGTAGTTCGACTATCTGTCCGGATAGATCGACTATCTGATAGCTCGACTATCTGTTCTGATAGGTCGACTATCTGCCGAGGTAGTTCGACTATCTTCTTTGATAGTTTGACTATCTGGATCTTTCGACTATCTGCCCGATAGGTCGACGATCTCCGTGCGTCGGTCGACGATCTCCGAAGGTCGTTCGACGTTTTGCTGTATGCTCTTATTTAGTTTTGTCGTCTTCTGTGATGTGACTAAATTCATACTTATTTTGGCATATTTTATAAAAGATTATCTGAATAATTTGTGACATTATTTCCATGCAATATCAGTTCTATTCTATATGCATGAGCTAATCTTTTCTGACAAAGTTGTTTGTCTTGTAGCTGAGATATGATATCTGCCAGGCTGTCCTTTATAGCCGTTAGACTCAAAAAGACTTCCTGGCCGTAAAGATATCTTTTTGATGTGACTTTCTCTTATATTATTTCATCAGAAGTATTTGCAGCTTCTTAGAAAGCTTTATCCTTTTATAGGATATCTGCCTGCAGTATTTGTGTTTTGCTTTATGTTTTTTGCAGCCCAGCTTGCAGAGTTCAGAAAAAGACAAGATTCAAACTCAATTAGAGCCGTTGCTGCTGCTGATATATAAAGACTTCTTTGAAGAAGAAATCGACTAGTACTCGTAGAAAAATATTCATTCAGCAAGCTTACAGCAAGAACAAGTTTAACTGCTCTCAGCAATCTTCACTTAACTGAGAAGTGTTTAGCTCTTCTGCTCTTCTTCAACCTGAGTTCTCCTGTTCCAGGAAATTCTGACTCAGAGATCTTTTGAAGAAGAAGAAGAAGAAGATAGCTGCTAGAAGATTCTAATTTCTTATTTTATATCTTCTTGTAGTTCTTCCTTCAGTATTTACTGAAGTGTTTCTGCACTGAAGCAAGACTTCACCTGGACGTTCTTTGAGCCAGGGGGAGCCTTGATTCTTTTAAAGCTGTCTAGCTCAGTGCAAGTTATTGTGCTTCTCTAATCTATTGTAAAATAGAGAAGACACCTTAACCTCCTTTTCCCCCTCCTGTACAGGGTTATTACTCCCTTCAAAAGTATCCCTTGGTGGCAGGGCACCTGATCAAAAACCTGTGTTTGGTTTTTAGACACCTGATCAAAAGTCTAAAGGGTTTCTTGATCTACCTGAAGCAGATCTTATTGGTGGCAGGGCACCTGATCAAAAACCTGAGTGGATTCCTACCTTGTTGGTAGAAGAGTGGACATATACCCAAGTTGTTTGGGGAACCACTATAAATTCCTTGTGTCGTCTGGATTGCCTTGTTTAATTACTTGCATTGTGGCTGTGATTAGATCTTAACTAGGTTTGCTAGTTGCTGGATAGGATCCAAAGCTAAACTGTAATTATAGTTAGCCTTAGTTTGTGCACAACACTTGTGTTAGGCTCTAAGGTTTAATCTTAAATATCTATAACTTTCATTCCGCATTTAACACCAAGGGAGTTGAGTAGAAAGTCAACTTTGCTAGTGCAATTTTTGATTACTCTATTCACCCCCCTCTAGAGTAGTATATATCCCTTCTCTTTCAATTGGTATCAGAGGCAGGTTGACTGACTGAATAGGCTAACACCTAAGTCACAAGATCCTGATAGATACCAAAGTTTATAGATATTCACTTTCACTATCATGGCCCAGTCCAAGGATTATTCTAGCACCAGACCTTCAGCATGCAACTTAGCTAAGTTTGACATCTGGAAGGCAAGGATCAAATTATATATGAATTATATTGATGAAAGTATTTTTGCTTTTATTTTGTCAGGACCACCAAGAGCACCTGCTGCTGCCACTGCCTCATCATCAACCGATATGAGTGTAGTGCCTCCTCCAGACTACAATGATGAGTACAAAAAGGCAAAGATAGCAAATGCCAAGGCAATGAACATTCTGGCTCAGACAATGTCTGATGAAGTATTCCAGAAGGTTGCTGACTGCTCCTCAGCAAAAGCTATGTGGGATACACTGAACCAGATTGTAGCTGGTTCAGCTGATGAAAGGAAGGACAGGAGGTCCAATCTTATCTCACAATATGAGAATTTTAAGAAAACTGATGCTGAATCAATTGAAGCCATGTACACAAGGCTCAGCTCAATCATCAATGAGCTGAGGACCCTTGACAAGGATATCTCATTGACAGAGGTCAATGATAAGATTCTTATGTGCTTCCCTAGCACATGGGATCTGAGGATCTAGCCTATCAAGGAGGCCAGAAGCACAAATGAAATCTCAACAGAAGCCCTTCTCTGCAAGCTCAAGTCTTTTGAGCAAGTGCTGAAGTCCAGGGAAGCTGAAGCTGAAGCAAAGACCCCAACTCCTACAAGAAAAGAGCAAAACCTTGCTCTTAAAGCTGCTGACACTTCTGAAGGAAGCCAGTCAAATGAGGAACTGATGGCATTATTTGCCAAAAGATTTCTCAAGATGTGAAGGAAGGAATTCAGAAAGAAGTCTTCAAAGTATGAAGAAAAGCCAAGGTATGATCGCACCCCTTCTAAAGAAATTATCTATTATGGTTGCAGGAAGCCTGTACATATCCTTCCAGATTGTCCAGAGGAAAAGAATAAAGAAAAGAGAAAAGATAAGGATCAGCACAGGAAGCACTCCAAGCCATCCTCCTACAAGAATAAAAAGAAGGAGAGAGGCTTTGTTGCTGAAACCTGGAGCGATTCTGATGAGTAATCCTCTTCCTCAAGCTCCAGTGAGGATGAAAAAGAAAAGAAGGCAAAGGAAATTTGCCTAATGGCAATTGATGCCTGCAGCAATCATTCAGCTGCAGAGATTTCAGATTCAGATGAGGAAATGCCAACAAAAGATGAGGTACTATCTTCTTATGATTTCACTTCTGTAGAATTTAAATTAGAATTTAAATCTTTATGTTTAGATTTAATTAGTTCTGAAAAAGAGATTAAAGAACTTAGACATAGGCTAGCTGAATCAGAAATCATATCTATTGAAAACATTAAGTTAAAGGAAGATCTCACTAATTCTAGTGAAGAAATTAAATTTCTTAAGAATGAGCTAGCTAAATCCAAAAGGTTAGAAGAGTCTCTAAATGGTAGAAGCCTTAAGTTGCTTGAAATAACCAGCATGTCTAACACTAGGACGGACAATAACAAATTAGGCTTAGGAGCATCTTCTAGTGAGCCCCCAATCATTCTTAAAAATCATCTTTCAACTCCAGTGAATTTTATTTCATCTAGTGGAATAAAAAACAATGAGCAAGTCAATCAAGTAAACAGAGCTTTAAATAAAGCTAAAAGAGAGAAAAGAAAACAGAAATTTAACGAATTACAAAGGGCGTCGAACGCAGCTCGACGATCGCAGGCCCAATGGTCGAACGAAGATCGACGATCTGGGTACCAATCGTCGAACGTCGATCGACGCTTTCAATATGAATTTCAAAATTCAAACTAGAATGTTAGAAACCCGAATATGAATAGAAACCCTAGGTCCATTGACCCATCATCAACATGGAGAATCCCATCTAGGAGATCTTACCCATTAGGTTATCACCCTCAGCCTGCTTATTCGTTTATTTCCAGTTTTTCTTATGTGAAAAATAAGGGACCCAAGGTTACCTAGGTCCACAATGTTTAAATTGTTTTATTTGCAGGTGAAGACCTATCCTATCACTCAAAATAAGTGGTATTTGGATAGTGGATGCTCCAAGCATATGACAGGTAATAAAGAACATCTATCAAAGTTCAAGGCAAAGCTTGGCCCAAAGGTAATCTTTGGAGATTCAAGCTGTGGTCAAACTGAAGGCTATGGCAGGATGACAATTGGAGCTGTTACATTCAAGAGAGTTGCTTATGTGACTGGACTGAAGCACAACCTAATTTCAGTAAGTCAATTATGTGATGCTGGATACCAGATATCATTCTCTAACTCTCTTTGTAATATTACTTTAAATAATAGTGTTGTATTGGTAGGCATTAGACAAGGTAATATTTATTTAGTAGATTTTAATTCAACAGATTCTGAAATCTGCCTGTTTAATGAAGTAACTAATAATAACACCTTGTGGCATAAAAGGCTTAGCCATGTTAACCTCAAGAACATATCTAGGTTATCTAAACACAACCTTGTTAGAGGTTTACCTTCTTGCCCCTACAAGAAGGAGAGCCTATGCAAGGCTTGTCAGCTAGGCAAGCAAACCAAGAACTCTTTTAAATCAGTAAATAAAAGTGATTCTCCTAGAATCCTATATTTATTACATTTGGACCTATTTGGCCCAATAAATTTACAGAGTTTAGGAGGGAAGTATTACACCCTAGTCATTGTAGATGACTTCTCTAGATTCACTTGGGTGTTCTTTTTGAGAACTAAGGCTGATAACTTCAAAGCCCTTACAGACTTTCTATTTTGTGTGCAGACTGAGTACTCTACTCATGTGGCCTTGATCAGAAGTGATCATGGTACTGAGTTTGACTCTCTTCTCATGCAAGAATTCTGTGAGAGAGAAGGTATCAAACATAGCTTCTCAGCTCCTAGAACTCCCCAACAAAATGGGGTGGTTGAAAGGAAGAACCGAACACTAATTGAAGCTGCTAGCACATTATTGGCAGATGCTAATATGCCTCTTTCCTATTGGGCAGAAGCTGTTAGTACAGCCAACTATGTCCTGAATAGAAGTCTGATACACAAGCTTAAGTGTAAAACTCCTTATGAGTTACTTAAAGGAAAGAAACCTAAAATAAATTATTTTAGAGTTTTTGGCTGTGTAGTTTATATTCATAATAACAATAAAGAATATCTTAGAAAGTTTGAAGCAAAGGCTTCAATGGGAATTTTTCTAGGATATTCCCAAGTATGCAAAGCTTATAGGGTATTTAATAAATCATCTTCTAAAATTGAAGAGTCTGTTCATGTGTCCTTTGATGAATCCCAAATGTTTTACAAGGAGAAGGAAACTTCCCCTTCCTCAAGTTCATTACAGGTACAAGAATCTTCCAAAGATGTCACTCAAGAAATCCTCCATCTTTCAACTCTTCATATCACTGAATCAGACAGTGATGAAGACATTGATGAAGCTGTTGTTGTTCCACCAACAGTAGATCAAATTCCTCCTGAGGAATTAATCCCAACTGTTGCTGAAGATCACATCCCACCTGCTGATGTTGTCACACTTAGAGATCACCCCACATCTCAAGTGATAGGAGACATATCAGCTTGTGTTCAAACAAGACATCAGTTAAGACAGGATGTGATGCATGCTTGTTTCCTCTCACAGATTGAGCCCCTCACCATTAAAGATGCAGAGCTAGATCCCCACTGGATCATTGCTATGCAAGAGGAACTTAATCAGTTTGAGAGATGTAAAGTTTGGACTTTGGTTCCAAGACCTAAAGTCCAACTGATCATAGGCACCAAGTGGGTGTATAGAAATAAGTTGGATGCAAATGGCATCATTGTAAGGAATAAAGCTAGGCTTGTAGCTCAGGGCTACAGACAGGAGGAAGGTATAGATTATGACCAAACCTTTGCTCCTGTTGCAAGGCTAGAGGCAATAAGGATCTTCTTAGCCTATGCAGCCTACATGAAGTTTAAGGTTTTTCAAATGGATGTCAAAAGTGCTTTTCTTAATGGTGAGCTAAAGGAAGAGGTTTTTGTTGAACAGCCACCTGGTTTTGTTTCTTCAACTCAGCCCTCATATGTATTTAAGTTGCAGAAAGCTCTTTATGGACTAAAGCAAGCTCCCAGAGCCTGGTATGAGACTTTAGCTAGTTTCCTGTTAGAGCACAACTTTACTAGGGGAGTAGTTGATAGAACCCTCTTCGTCAAGCACCACAAGGACACAATCCTGTTAGTTCAAGTGTATGTGGATGACATTATATTTGGCTCCACTGATCCCAAACTTTGCAAAAGGTTTTCTGACCTAATGCACTCTAAGTTTGAGATGAGTAGTATGGGTGAGCTGTCTTACTTTCTTGGTCTCCAAGTAAAGCAAGATGCTGATGGAATCTTCATCTCCCAATCCAAATATGCCAAGGAATTGGTAAAGAAGTTTGGGATGGCGGATGCTTCAGCAATGCATACACTGATAGTTTAACTTTCAAGGCAGCCTAAACACCTAGAGGGGGGGGGGGGTGAATAGGTTCTGCTTCTCTTTCTAAAACTTCTAGGCAGAATTCAATTTAATAACTAATATAATAAACACAGCAATCACAGAAAACAAAAACATCACAGATTGCACTATGTTTTATAGTGGTTCCCCAAGGTCTGGGTACATCCACTTTCCCCCTTCACCTATCTAGCAGTATGCTAGATTCGGCCAAACTTCCACTTATCTCAGATCAATAGATCTTACAACTCAGAACCCAACTGGTTCCTACAACTCAGGCACAACTGCCCTACCTCAGCCTTGCCCCAAGGCCTACAACTCAGAGAATATCCTTCTCCTACACTCAGGTAAACAGCCCTACCACTCAGAGTTCAACACTCTTACACTCAGCCTTTATAACATAGGCTTACAACTCAGATCTGTATAAACAAATCCTACAGAAATATAGAAAAGATTGTTTTAATTTTCTTGCCAAAGTTGAGAGAGAAAAGGCAATGACAATTCTTGATCAGCTGATGCAATCAACTGTTTCTTAGCCTTCTTCAAAGCTTCTTGAAAATGTACTTAGCTGAGTTGATTCCAAACAGCTTCTTGAGAATCCACTGGTGGATTCTTTCTTCTTCTTCAAATTCTGACTTGATCTCTCTCTATCCAGAACTTTGAATGATTCTTCTGAATTCTGATTAGAACTCTTCTTAGATCTATCCTTAGATAGTCTTCTTAGATCTCCCGGAGAAGATCTTCTTAAGTGCCTAGCACTTTCTTGAAATGAGTAGAATTGTAATCCTTCTCCACTTTCTGATCCAATGTATTTCAAAAGGTCAGTTCTATATGTTGTTGATTGATTATTTTCTCCTTCTGAATCTGTCTATTTATAGACATTCTTCATGGTAACCGGCTGATCCGGTTTCTAACCGTTTTCTGACAAGTCTGACAACTTCAGTTAACCGGTGATAACCCACAGCTGTCAAGTCTTCAAACAAGTCCTGTGCCTTAGTCTTGAATCACAAGTTGTTGAATCAGTCTGTCAGAAAGTGTCGAGACAATCTGTCTATTTGTGTCGACATAATTGACTTTGGTGTCGACACAATCTTCAGTGATGTCGACTAAGTTGCCTTTGAGTCGACACAGCTTCTTCTGCAAATAACTTGATCTTGACTCTTCAGTGTGTCGACACAAGTCCTGTGTGTCGACACAATTGTTGTAGAATCATAACTTTAGTAAGTGTCGACTTAGCCTTCAGGTGTCGACACATTCATTTTTTAACTCTGCTATTATGTGTCGACTTAATCACAATGTGTCGACACATTCTGCTGGTGTCGACTAACTTGAGGTCGACTATTTTCTTCTGTGTCGACACATTCAGATGATGTCGACAATCTTGAGATCAACTATATTCTTCTGTGTCGACACATTCTCCCAATGTTTGAGGTCGACGCTTTTCTTCTGTGTCGACACAATTTCCCAGTATTGTGTCGACTCTTTTTCTGTGTCGACACAAATTCCCAGTGTTGTGTCGACTTACTTCTTCTGTATCGACACTTTTTCCCAGTGTAGTTGTAGACTAACTGCTATGTGTCGACACTGCTTCCCAGTGTTGTGTCGACTAACTTCTTCTGTGTCGACACTTTTTCCCAGTGTAGTTGTAGACTAACTGCTATGTGTCGACACTGCTTCCCAGTGTTGTGTCGACTATTTTCTTCTGTGTGTCGACACTGCTTCCTTTGTGTCGACACTTGGACTTAGAATTTTTCTGCATACTTTATCAATTCTCCACCTGCACATGTCAACTTAAAATAACATCAAATACACTTTGATGTATATCATTGAGCTAAGTTGGGCTTCTTCAAATCAGGTACACATTTTCCAATGTACCCAACAATCTCTCCCTATTTGGAGAAGTCATAACCCCTATAGCCAATGATATACACCATTTATAAACAGTACTAAATGATGATTAATGACATAGCAGGAATACTTTAAATATAAACAAAACATAACATAGAATAATTCATCACAGAATGCACATTATAATATGCCAAACAACATTTTGTTTATAACAGGGTAATGTTTGATTACAAAGTTTTACATTTGATGAGTACATCACAACATTACAAAATATTTAAAACAAAATCAGGATTGATCAGGCTCTCTAATCATAATCCCTTTGCTAGACTGAATTGTAGCTGTCACAGGAGCTTCTGATTCTTCAGCTAACTTCTTTCCTTTAAGATCAGCCTTCTTCTGAGCTTCTTCCTTGATCCTTTGCCTTTCAAAATAATGGAAAGGCTTTGGGAAGTATTTGCTTGGCTCCTTAGCATCTGATGGCAGTCTTCCCAGCTTGGCTTTCCTTCTGAATTGTACAATTGCCTCTTGCCTTGCCTCATACTTCTGCCATTCAATTTCATTGTACCACTTTCCTCTCTCATGAACTTTATCTTGTACAGCTTTCCATGCAGTTAGTATGATGTTCCTTGAAGTAGGACTCCACTGCTCATAATCTGGCTTCAGTACAGCCTGCTCTCTGAATTTCTTCTTTGCCAATAGAGCATCCTGCTATTCTTTCAGAGTAGCCTCAGGCTTATCAACTTTTCCAAAGACAATATTAGTAACCTCCTTTGGAGGACTATACATTCCTTGAACTTTCTGATCAATCAAGTCAAAATCTGGAGGGGGGTATATGACTTGGGCAACCTCAGGTTGATTGCCTTCAAGTAGATTAGATTGTATTCCTGACTCAGCTACCATAGCATCATCACACAATGGGGGATATCCCAAAGTGGCTCGTATGCTATTGGTCACCCACTTGGTGTGCTCAGAGCCTGCATGAATTAGCATCCTCTCCCCCTTTATGGCTTCTCTTGATACATGATCTCTAAGATCTTCTTTTTGAAATCGAATTTGGCCATCCAAATAATTCACTCCCTCCTTGAAAAATGGTCTTAACTTTTGAAGCTTTTCAGATATTTCCTTTTGAGAGGTTGTGATGGCAGTCTTAACAGATGCAATAGCAGCCTGAAAATTCTTATCAAATTCTTCCATTTCTTTGGCTCTATCTGCAGGCATCCCTGGAACAATCTTCTTCACCTCTTTAATGATCTCATTATGAGATTCAGTTAAATTGTCATTCATTCTGATTTGATTTTCCAGAACATAACTTTGCTTCAAAGCAATATCATCCACCTTTGTAGAGATAGCCTCCTGTTGTTTAGCCAGATAAACTACAGCATTGCCACCCTTGTGGAAGCAATCTGTCATTTCAGTTTTATGCAAGTTTACTTGAAATTGGATGGACTTGATATCTTGAGCTAAGTCAAACTGAACTGACTTGCTATTTTCATCAACATACTTCTCCAGAGCCATCCTTTGGTCATCCAATTTTACTTGAAGATCTACCATAAATTTATTGTAATCAAAGGCTGGAGAAACTTGTGGTGCTGTTGTCTGCAATGCCTGCTTATAGTTCTTGCTTCTTCTCTTAAAGACAACAAGTTTTCTTTTCTTAGCCACTCTGGCTTCTTCAGTTTCTGTGTCAGAGGAAGTATCTACATGAATTCTTTCTTGTGGATGATGAATTGTATCTATTCCAGGGAGTTGTTGCTCAGCTTCAACATCCACAGGCTCATCCTCAACCTGTGTTTCCACAGCAGCTTCCTGATCAATGTCCATTCCTATGGACTTCTCAATATCTGGTCCACCTCCTTCTTTATCAGCAGCAGTATCAACATCTGGGAATAACTCCTCCATAGTAAATTCCAGTTGAGTGGTCACTTCTGCAGCAGTTAAATCTTGAGATATGTTTAACTGTGTTTCCTCTTGGACTTGCACCTCAATATTTGTAGTGGCAGGAGTAGGTGTGGACACTAGCTCCCCCTGAACCTGTGCAGTAATAAGAATATGAGCAATGTCTTTTATAGTAAAATACATTAGCTCCCCCTATACCTAAGCAGGAGTAGATACCTTTGGAGCAGAAGTGGTAACTGGCTCCCCCTGCATCTGTGCAGGTGTTGATACTTCCTGGACCACAGTTGAGTCAAGCTGTGTCCCTTCTTGTACTTGTTCAGATTCTTGATTTGGTGTAGGGGATTGCACAGGGGTGTCTGGCCTGCTCTCTTCAGGCACATCCTTGGACAGCACCCTATCCCACCTGGAGAATAGTCTCATATCCATTCTTCTCATATGGTTAATCTTACTCCCTTGCAGCTGCTGCATCACATCAGGAATCACTCCAGTGAAGTACAGGCTCATGATCCTAGCCATGTTAGGCTTCTTGATTCCCTCTTTGATCTTGTCAAAGAGCACTCCTGACCAATCAGTAGGAATAGTAAAAACTATCCTGGTCATCAGGCTGAACATATAGGCAGAAATCCTATCATGTCCACCTGTCTTGCAGAGGATTACCTTTCCAACTACTTCAGACAAGAACTTCCCTTGCTGATTCATTCCCTTTCTGTTGAATGCAGCTCCAATCTTCAATCCTGAATCCAGGCCACACCATTGAAGGGCTTCCCTTGTCTTAGATATAGGAACTTCCTCTTCATTCTCAACCACTTGCAGTTGGAAGATCTTTCTTAAACTTCTTTGATTAATCTTTACCTTCGTCCCTTGAACAGTGGACTTAATCTTGAGGCCAGTAGAATGGACTGATGCAGAGATAAAGAACTCGTGCACCTCCTTCTTCCAGATCTTAGTTGGTTCTGAAATGAGAAATTCTAACCCTGATGCAGAGAGAAGGGTGATAACTCCTTGAACATCAGGCGGCGCCTCTGCAAAGGCCTGGCGCACTAACTCATATCCTTCATTGATGTTATCTTCAATCCTTGGCGCCATCGTTGTGTCGAGAAAGCTTGAGAGAAGAGAGAAAGAAAGACTGTCGACACAGGGTTTGAGTCTCGAAAACCTTGAAAGCGTGTCGACACAAAGAGCTTTTGACCTATTTATAGCTTCTGTTGAAAGAAGTTCAAAAGGCGCCAAAAACAGTCTAAATGTGTCGACACAGACGGAATGTGTCGACACAGGCTTCTATTAACTCGACATTTCTTCAGCCTACTATGTGTCGACACCAATTTGTGGTTATGTCGACACCTTGGATACATAGTAGAAAGACAGAAATTCTGTGTCGACACTAAGGACAAGTGTCGACACATATTCTGTAAGTGTCGACACCATAATTCTGGTTGAGTCGACATTACATTTCTGGTTAAGTCGACAATAAAACTCTTAAGTGTCGACACATATTCTCTGTGTCGACACAATATTTCTGACTTGTCGACATAATTTCTCTGAGTCGACACATTATTACTGAATGTGTCGACACATTCTTACTTAGCCAATTTCTGTAACTTCAATGTGTCCTTTTTAACACTTGATTATGTTGTTACTACTTTTACTTACTTATAAACCATTTCAATAGCATTGTTAATGATTTTGTTTAATACATTAATCAATGGTTAACATACCTAATTCAATTTTGAATTTATTGAATTTGGTTTCATCTAAAGGCTTAGTAAATACATCTGCTATTTGATAATCTGTTTTTACAAATTCCAATGAGATGTCACCTTTTTCTACATGTTCTCTAAGAAAATGATATTTGATTTCTATATGCTTAGTTCTACTATGAGAAACTGGATTATTAGCAATAGAAATAGCACTCTTAGAATCACATAAAAGGGGTGTTCTACTTACCTGAATACCATAATCTTTAAGCTGATGCTGCATCCATAATAGCTGTGCACAGCAGCTTCCAGCAGCAATATACTCTGACTCAGCTGTGGAAATTGCCACACTAGTCTGTTTTTTACTACTCCAAGATATTAGTCTTCCTCCCAGGAATTGACAAGTACCTGTAGTACTCTTTCTATCCTCTCTACATCCTGCAAAATCTGCATCTGAATAGCCTGTTAGTTGAAAATCTCTATTCCTAGGGTACCAAAGACCTAGAGTAGGAGTGCCCTTTAGATATCTCAGAATCCTTTTGACTGCAGTATAATGAGATTCTTTAGGGCAGGCTTGGTACCTAGCACAGACACATGTTGCATACATAATGTCAGGTCTACTAGCAGTGAGATATAGTAGAGACCCAACTATTCCTCTATACAATGATTCATCAACAGGTTTACCTGCCTCATCTTTGCATATTGGCATACTTGTCCCCATAGGAGTTCTCATGGAGGAGGATGACTCCATACCATATTTCTTAATTAATTCCTTGGTGAACTTAGACTGGGATATGGACAATCCATCATCAGTCTGTCTTACTTGGAGTCCCAAGAAGAACTTAAGTTCTCCCATACTGCTCATCTCAAACTTCCCTTGCATAAGTTTGGCAAACTTTTTACAAAGGTTGTTTTCAGTAGATCCAAAGATTATGTCATCAACATAGATCTGGACTAAGATGATCTTTCCTTTGGATTCCCTAAGGAATAGAGTTTTGTCTATCTTTCCTCTTGAGAATTTATTCTCAATGAGGAAAGTAGACAGGGTTTCATACCAAGCCCTTGGAGCTTGTTTTAACCCATACAAAGCTTTCCTAAGCTTATACACAGAATCAGGTTTAAGAGGATCTACAAAACCTGATGGCTGCTCTACATATACTTCTTCTTTAAGATCACCATTCAGAAATGCTGACTTCACATCCATCTGGTATACTTTGAAGTCTTGGTAGGTTGCATAGGCAAGGAACATTCTGATTGCCTCCAGCCTTGCTACTGGAGCAAAGGTTTGATCAAAGTCAATCCCTTCTTCCTGCCTGTATCCTTTTGCAACCAATCTTGCTTTATTCTTTACTATTATTCCACTTTCATCTAGCTTGTTCCTATAGATCCACTTAGTTCCAATTATGTTGTGGCCTCTTGGTTTAGGAACAAGCTCCCAGACTTTGCACCTTCTAAATTGATTCAGCTCCTCTTGCATAGCATCAATCCAGTGCTGGTCTTGGATAGCTTCTTCAAACTTCTTAGGTTCCATTTGGGACAAGAAACTAGAATGCAAAACTGTGCTTTGATTTCTGCTTCTAGTTTGCACTCCTTGTCTTGGATCACCAATTATCTGATCAGTAGGATGATCTCTTAGATATCTTATAGCTGGAGGTAGATTCCCTTCAGGTTGTGCATCTCCAGCTTCTTCATTCTGCTGTTCCTCTTGGTTTTCATCAGCTTCCATTATCTCTTGTACTCCCCCTGGACAGCAGCCTTCATTTTCCAATGCTCCCTCTTCCTTTGAAGCTTCAGCAATGGAGAGCTTGTCCATCTTCTTGCTTATACCTGTTGAGTCATTTGATCTACAAGACAACTCACAATTGATTAATCTTGTTTCATCAAATACAACATGCACAGATTCTTCAACAACTTGAGTAGTTAAGTTGAAGACTCTATAAGCCTTACTATTTGTGCTGTACCCAACAAATATCCCATCCTGGGATTTGGCAGCAAACTTAGTCAAATATGACTTGCCATTGTTAAGTATATAGCATTTGCAACCAAAGATCCTAAAATAGGATAGGTTTGGTTTTCTGCCTTTCACAATCTCATAGGGAGTCTTTCTGTGGCCTTTGGTGATAGAAGCCCTATTGATGACATGACAAGCAGTGTTAACTGCCTCAGCCCAAAAATATTCTGGGAGAGAGGTGTCACTCAATAGAGTTCTACCAGCTTCAATTAATGTTCTATTCTTTCTTTCAGCAATACCATTTTGCTGAGGTGTTCTAGGTGAGGAGAACTCTTGGAAAATCCCAAAGTCTATACACAAGTTTGTTATGCTTTCAGATTGAAACTCAGTACCATGGTCACTTCTAATTTTGACCACTGTACTATTCAGTTCATTCTGAATTTGCTTTACAAAATTAAATAATACACTTGGGGTTTCAGATTTTTGTCTCAGAAAGAACACCCATGTAAATCTAGAATAGTCATCTACAACCACTAGAGTGTAGACCTTCCTACCTAGACTGTGAACTGGCATAGGACCAAAAAGATCCATATGCAAGAGGTATAAGCACCTCACAGAATCCTTGTTTTCAAGGCTTTGAAATGAGGTTTTTGTCTGCTTGCCCTTTTGACAAGCTGAGCATACCCCTTCCTTTATACACTTAACTTGAGGCCCATTCCTCACTAGTTCTTTACTAAAGAGTTGGCCAATTGTCTTGTAGTTTAGATGAGCCAATCTCTTGTGCCACTTAACACAATGAGAAGCATTGTCATCAGCTACAAGACAAATGGGGGATGCCTTATTCTCACATTCAAAATTAAGGCAATACACATTTCTCTTCCTATACCCAGTCAATATGATCTCTTGATCACTTGACCTTTTGATATGACATCCATCCTTACCAAATGAAATGTCATATCCTAGATCACTCAGCTGGCTTATGCTTATTAGATTATGTTTCAAACCTTTTACATAGGCCACTTGGGTGATAGTAATTAGGTTTGAAGAGATATTACCAAATCCTTTGATGACTCCTTTTTCAGATCCACCAAAGATCACTTTATGTCCATCTTTGACAGATGAATACTCCTTCAGCAGCCCCTTTGTTCCAGTCATGTGCCTGGAACAACCACTATCCAAGTACCATATAGGGGCATGGTAACTTGGATTCACCTGCAATACAGAATTACTTACCCTTAGAACCCAAGTAAGTCTTGGGTCCTTGGTTCAGGTTAGCCTTAATAAAGTTATCATAACCTCTTCTAACAGGTAGACTCTTATTCTTTATAACACTTGTGTTATACCAGCAGTCCAATGCAAAATGACCCCTCTTGCCACAGCACCAACATTCAAACTTATTGTATCTAGATCTAGATACATCCTTGTCAGAAGCATTTCTGTTCATTGCTGGTGCTGTTGCAACTTCACCTACTGATTTCTTAAAACCATAGGGTTTATGACTATAGGTAGGCCTGCTTGCCTTAACACCCTTGTTCTTCAGAACATTTGTCTTAATATGATCCTGAATGTCTTCATGATCATATATGTTAGAAGGCACTTTCTCCTTACCAAACCTTATGGGGACTGAAGGGTTTAGTGGCTGAATAGGGGCTTTGCCTTTCCTCTTGAATCTGCCAGCCCTGGAGTTACCCTTAAATCCTAATCCAGCCTTACCCTTCTGAGTGACAAATTCATCTATCAAGGGTAAGACAGATTTTGGCTTAGAGTAACTAGCCACTAAATCCCTTTCAATTCTAAGTCTGTCCTCCAGACTCTTTACTTGATCATTAGTATAATTAATTGTGCCCATCTGAATAATAGTTATATTTTTCAGCTTGGCAATTTCAGCTAACTTTTGATCAAGGACTTTTTCTAACTCAGTTGTTGCAACCCTTAGATCAGCAATTTCCTGAGCCTGTGATTTAACCAGGTTCTTGCTTTTCTTAAGGGCCTGCAACAGGTCCCCATACTTGTCTATCAATTGATAGACATCTCCTTCAGATCCAGATACATCTTCATCACTTGATGCAGATGTAGCTGATTCTTCACTTGTATTACAAACAGATGTACAAGAAGGACAGTTTACCTCATTAGAACCAGACTGATTCTGGCATAGGTCCTCTTCTGATCTAGTCATCAAACCCATGCATTGATGTTCATTGATGGAGTCTAGCAACTGCATAAACTCCTCTTCCTCAGATGCAGCATATAATCCAATATATGCTTCAGCTTCAGATCCTGATTCTGAAGTTGACTGGTCTGACAGACTTTTATCTTTCTTTGCTACAAAGGATTTCTCCTTCTTGCCTTTCTGATAAGTCTTCTTCTTTTCTGAAGATTCCTTTCTTTTGTCAGGACAATCAGCCACTACATGTCCAGGCCTATTGCAACAATAGCAGACAATCTTTGAAGTAGTGGCTTTGCTGGGCTTTGACCTGCTTTTCTCTTTCCTTGATGACCTTCTCTTCTGATAATAGTCATCTACTTGCTGTGATGAGGAAGGCCTAGACTTCCATTGCTTCTTTTTCAAGAACCTTTGAAATTGCCTAGTGAATGCAGCAAAGTCTGCATCTGAATCACAGCTGACTGAACCCTTATCTGAATTTTCAGAACTACCTTCTTCAACTTCCTTAGGAGGAGATGGTGATTTCCTCCTATTCTTTCTAGTGGCTTCAGCATTAAATGCCACA